>CM035415.1:56011154-56098654 GCA_020310875.1 Ceratopteris richardii | reverse complement strand
AGCCCAATCACTATCTATAAAAGAATTCAAGTATGTTTGAAAATCTTTGCCATAAAAGAGACCCAAACTCAAAGCTCCTTTGAGATATCCCACTACAAAGAAGGATAGCGACAGTTAAGGCAACACAATTTCACCGCTATAAAATTGCAAAAAGCATCACAAGAAGCGTCGAGCATGGACCTCGGTTAAACGAAGATCAAAACGATGTTTTTATCGACGTGTGGCGCAACGGGATGTGTGACGCTCGTAGTGAGCGTCGCTAAAGCGACAATTTAAAAAAGCGTCGCATAAGCGATGCTTTTTTGCATCGCATAAGCGACGGTGAATAACGTCGCTTATGTGACACCAATTGCAGTGCTTTTTATGATGTCGTACCATCGCTTACACGATGGCTTTTTTATAAAAAAATTAAAATGTTGGAGGCTCTTCGATCGGCATCTTCACGCACCTGATTGAAGAGCTCTCCAACGTTCGCAATTGCGCTGTGCTTACGAGCTGAAACAATCGATTGCAAAATTGTTGTTTTGTCTAATATCTATCTTATCGTCTCTCTCAATCTTTGTTTCTCTCTTTCTACCTCTTTCTCTCTTTGAATTATCTCTCTCTCTATCTCTCTCTCTCTCTTTATTGCAGCTGATTCAAGAAGCTAACCAAGCAAAAAATATGGCTAACTATTGTAAGTACAATTTTCATTCTTTGTATATCATTCGAATTGTGTTATTTTCATTAGTTAGCATACTCACACTTATTGATATGCACATATACACTTATACATGATGAAGATGCACGTTCACACATATACACATATACACATGCACATACACACACATACATGTGCACATACACTTACACATACACACACATACACATGCATATGCACAAACATTTCTACACACACACACACACACACACACACACACACACACACACACATATATATATATATATATATATATATATATATATATATATATATATATATATATATATATATATATATATATATATATATATATATATATACACACACACACACACATTAACATATACTTAAATACATGTATATGCACATCCACATGCATGCACATGGATGCAAATGGAAATGCATCCACACGCACGTGCATGATTCATACATATACACATGCATATACATACACTTGTATATGTTTATACACATACACATACATATGCACATATGTATATATACACACACATACACATATATATGCACATACATACACACACATATACACATACACACACACATGCACATACATACATATACACATACATGCACATACACACATATAGACATACACTTACACATATACATGCACATATATATACACACACATACACATGCACATACACATATACACACATATACACATACACATGCACATGCACATACATACATATACACACACATACACATGCACATGCACATATACACTTACACATGCACATGCACATGCACATACATGCATATACACATATACATATGTACATACATTCATATATACACACATATTACACACATATACATGCACATACATACATACATATCAACATACACATGCACATGCACATACACATACATACGCATATACACTTACACATGCATATACACATATACATATGCACATACATACATGCGCATATATACATAGATACATACATATACATGCATATAGACATACTTACACATATAGATATATACCTACATGTGCATATATACATGCATATAGACATACTTACACATATAGATATATACCTACATATGCATATATACATTTTATATACACACAAGCACACATAAATATGAATGAATTATATAATTAAAGTACTAAAACACATGCTTAATATAAACAATAATAACAATCAATAGAACAAAACTTTTCATTACTTAATACCATATACACAATTCAAAACATAACTGAAATAAACAATATATATATATATATATATATATATATATATATCAATATAAATACATATCCAATGTCATAATCAAGGATCCTAATGATCATCATCAGCAACATCATGATCATCCTCATCCTCATCATCACGATCATCCGCATGATCTGATGTATCTGTGTGAGCACCCTGTGACAATCGAGATCATCCCTCCTGTGTCTGTCTCTCCGCCTCATCCATATCTACCTCTCCATAATACTCATGTATTACATATAACAAACATAAATAATTAAACAATTAAAAAATCCATAAAAACAAAATAATTATATAAAATTTAATAATACTCACAAAGGCATTCGGATGATCTTGCATATACTCGCTCAAATGCCAATATCCAAAATGTGTAGCATACTTGATCTCATGTTTCATAGGATATCGGCCATAATCCTTTTGCTACATTGAAACAAATAAAAAAGATTAGTTTCTTGCATTTCAGCTAAAATAAAAAATATACTCACATTAAAACATATACTTACAAATGTAGCTACAAAACCATGATGGGCCATTTGGCATAGGTGCGATGTGTGGCCCGACTCAACTCTCTTCTTTGTAGCAGCCTGTTTATTTGAAGAAAAAAGAAATACATAAATTAAATGTAAAAAGGTACTAAAATATATGAAAATTATAAATATAAACTATTAATTTGTATACCTTCTGCTGAGGAAATGACTCTTGAAGACGTAGTTGTCTACGAAAAAACTGCCACATCTCAGGTGGTATGTTAGGTCGCCTCTTATTTTTTCCCACCATACAATATCTCTTGTTAATTTAATCTCAAATAAAAAAAAAGAATCAGAATACATACACATATATACACACACATACACATACACATACCCACATACACATATACATGCAAACATATACACATACATATACACATACATATATGCATACATATACACATACACATACATATAACATAAACACACATATACATATCCACATATATACGTACACACATACACATGCATGCATGCATATACACTCATTCATACAAAATACATGCATTTATCCCACAATAATGTGTATTTGTGTATATGTGAATATTTGTGTATGTGTAAATGTGTATATGTGAATATGTGTGTATGTGTAAATATGTATATGTGAATGTTTATGTATGTAAATAATCAGATTATTAATATCAAATACCATTATTTGTAGATTTCGATAAATCAAATGAAACTCCATCACCGTCTCCTAATCGTGCAAGGACTATATATTGTAAGTATATCAAACTTTTAATTTTAAATATGTTTGATAGATACATAACTGATATATTTTTTGTTTCTTGTTATAATCAGATTCTGATTAATCAGAGAACACTCCACCACCTTCCACCCATGCAACGACTTCACATGTGTCCTCCGATAGGAATTATGATGAATTTTACTATCAAGAGCATATTATATGTTGGTGTAACTCTTGCTATGGCACATATCAAAGACCACGATTGGAATGTATTGAACATGAGGCAGAGTATGGTAATTTTGAGCGTGCACCATCACCTGGTCAATGTGATAATGCTTGGGTATGTATTTTTTCTATAAATTAATGTCATTATTTTATTTAAAAACCATATACAAAATCAAATTACCGTTAATATACAGGAATACTTGCTCGATGATGATGATGATGATGATGATAATAATTCTCATAATGTTAATATACCTCGTACACGTCATGGACTTGTTGTTCATCAATTATAAGCAGAGGTTTCTAGAAATCCTCTACCTCCTGGTTTACAAATTGAAACGGCTAGAGATTATCCATTGCCAGCTCGTGATCGTTCTCTAGTACAAACATATGATAGAAGAAGATATGGAGGATGGAATAGAGGACCACTTCCTTTAGATGGAGAGGTTTTCAACTTTTGGGGTAATCACTATATGATTGCTCCATCCACTATTACTAATGCTGGTTGTGGTCTCTTTATTGTAGAGGATTTGTATGTGCCTCCGAACTCTGAAGTCACTCGTCATAGAAGCTTATGATAAATGAGGTCTTACTAGCAATTGTGAATGGTGTGGAGGAATATCATCAACAACATACGTTGGAATCTACACACATGAATAAAAATCATTAGTATTACATGAATGAATAAAAAGTAAACTTTAAACATAAAATTAAATATATAAGTTATTAAATTTGGATAGAAAATTTCCATTCTCTCTCTAGCTAAAAGGTGCTCTTGGAGGTCTACACCATCCATAATTCACTAATAATTCATCACCAACATGTAATGTAGTAATAGCATTGACAACTATGTATCTTGATACATCTCTACTCATTTTTGGTGATTCATGACTATTTTCACGCTCCTCAAATGTGCAATTAGTCCTTGAACTATTATGTAACCCTCGACTACTATTTATTGAACCTGCTATATTTCCATGTGTGTATAAGGTCGTCCATCAATATACAATCTTTCATTTTTTGCATGTGAAATCCTTCTAATAGTAAGGGATGTTGCATTCAAGCATATTCCATAAGTACTCGTGCTTTGAACATAACGTGCAAGTCAATGCCAATCTCCCCATCCATATATAGGATGCAAAAGTGATGTTGTGGAATGGTATCAAAAGGACAGTGAGAGCATTGATATTTCTAAAAATGAGAAATATCTTCAAGATGAATGTTCAAAGCATGTATATGAAGGAAGTCGTTTGACATGACTAAGTGCGAGCTTACTTATTCTCAATTTTCAAAATCATTTTGGATGGAGTAATGTATCTATTTTGGCACTATTAAGGTATAATTTTCAATTTTCTACCTATTTATATATATATATATATATATATATACATGCATAAATATATACATATAAATACATGCATATATAGACATACACATAATTATACATGAATGCATACACACATATAAACATGCACACACATATACACACATATGCATGTTATGAGAGTAAGGTCAAATTATACATACTTGTATCGAATGAAGATGTTTTGTCCATCTAGCCTTTAGAATTGTCCACCCAACCTTTAAAATCTTCCTGACACATCTGTTTCTCCTATTCTAGTTGACCTAATACCTGTGCTGCTAACTCTTTTAAGAACTTTGCATACAAATATTAAGTATCAGTTAGCTATGGAGGTATTAGGTCGTTAGGAAAATGTGAGGACCAAATTTATCTTGAAGATTTTGAAGGATGGAAAATTAATTTTAAAGGATGGGCGGAAAGAAAGCGTCCATTCAATGCAATTTTTTATTCTTACTTTAGCTAAGGTAAGAACAAGAACTTGCATTGAATGGACACTTTCTGTCTGCCCATCCTTTAAAACTATTCATGCATCTTTCAAAATCTTCAAGATAAATTTGGTCCTCCTATTTTTCAAATGACCTAATACCTCCGTAGCTAACTAATATTTTATATTTGTAAATAAATATGTAAGCCTTAGTTAGCAAGGTGGGCAATAGATTGACTATAAAATGGGAAACAGCCAGACGATTTAATGGTCTAGATATCTATATGAAAGTGTACAAACCACAATAAGCAAAAAGAAAATTAGAAATGAAATCAAATATACACAGCTACACATGCATACATACACATACATACATACACGTATATATACACATAAACATACATATACACATGTTATGAGAGTAAATTCAAATTATACATACCTGTATCGAATGAAGATATTTTGTCCATCTAACCTTTGGAATTGTCCGCCCAACCTTTAGAATCTTCTTGACACATCTATTCTCTTATTCTAGTTGACCTAATACCTGTGTTGCTAACTCTTTTATGAACTTTGCATACAGATATTAAGTATGATTTAGCTATGGAGATATTAAGTCGTTTGAAAAATAGGAGAAGTAAATTTACCTCAAAGAATTTGAAGGATGGAAGAATAATTTCAAAGGATGGGCGGACACAAAGCGTCCAATCAGTGCAGGTTCTTGTTTTTACCTTAGCTACGGTAAGAACAAGAACTTGCATTGAATGAACACTTCATGCCTGCCCATACTTTAGAATTATTCATCCATTTTCCAAAATCGTCGAGAGAAATTTGTTTGTCTTATTTTCAAAAAACCTAATACCTCCATAGTTAGCTGATACTTAATCCTTGTAAACAAATATGTAAGTCTTAGTTAGCAAGGCAGGTAATAGATTGACTATAAAATGGGAGACAACTAAACAATTCAGTGGTCTAGATATGAAAGTCTCCAAACCACAATATACAAAAAAAAAATTACAAACGAAATCAAATATACACAACTACACATGCATACATACATATACATACATACATACATAAATACACATTCATACATACATACACATACATACATACACATACATACATACATACACATATATACACACATACACATACATATATGCATACACATATGCATATGTATATATACATACATATACACCTATAAAACACATATACACACATACATACATATACACATACACATATGTATACGCATGCACATGCATATACACATACACATACACATACACATACACATACACATACACATAAGCATACACATATATAAAATTATATGCATATATATGTATATTTACTTATTTATTTTTATTAATATGTCTTTTTTTTATGAACTTATAGGTTAATATTCTTCCTACCTCACATGATGAAATGAAGAAGATAATCAACAATCTTTGTATAGATTATCAATGTATACATGCATGTCCTAACGATTGTATTTTATATAGAGGTGAATATGCAGACTCTTTGACATGTCCCAAATGTCAATCTCCTTGATATAAGGACGAAGAAGGTAAAATTCCAAAAAAGGTATTGAGACATTTTCCATTGGCTCCATGGATTAGACATATGTTTCAAAGCCCCGAATTATCAAAGCTTTTGACATGGGGACATGATCATAAAAGTAATGATGGAATAATCAGAATTCCTCATGATAGTGTTGCTTTTCAGCATATTGATTCTACATGGCTTGAATTTGCACAAAATCCACAGAATCTAAAGTTAGGAGTTTCATAAGATGGGGTTAATCCATTCTCCATGAAATCTAGTAAATGATCAACATGGCCAGTGGTAGTCATAAACTAAATCTTCCACCATATCTTAGCATTAAAAAGGAGCATTTAATGCTTTCACTTTTAATCCCAAGAAAAAGACAAGTTAAAGATATGAATATATATCGTGCTCCTCTCATTGACAATCTCCAAGAGTTATGGAGAGGTATTAATGTCATTGATGTATCGAAAAGAATCAATGAAAGACATATTACGGTTCGTGGTATTGTGGCTTGGACTATTCACGATTTTCCAGGATATGGTGGTTGTTCAGGTATTGATGTAATTTTTTTATTGAATATGCATACAAATAAATGTGAGTTAATCTAATTATATTTTTATTGTTTTCATGATGCAGGAGTATCTACTAAGGGTTATAAAGCTTGTCCATATTGTGGTGATTGGTTGAGATAAATCTATAGTAAGAATCTCAACAAAAATATTTATCTTCGACATCGAAGATTCTTGCATGATGATCATCCATTAAGATCTAAAAGAGAAGCGATACATTTTAATGGAAAGCTCGAAATAGGTCAGTGTCCAAAACCTATGACGCCTATGGATTGGTATGAAAAATGGATAGATGGACCTCTGATAGATCCAGAATCAGAAATCTTCGGTGATAATGAAGATAATGAGTATGTGAAGAGAGGTAAAGGAAAATTGGCACTCACAGAGAAGATATCAATATGGTATTCTTTGGAGTATTGGAAAGAGTTAAAAGTATGTCATCTTCTTGATCCTATGCATATATTCAAGAATATTGGTTATTCACTATGGCAGCATCTTCTTGGACTAAAAGATACCATAGCATCAAGGATGATTTGAAAGATCAAAACTCAAAACCAAAATTATGGCTAGTTTTTTATAGACATCGATAGGAAACGACTTATTCACCTACTCATTGGGTACTTACAACAAAAGAGATACAGACTATCAACAATAGGATTCAATTGATTCGGAATCCTAAAGGATATGGAGCATCTTTCCAAAACATGTTTACTATGGATGATAAGAGGTTATCTGGGTTGACCCATGACTAGCATAACTTTTTGAAACATATTTTACCTTTCGTTATCAATGGATGTACAACGAAAGGAGTACGAGATGTGATCTATTGTCTTGGATCGCTTATAAGGTAATTATGATATTTTTATATTAAATATATATGAATACTTGATATCTTTTATTTTTTAATTAACTTCTTTATAATTTTTTTTATGATATGTATAGGTGGATTACATCAAAAGAGATTGACAAAAACTCGATCCCACAAAAAAAAACGCAAATGCAAAGAGCTACTATGTTTGATGGATAAAGAGCTTCCTACTTCATTTTTTGATATTCGGGTTCATTTATTAGTCCATCTTGGAGATGAAATAGAGATTGCAGGTGTTGTCAACAATTGATGGATGTTTTGGGTCAAGCAATTTATGGTAATATTAAAAGGTTATGTGCGAAAAATAGCGAAACCAGAAGGATCCATGGCAAAGGGCTGGATGCTTGAAGAGTGCATGTATTATGTTAGTGAGTACCTTGAACGTGGAGCCAATGATTCTTCTTCAAAAATAACAGATGAGGTATTATCAAGTAAGGGAGTTCCATTTTTATTTTCAAGAAAAAAATGATTTTTCTATTTTTGTAGCATATAATATCAAATGCATGCAAGCATTCCTTAGCGAGTATGAACAGGAACTTCAAAATCTTCGAAGTAAAAGGGGAAGAAACAAAAGATATAGACGTAATCTTGATAATAATGAGATTACAAAGGTATCTTCTTTCACGGATTGGCTATATAGTCGTTTGCAATGCGCCAACGCAAATAATGAAGAAATCTCAGATGAGCAGATAATGATAGGTTATGAATGAAAGGTAATTTTATTTTAATAATATTTTGTTTTTTTTCATATATATATATATATATATATATATATATATATATATATATATTAGTTTCTATTTACTAATTTAATTTCTTTTGCATGCTAATTTTCACTAATATGTAGGCTTTTGGATAGCATATTAGAATCAAAGCCATTGATTCTTTACATAAAACAGAGGATTCTAGTATTGTTGCTTCTTTCAAGCAACTATCACGTGGTAGCTCAAAATACATGCACCTTATAGATGGCGAACTTGGTTATGTGGGAACTGTTGTTGGTATCTACGAAGTATCATTTCATATATTCAAATAGGTAGAGAAAAGTTTATATTTTTTATGATAGAGTTTATTATTTTTTTAAGCACCTAATAATGGATTCTTGTTTTTATATATTTTGATAGGTCATTTTGAAGGTTGTCTGATTTTGAGCCAAGTATAAAGGTAGTAATTCCACATTAAGAAAAGAATTATCTGGGTTTTGGGCAATTGATTCTTCCAAGGTAATGCAATCTACTTAAGAGCCATATATTCTTCCTAGGTATATTGAACAAGCATTTTTTTATAAAAACCTAGATGCTCACCCTTGGTGGCAAGTCATTCATGTTCAACTACTGATGATGAAGAGGAATTACCAAAAATCGATATTAATCCATCAATAAATGATGTGACTCATGAGAACAGAGATTTGATAATAGAAGAAATAAATGAAATCAATAAGGATAATGAAGATCAGACTATATTGATGTCTTACCAAAATGATGGCAATAATGAAAACATATGAGCAGATTAGATAGTAAATTCTACTCTAGTTATCGATCAATAACTTGAAGCTTTTGAATGGATATCAGATAATAGATTCTTCTTTATTCAACTAGAATATTGATGAATCCTACTAGAGAGATGAAATCATGTTCTTTTAAGTTAGAACATGAAGCTTGGGAGTATGCCTAATTATTTTATATATAGCTTTATCTTCGAGGAGCATTTTTTTCTCATGTATGTATGCATATGTGTGTGTATTCATGTGTATTATATGTATACATGTGTTAGTATGCATATATATGTGTTTCATGTATATGTATGTGTGTGCATGTGTGTAATATATGTATACATGTGTTAGTATGCATATGCATTTGTGTAATATAATCATGTATTCATGTAATATATGCAAGTGTTTATAATTGTGTATGCATGTATAAGTATACATGTGTGCATGTAGGCATGTATATGTGATGTGTACATGTATATATGTATACGTGTCTATGTGTAAATGTGTACATGTAAATATGTATGCATGTATATATATTTATGTGTGAATTTATGTATGTATGTGTGATGCATAATGTATCTACTCCATTTTATATTTATGTATGTGTATCTACATGATGTGTATATATCTTTATATATATTATGATCCTGGTTTATTCGAGTAGCTATATATAGAGGCATAAGCCTTTGGGAGGAGAGACATCTCTCTAGTAGGACATCGGAGGAATAGATGCAATGTGTACATATACTTCAATCATATGGCTAAAAGTCTGAATTAGAGTTTCTAAATTAGGGTTTTTAAAATAGTGTTTCCGAATTAGGATTTTTGAATTAGGATATATATATATATATATATATATATATATATATATATATATATATATATATATATATATATATATATATATATATATATATATATATATATATGTATATGTATATGTATATATTGTTGATATATTTAGGTAGTGATGTGTGTGAACACTCTAGGACCATCGGGGCACTTTTTCCCCTCTTTAGGAGGTTTTTTTTCCCCCACCTTGTATATACGCCTATTGCTCTAATGGGCTACTTATCTTTGTACATTCTCTAGTAATACATTCAATCTTGTGTGTTGTGCTCCAAGCTTCTTCTTCTTCCTTGTGCTGTTTGCGTGCTTCCGCAGACGTCTAACTCCAACAATTGGTATCGGAGCAGGTCGTCGCTTCATCTAGGGCATCGTCGACACTCCTCTGGTTGTAGTCTCAGATTCGCACAAAATTTGGTGAGCATACTCAGGGTGTTTCAGAGATCAAAACTGCTTCGCTCTATGGTGCCGAAATCGTGATCTGAGCTCGTTTCGGCCTCCGAATGCACTATCGCAGTGCTTGTGTAGGCTATTTCATCTTTTTGTGCCAAAGGTATATACCTATTTCGATTCGCCAGTATAAGCGTCTCAAAGTCTGCTACAGGTTTAGCAGAACTCATCTGGGCAGTTCCGTTCAACTTTTTGAGATACAATCAATTTTCTGCATCAAGGTATTTTAGTCACCGGCTCAGCCATGGCTGAAAGCAGTGATGTATTCCGTATGTGGGTTGTTGAGGATAAGTTGGATGGTACCAACTACCCATTATGGGCTTATATGATGCGACATATATTGGTTGCAAAAGGACTGTGGAACATTGTGCAGGGTGTTGAAAGACGTCCTGTTACATCTGCGACTACAGGTACTGCAAATACAGGTGTTTAAGCTGATGGAGATGCTGTTGAAGATGATATTCTGCAAATTCCTGTTTGTGCTGCTATTTCTGTTGCACCTACTACAGAGCAAATTCGTTGGGATGGCAGAGATGCTCAAGCACATGCATTGATAGCTTTGTCTGTCAAACGTGCTATTATTCCTTACATTCGCTCTTGCAGAACAGCAAAGGATGCTTGGGATACACTTACCACATTGTACCAGGCTAGGAATGAGGCTCGTGTTGCTTACCTCCGAAAACAGTTGGAGAGTGAGCACATGAATGAAGGTGATTCTATGGACAATTTTCTAACAAAGATCAAAGACTTGAAGGAACAATTGATTTTTGTTGATGAGGTTATACCAGATAGCTCACTTGTGCAGAGCGTTTTGAATGGTCTTCTTGATTCATATGAGAGTTTTGCTTCTACTCTTCGATTGATGATGAAAGGCAATCCAAATGCCTTGTCATTTGAGGAGTTAGTCTCTGTTCTTTTACAAGAAGATCAGTCCAGGCAGAATAGGTCCATTATGCGTGTTGCAGATCAAGCTTTCCTGGCTAGTCAGAAGGGCAAAGGAAAATGGAGCTCTTCTACTAGTAAGCAGAAGTCTCCAAATGCTGCACATTCGAAGAACCAGGATAAAGATGAGAAGAAATCAGAAAAGCAGAAATTGTTTTGCAAGTACTGTAAAGGGAATGATCATATCATAAAGAACTCTCCAAAACTGGCTGCAAAAGAGGCAAAGAAAAAGGAGGCTAGAATGGTTGTTGCAGAAGCCTCTACACCAAAAATAGAGTCTGCTAATCTTGTGCAGGAAGAAGAATGGGCGTTTACTACTGTTTGCAGTTTTGACCCATCTTCTCATGAGCAATGCATGTCTGCATTGGACTCAGATGTTTGCCAGTACTTTGATAGTGGGGCGACCAAACATATTACCTCACGGCGCAGTTTCTTCTCTTCACTTGAGCCTGCCCCTACAGGGAATACTGTCTCATGCACCAACAACTCCTCTTATCTTGTTATGGGAGTTGGTAAGATCATTCTGACTACTGCTGATGGTAGTTCTTTCACCTTGTCAGATGTTTTATTTGTGCCAGGGATCAAGAAGAATCTGTTATCAGTTTCTGCATTAGCCAAGATTGGCTTGGTTGTGAAATTTGTTGATGACAGATGTACAGTTCATGATCTGTCAAATGGCGATGTTATTATTGCTTCTGGCATTTTATGTCGTGGGCTGTAAAAGCTCATAGACTATGAAAGATCTGTGAATGATTCTGCATGTGCAGTTCATGATTCTCAAGCTATGTCAGCTCCAAAGCTTTGGCATGCACACTTTGGTCATCTGAATTTTGCCAGTTTGTTGTCTCACAGATGAGCAGGTTTATGCATTGCCCAGGTGTCAAGCATTGGCAGGCGGTTAAGCGCATCTTTCGTTACTTGAGTGGTACTCAGCTACTTGGGTTGTTTTATCCCAAGGGGGCTGGTTGCTATGACACTCGTGTGTCCACTAGTGGCTTTTGCTTCATGCTTGGTAGCTCATGTATATCTTGGTTGAGCAAGAAGCAGCCTACTGTGGCCACTTCCAGTTGTGAGGCTGAGTATAGGGCAGCTTTCATAGCTACTATTGAGTGTGTGTGGCTCAGACTCCTTATGGCTGATTTGGGTGTTGGTCAGTCCTCTGCCACCACCATCTTCACTGACAGTCAGAGCGCATTGGAAGTTGCGAGGAACCCTGTGTTCCATGCTCGCACTAAGCACATTGAGGTGCATTATCATTATGTCAGTGAGAGGTTCTGCTGGGGAGATCAGCTTGGCATATGTGCCCACGCAGGAGAATATTGCAGATCTTTTCACGAAGGCTCTGCCTAGGGAGAAGTTTGAAGCTTTCCGCAAAGCTTTGGGCTTACTTCCTTTCGTGGAGTGATTTCCACATAGCTTGGCACTTCCTTATACATGAGTGCCAGCTCCTTGTTCACCGCATCACTCCTAGGGGGGATTTGTTGATATATTTAGGTAGTGATGTGTGTGAACACTCTAGGACCGCCGAGGCACTTTTTTCCCTCTTTAGGAGGTTTTTTTCCCCCGGTTTGTATATACGCCTATTGCCCTAATGGGCTACTTATCTTTGTAATTCTCTAGTAATACATTCAGTCTTGTGTGTTGTGCTCCAAGCTTCTTCTTCTTCCTTGTGTTGTTCGCGTGCTTCCGCAGACGTCTAACTCCAACACACCTACACACACACACACACACACACATATATATATATATATATATATATATATATATATATATATATATATATATATATATATATATATATATATATGTGTGTGTGTGTGTGTGTTGCATGTTTGTGTATGTATGTGTATATATATGTGCATATGTATGTGTATGTGCATATATGCATGTAAATATGATTATGTGACTCTATGTGTGTGTACATATGATTATGTATGTGTATGTGTCTATGTGTGTATTCATTATATGTGTGTAACTACATGCATGTGTATGTGTGTGTAAAAATGTGCATGTATGTGTACATGTGTGTAAATGTGCATGTATGATGTATATGTGTGTATTTGTACCTCTAGTCTCACTCTTTTCCCTCTCTGTCTCATATACATACATACATACATACATACATACATACATACATGCATGCATACATACATACATACATACATAAACACACATACTCATATCCACACATATATATACATAAAAGCAATGTGTACCGTGCATTATCGCGACGATGAGCCATAAGTGTCCGCATCTCTTTTAGACACCACTTATGCGACCATCATGTCCCAAACTTTGTCTCAAGTGAACTAAGTACGTATTTTTTATCCCTCTCATCATGCTCATTACAAAAATAAAAAAATCATGGAAATAAAACATAAGATATTTATTTCAATTTATATGTAAAATTTATACTTACTTCCACTGTAAGTGGACAAGGTGCAGGTAAGAGTTGCATAATGCTCGCATTCTTCTCTTGAACTCCAATCCACTCCCTATGTACACAATGTTCCCCTCTGGCTCGATATCGCACTCTAGCCCTAAGGTGGCTATGCATGTCCTCATAGGCACCTGTGCTTTGCTATCATGATCTAGAAGTGGTGTAGGTGTCCTGAAAATAGATAGATAAAAATAAATAAAAATATGTGTTATAATATCATTAAAAAATTTTGTGAAAAAAAAACATACCTATGAGCAGATAGCTATCTTTCTGCATGTGGAGCCGCAGAAGAGCCCTCCTCTGATCGCTAAGTAAGCATCTGGATCATATAATCCAACTCATCATCAGCCATCTCTCAGTACTCATGCATGATGATCCCTAGAGTATCAGACGGAACTCTTGCTCTCATAAGACTTTCTATGAGAGTCGCCTTTCTCTCTCTACTAGGATACATAATACTTGTACATATAAAGCAAAATAGGTTAGAAATCAATATATGTACATGTACATATGTATGTGTGTATATGTGTATGTAGGTGTATATGTGAGTGTGTGTATGCATGTAAGCATGTATGTATGCATATGCATGTGCATTATGTATGCAAATGTATGTGTGAGTATATGTGTCTCTATGTGTGTGTATGCATATATATGTGTGTATGTCTCTATGTGTCTGTCTATGCATATATGTGTGTGTATGTGTCCATGTGTGTATATATGTGTGTATGTGTGTGTGTCTATGTGTGTGCGTCTATGTGTGTGCCTATGTGTGTATATACATGTGTGTCTATATATATGTGTCTATATGCATGTGTATGTATGTGTGTAAATGTGTGTGGATGTGTGTGTAAGTGTGTATGCTTCTATGTGTGTATATGTGTGTGTCTATGTATATATATGTCTATATGCATGTGTATGTGTGTGTGTATGTGTGTGTGTGTAAGTCTGTATGTGTCTATGTGTGTATGTGTGTGTGTATCTCTATGTGTGTGTGTGTAAGTTTGTATGTGTGTATGTGTGTATGTGTGTGTGTCTGTGTCTAAGTGTGTGTGCATCTGTGTGTATGTCTGTGTGTATGCATGTGTAAGTGTGTATGTGTATGTGTGTGTGTGTCTATGTGTGTGTGTAAATCTGTGTGTATATGTGTGTGTATATGTGTTTGTATGTATCTATGTGTGTGTATATGTGTGTGTATGCATGTAAGTATGTATGTATGCATATGCATATGCATGCATGTATGTGTATGTGTGTGTATGTCTCTTTATGTGTGTGTGTGTATGCATATATATGTGTGTATGTGTGTGTCTCTCTCTCTACATGTGTGTGTGTGTCTATGTGTGTATATGTATGTGTGTGTATGCATGTAAGCATGTATGTATGCATATGCATGTGCATTATGTATGCATATGTATGCATGTGTGTATGTCTCTCGCGTGTGTGTATGCATATGTATGCATGTATGTGTATGTCTCTCTACGTGTGTGCGTGTGTATGCATATATGTGTGTGTATGTGTCTATGTGTGTGTATGTGTGTGTGTGTCTATGTGTGTATGTGTGTGTCTATGTGTGTATATACGTGTGTATCTATATATATGTGTTTGTATGCATGTGTATGTGTGTGTGTGTAAATGTGTTTGGATGTGTGTGTATGTGTTTGTAAGTGTGTATGTGTCTATGAGTGTGTATGTGTTTATGTGTGTGTATGTGTCTATGTGTGTGTATGTGTCTATGTGTGTATGTGGATGCATGTATGTGGATGCATGTATGTATGCATATGCATGTGCATTATGTATGCATACGTATGCATATGTGTGTGTATGTGTGTATGCATGTAAGTATGTATGTATGCATATGCATATGCATTATGTGTGTATGTGTGTATGTGTGTGTATGTGTGTAAATTTGTGTGTATATGTGTGTATATGTGTGTGTATGTGTGTGCATGTTTCTATGTGTGTGTATATGTCTATGTGTGTCTATATGTGTATGCATGTATCTATGCATATGCATGTGCATTATGTATGCATATGTGTGTGTATGTGTGTGTATGTGTGTATGTGTGTGTGTATATGTGTGTGTGTCTATGTGTGTATGTGTATGTGTGTGTATGTGTGTGTATGCATGTATGTATGCATATGCATGTGCATTATGTATGCATATGTATGCATGTAAGTATGTATGTATGCATATGCATATGCATTATGCATGCATATGCATATGCATTATGCATGCATATGTATGCATGTATGTGTATGTGTGTGTGTATGTCTCTCTACGTGTGTGTGTGTATGCATATATATGTGTGTATGTGTATGTGTGTATGCATGTGTATGTGTGTGTATGCATGTAAGCATGTATGTATATGCATGTGCATTATGTATGTATATGCATGTGCATTATGTATGTATATGCATGTGCATTATGTATGTATATGCATGTGCATTATGTATGCATGTGTGTGTATGTGTGTGTATGCATGTAAGTATGTATGTATGCATATTCATATGCATTATGTATGCATATGTATGCATGTATGTGTATGTGTGTGTGTATGTCTCTTTACATGTGTGTGTGTATGCATATATATGTGTGTATGTGTATGTGTGTATGCGTGTGTATGTGTGTGTATGCATTTAAGCATGTATGTATGCATATGCATGTGCATTATGTATGCATATGTATGCATGTGTGTGTATGTGTGTGTATGCATGTAAGTATGTATGTATGCATATGCATTATATATGCATATGTATGCATGTATGTGTATGTGTGTGTGTATGTGTGTGTGTATATATATATATATATATATATATATATATATATATATATATATATATATATATATATATATATATATATATATATGTATGTGTGTGTGTATGCATGTGTATGTGTGTGTGTGTGTGTATGTGTGTGTGTCTATGTGCATGTGTGTGTGTCTATGTGTGTGCATACCTTGCTTCACAGGGTGTGTGTGTGTGTGTGCTAGTACCATCTCTCTCTCTCTCTCATCCTAATCCCGACACAAATGTGTCGGAAGAAATCGAAATTTTTTTTTAACATTTCAAAGCGTTGCTTATGCGACACTCTGGAAGACCAGAATGTCGTGTATGGGACAATCCAGCATCGTAGGCAGTTTGCCAACATCGTTAAAAGCGTTGCTAACTAGCGATGCTCTTTGCGACGCATATTTTTAGCAACACATCACTTATGCGATGACACATCTTTTTTTTTAATAAAAAATAGGCTCATCGTTTATGCGCCACTAGCGTCACATAATCGATGAGACCCCCTTTTTTTTTATTCGAGGGCATCGCTACGTCCCGCTATTTCTAGTAGTGTCTAATACACATTTTATCGCTTGCAAATGCTTAGTGCCAAAGCTATGCATAAAGTGACTCAATTGGAATATTGCATATTGTATGTTTGGCCTTGTGTTGCATGCATATATGAGAGATGCCATAGCATTTTGATAAAGATAATTATCAAACACATAATCTGCATCCTTAATTGAGAACCTAAATCTTGTTTTGATTTGAATGAATTGTAGCTACCAGGAAAAGATAAAGTTTATTTAATTTAAGTTAACAATACTACTCCCCAAAAATGTGTTATAGTATGTTAATTCTCTACTAATACATGCAAGGTTTTTGGATATTGTTGTAGAAGGATTATCCCCATTGCGTGCATCAATGTACCTATCCTATATATATATAGAGAGAGAGAGAGAGAACTAGAGAACATTTAGAAGAATCACAAAGAGGATACCAATGTGTGTGTGTGTATATTGAAGGGTTTGTTTTTTCATAAATAGCTAATATTAGTTCCCTAAATCATAGTTCAGATAAAAACTTAAAGTTTGAAATGTTTATGTTTTAGGAATGTATTTGGATCTATGGTTATTATTATGCAATAAATTATATCAAAATAATTGGTGATTAATGACCGTTGACTTTGGAAGCATGACTCCTCAATGAACAAGATCAGATATAGATTTTTCATTTCTTGATGGGTTATAGAGACTAAATCTATTGCACTCATTGAATGAATTTTCTTCATCACACAAAGATTGGATGGGTTTTTAGATCTAACATAAGAAAAAACTTAGTTTGCATCACCTTTGAAATTTATTTTTATGTGGGAAACGTAACTCGATCTCTCTGTGTTGACTTAAAAGGTATTCTCGTTTATGGAATCTATCCTTTTTCTATGTATACTAGCTCTAATGTATTTCTTTCATTACTTGTTTAATCTATTGATTGCTATGCTATCATATTTAATTATTATTTTATTTTTGTTCTGATAGTCCCCTATCTGTTATCAAATTCCAACTTTGCTTCAAAATTTAAGGTCCATCCCCTAGTGTTCCTACCAAGCCTTGAAGCCAATGGGACTCGGAGTGTACTCTTTTTGAGAAGTTAATTGTAGGGTTGTTTTCAATGGGGATTTTTCTTGGGTCCTCTCCAAACTCTAGTGACAGTGGTAGAGGACCTTCCTCCAATGGAATCTCATGTATGTCAATGTGTGTTTGGTTGGTCCCACGCACCTCTATGCTAAATGCTTGAATGTGATAGCATTATCTACTATGATGAGAAGAACATCATATTAATATGGTCAGAGACAAAAGATACCAATATGATGAGACTATGGTTCCTTTTTTATATTGACATGAGTCCCCAAGACTTATACATTTATGCGTGGAGTGCAATCAGGCTCAAATTGTGCCTTATGCATGTCACTACACCATTTCATTTAGGTTTTACAAGGATTATGGTTGATTTGATGCTTCCTTAGAAAATGGAAATGATAGATTGGAGCCTTGATTTTACAGAGATTATGAGGTGAGGTAGGTTAGAGAACGAATTGGGAATATTTACATGACTAGCTTTAAGATTACGAGGAAGGATAGTTTGGTCATGGGGCTATTTACGCACTCATTTTCAAATGATTGGTGGAGTACAAGGTGGCCTTCTAAAGTCATGAATTTGCTTGAGTTTAGTGGATGAGATATCCGCGTGATTATAGGATGTGTTGATTGAGCCTTCAAGCAAGCTTTTTCTTTAGCCTTCAAGCAAGCTTTTAAATAAAGGAAGTTTGGCCTTAGCCTACTCTCCCGGACTTGAATTAAATAAAGGAAAATACAAAAGAAGGGAACTAGTGCCCACAGGATCCCCCGAATCCCATAGAGCAGAGGAAGCTTTTACAGAGTGTAGAAGGCTTTACAAGAAAAAGGTTAATCACCCTCATGTGGGGCCCACATGGGAAAAGTGAGCGGTTGATCAAAAGGAATACTTGATGAATCCTAAAAAAAGAACAAAGGGTGGGGTTCCTTACAATTAGCGATCCTTTTGCCAAGGAGGAACAATAAATGCTCAATCGACCAGAGTTTTGAGCATTCCGAAGAGTCGTGGAGCGACTACTCGCTTCTCCCAGCAGAGTTGGCTTCCAACTGATATTTTTCTGATGACTAATTTTCATTCTGATGATCTGCCTTAGCCTTCGTGGTAGGCCTTGCAAGGCTTACATGGAGGCCTACATGGAGTTATAGAGAAGGTTGATAAACCTCACATCCACATCATGTGGAGCCCACTTGGTTTTAAGTTTATTGTTGACATACTGTAGCTCTTTGTGATGTCTGAAGGGGGGGTTTTCTTACAGTTAGCAATTCTTCTGCCGAGAAGGAAAAGGGACTTCTCGATCGACCACTCCTTGGGGGTATTGCCAAAGTTTTGAGCACATCTTTCTTGCCAAATATTCCAAGGGACCTCTCCCCTAATCGTATTCCACAATGTCACAGAGCAACCAATCGCTTCATCGATGAGGGCTTGCTTCCAATATATTTGTTCTTGGAGTCCCAAATAACGACCAAGGACCCTCCATAATCGAAGGGATTTAGGGCAAGCAAAGAGCAGGTGACCAATATCCTCTTTGCAATGGCAACATCGCTTGGACCATGGCGGAATCCCACAGATCTTGTTAGCTTTTGCATTGGTCCATATTCCACGGTGTAGGATTTGCCATAGGAGAACCGACTTTTTGTCTTCAATGAGAGGATGCCAGATATACATAAATTTCATATCCCATCGAAGTTGCGTCCAGTTGAGACACCATTTCTTGTTGAGACTGATGTGAATGTCATTGCAAGCTTCGACATATGGAAGCTTGGAGAGGCGATTACCATTATACCATTTAAGGCCCATTGGGTTAGGAGAGTCTCGTCCCATAAGTAGTTGGATTTTTGATCGGTCCCAAGCATGGCGTCTGCTCAGTAAAACATTCCATTCCTCGTATGTGACCGCAGTAGTAGGGTCAAGGTCCTCAAAGTCCACCCATTTGTTCGTGTCTTGTTTCCAGAGGTGCTTCCATTGTTTGAATCCCTTATTCCAGAGTCTCTTGGCACTCAAGACATTCCAAGGCTCCTGCTTATTCTTCTGCTTCAAGGGGCACTCTTTTATTCGATGGCCTTGTTGACCACATTGAAAGCAGACGTTGGGCAGATTTTTAAAAGAGATCTCCTAAACCCAAGATTCCCCTTCACCCAAATTGACAATAATCTTCGAGGGGAGAGGCCTGCTGAGATCTGCTTCCACACACATTTGAGGATGCCACCGGGCATTAAACGCGTGTTTTGTGCCCTCATAAATGCAACCCCCAACATCTCCGCGCGAGGCCGGCGGCTTGCCAATCGGAGAGACAATGTCCCACAAAAAGCCGTAAAGGAAGAAAGGGAGATTGGGGACCTCAACCCAGAGAGGGTACCGAAGGGGTTTAGAGTTGTCGGGCACGAAATCAGGGGCCCATTTGAAGAGGCATAGAGTGGCACGCCCGACTTGCCAAAACCCAACACTGAGGGCCTGGAGTGCCATTTCTTCGTTCTCAAAGACAAGCAAGAGGTGCCTGGCTGGAAGGAATTGGCACTTACTCACAACTATGCCACGTGGGAACCACTCTTTGCGAAACCACTGGTGCACAGTATCTAGCGGGGGCCTGGGACCAAATAGCTGGCCAACGAGGCAAGTTCTCTTGAGTTCTTCTTGCGTTGAAAGGATCGCCTCGCGATTAAGAGCAACCCGAGGGGCCACGGTCTCTGACGAGCTAGGGGCAGCGTCAGCTTCACCAGTGACAACTGGAGGTAAATTACTCATAATGAGGGAAGGGACCCCCACAACCATAAAGGCGGCCACAAAGAGAAAGGAGCAAAGACTCCTTAAAATCGAAGCGACAAGCCCACGCGGACCTTCCAAACTCCACTGGCGGATGGAATTGAAGAGTTCACGTAAGAGACCATGCGATCAAAGAGTTTTTTCTCGAGACCATGCAAGGTCCTTTTGATATTCACATCATTCATCATGCATTAAAATTTAAAGGGCAGAACTTTGGATGCAATTTAAGTCCACCAACGATCTTGAGTTCATATCGCTAAAAAAAGCCAATTACTATTGGTTTGCTGTTCCGAAAAGCAAGCGAAATGAATTGCTTGAGTTGCTAAAAATGAAAAAGAAAGCCAGTCGCATCAAAATCACTTTAACCCCACGAAACCAGAAGCAAACCAATCTGACACGCGCCACTAGAAGGAGAAACAAGGCGACACGTTTTTTTTTTTTTTTTTTTTTTTAATTTATTTATTTTAATAAAGGAAGTTTGGCATTAGCCTACTCTCTCGGACTTGAATTAAATAAAGAAAAGTACAAAAGAAGGGGACTAGTGCTCACGGGACCGCCCAAATCTCACAAAATAGGGGAAGCTTTTACAGAGCTTAGATGGTATTACAAAGAAGGTTAATCACCCTCTCATCACCCTGGGGCCCACTTTTTTCTTTTTCTAATGAGCGAGAAAACTCCGCTCATTAAACTTTTTCCTTTTTTACTGAGCGAGAAAGCTCCGCAGCGCCTGCGTCAACGAGAAGAAACAAGGCCGGGTCTTGGAAACCGAGGGCAGAAACCATCAATCGTCGGGAGTCTCGTCAATCGTGGGAAGCAAGGTGCACAAAACCATCAATTGCCAAGCCCATGGCAGAAACCATCAATCGTGGGGAGCCCCCTCAATCGTGAGGAGCAAAGCGCGCGAAACCATCAATCGCCAAAACAGAGGAAAACCATCGATCGCGGCGAAATACCGGGGGTCCAAACCATCAATTGCAAAAACAACCAGCAATCGCGAAACAACCGTCACTCGCAGAGAACTCCATCTTCATCTCCTTGCGAATTTAGCACCGTTCGTGACAAGGAGTAGCAGCAAGCAGGCTATGGTGGCTCCAAGAGGTTGGGCAATTCAATACACAACGCCCTTCCGATAACATTGGATGTTGCTGTTTCAAGACTCTGTCGACTTGAAAGGTGACATTTTTTCACATAATTGCTCATTCCTTCCGCTTTCCTTTCCCTCCGTTAATGCAAACAAACAAATAAACGAGAGGAAAGCAAACAAACAGATGTAGACACAAAGCCATGAATTGAATTATGATAATCGTCAAGCAAGCTTTTGTATGGATTACCTTTTCTAGACTTGAAACTAGGTCTTTAAGCTCAATGGAGTGGTGCACTTGTTGATTTTTGCTTGGACAATCGGTAGCTTTCCTTTCTTCACCCAAATCTACTTCATTTTTAGTGGAACTAGGTCTTCTTAGAGATTTGGAATGTCCATAGATTAGTGCTCTTTTGACTTTCATTCCTTTGTCCTTGCTCCTTGAGAGTGAAGGGTTCATCTGCAATGGATAGTCCTTGCTTTGGAAAAGAAAGGGGGTCCATAGGTTGCATGACTCGTTCATAAGATGGGGAAGTATCTACACAATAGTTTCATGCACACATGCATAATGTGGGAAATCATGAGATGAATATTCATGCAAAGTAGGGCGCTCTAGTTCTACTGTTAGACATTGTTTATTAACCCATATCTTGATAAGTCTTTTCTGAACGTTGAGATCTACCACCTGGTTGAATAGCCAATCTTGGCCTAGTACTAAAGGCTCTGAGAGATCCTCATCCTGACATACCAATCCCTTAGTATTCACTTGTGTGCCTTGAAGGAGATGGGGACTTTTTCCTCGTTTAAGCATGGGTTTTCTATTCCACTTAATCCAATGAGATATGCTTCAATTGGGCTCAGTTGTATGCCCGAATCTTGATAGTAGGAATACTAGTTGAAACTGGTGGCAACACTCAAATCAATCAAGGCTCCAATAGTCTTTGCTTTAGATCTAATTCCTAGCTCAACTAAAATGAATGGTCGTCTAATTGTAATGCTTGGATGGGTGTGCCTTTGCACTTGGCACATTTCTATGTGGTAGCATGGGGCTTGAGGACTGTGAAGAAATCCTTAACATCATAACTTCATCTTCCTAATTCACTCTATAGTCTCTGCTTGTGCTCCCTCCTTTATGCTCTTTTCTTCTTCTTTACACTTCTTTGCCTTATCTAATCATGTGAGCATTTCCTTTGTTAAGGGTACGTAGTATAGTTTTACACGACATCCACTAATGTAGCTTGTTAATAACTCACCTTCTTATGTGGCTAATTAAAATGATCTACTAGTGGGAATTCTATTGAAGACCATGGGTTCATGCTTTTCCAACTTGCATGCATGTTGCTTCAAAGTGTATCCCAATACTAGGTATCCAACTTAAAGGAGATTTTCCTTAATATGGGCATTAAAATAAGCCTTTTTCCTTTTCTTGATTGCATATATACCTGCTATAACACAAAGTGTGTTCTCCCCTAATCAGTCAAGTTCTAGGATCCTAGAAGATGATTCATGGACTTCCCATTGGTGTTCTAAATAAGTAAATTCAAGGGTAACATTGCATGTTGTCCAAAGACCATCCAAAAAGGAATGGTATTCAACATAGTCGTATAGGCCACATGGTGATCCCCAACAACATGATGTATTTGTTTGTCCCAATTAGAGCATTTGTTATCTATGAGTTTAGTGACAGCATGTCACAGGATCATATTGGTGCTCTTAGCCTATAAGCTTGCTTGCAATTGATACGAGGTTGACTCCTTATGTATGATCATGAACTCTTGAAGTAGATAGTCAATGAACTCATTCAAGAAGTGAGTGCCTCATACACTATCTAGTTTGATGCATAATCCATATATCATGAATACATTCTCAAATAAGAATTTTTTCATCATTTGTACAACATTCTTATGTATATCCCGTAGCTCTACCTACTTGGTTAAGTAATCGATTGCGACAATGATATATTATACATGTGAACTCCTTGCAGGGGCTTGATCGATCCTAAGAAATCTATACCCCACTTAGACAAAGCACATACTCTCATCATCAATCTCAATAGCATCTCATCACATTGGATAGGGTCTTGTGCTCTTTGTCAAGTGTCACATCATTTCACATAGGTTCATTCATCCATGTGAAAGGTGGGCCACCAAAGACCTAACAATAAGATGATCTTGATCACACAATAAGGTCCAAAGTGTCCACCCAAAATGCACTTGTCTAAGTTTAGGAATGTGATCTTTCCCTTTGTTAGGGTGTGCACAGAGATCATCATCAATTTAGGCTTCCAAAGTATTGCATAGGAACTCTTTGAAGACATGGCACATCAACCTCTAAAATGTGGCAAGTACTTCTTGGTGGCCCACTTTAACAAGTGTTCAATGGAAGGAAGCGAATAATTGTCTCTTATAGTTGGGATGTTAACTTTCTTTAAGTTAACGCACACACAATTTATCATTTTCCATTAGAACTACTACTATGGTGGATACCCATTCAATATGTTTGATTATGTAGATAAATATTGCTTCATTCAATCTATCTATCTCCTCCTTCATCTTGGTAGAATAGGTGTCATTATATGTATATGGCCTTTGTTTTATGGGTTTTGCCTATGGATTCATATGTATCCTATGATAACATGTCTCTAGATCAAGCCCTTTTAAATTCTTATATGTGTGAGCGAATAAGTCTCAATGTTATTTCAATAGAGCTATCAACTCTTCGTACTCAAATAGGCTCAAGTCATCACCTATATGCATCTTTCCCCTTGATCCTCAATAATCACCACAACTTTCTTTGATCGCACTTTATTATCATTTTCACCTTGAATGGAAACCCAGTGCCCTCGAAGTTTATGCCCTACCTAACCTAATGGTTAGGCTCACAAAGATAATCTATAACCATTAACGATTACACATAGACCTCATCTAACTTAGAAGTTAGGGTCCCATGAATGTTTGGGCTCCCACAATGGCTTCTCCTCATAATGGGGACCTTACAACTTAGAGCTCCATGGATCATTTGTGGTCATTTGAGGGTGGAGTATTGAGCATATCTAACACCCCCCCACAATGTCTGCCCTTCAGTGAACTACCTCCTTGGTCCAATCCCAAGCTTTGGAAAATGTCAAAGAAGTTGCTCTCTCCCAAGAGCCTTCGTGAAGATGTTTGCACCATTTTCTTCAGTTGGACAATAGCTTATCTACAAGACCCCATCCTCAATCAAATCATGCACATAGTGATACTAAATTCTATGTGCTTGGTATGTTCATGGAAAATAGGGTTCTTGGCAATGGCCATGCAACTTTGGTTATCACACTTCAACTCTATAGCCTTGTGTCCTTGTATTTCTACGTGTCATAGGATCCTCCTCAATCATACTGCTTCACATTATGCAACACATGCAACTTTGTACTCAGCTTCAGTAGAAGATAATGCTATAGTTGGTTGGTTCTTATTGATCTAAGAGAAATTTCCTGATCCTAATAAAAAGCAATATCCAAAAGCTGATTTTTTGGAATCAATATCTCCAACCCAATCTGTGTCACAACATTTGACCAAAGATGATCCTTCTTTGTAAAGAATACCATAATCAGTAGTTCCTTTCACATACCTGCGTATTCGCATGCTTGCCTTCCAATGAGTTTGGTAGGGCTTACTATAGAACCTGCTTACTACCCTAACATCATAAGAGATATCTGGTCTGCTATTGCACAAGTAGATTACTTCACTGTTGATGTGAACTCTCCACCGTTGTCTGTCGTGAATTTCTTCATCTTCTTCACTATTTTAGTTTCAACAAGCTGAAGCCATTCTTTAAACTTATGAAAAGCTTGAGCCTTATCGCAAAGGAAGTACACCCACATCTTCCTGCTCTAGTCGTCGACAAGTAACATGAAGTAGGAAGATCCACCCAAGGCTTTGTGTAGGCATGTTTCTGCATAAGTCAGCATGTACCAACTCAGCTAGAGGATAGCTTGCCCTATTCTTGCTTTCTTGTGGAAACACCTTCCTTTGTTGCTTGCCCATCATGCAAGCTTCACATGGTTCCTTCATTTTTGCAATTGGGGGCAGGTGTGCAACCATACCCCTACGATGCAACTTGTTTAGTACAGGGTATCCAATGTGGCCGAATCTCTCATGCCATAGCTTACTTGCGCTCATACTTGTAGTGGCTGTAAGAGCACACAACTCATATAGGTTGTTCCTCCTTATGCTAATCCCAACAATGTTTTTGTTGTTGTCCATAATCTTAGCTCCTGTCTTACTGAAAGATACTTGATGACCTTGATCAATTATAGAAGCTATTGAAAGTAGATTTCCTTTGATTTGTGGAACATAGAACACATTTGAAATTTTTTGACATCCCCATTAGAGTTAATGAAAGAAATTGTACCTTCGCCCTCTATAGGACATCTTGCATTGTTGCCTTCCTTCACTCTGATGGGTTCCTTTAGAGGTTGTAAGGAACTGTGAAGGTCTTTTCTGTTTGTCATGTGACGAGATGCACCAGTCTCCAACACCCATGAGTCATCCGTTCTTGAATCTTCAACCAAGGATCATACCTCCTCTATCATAACAAATAACTCGAGCTCTATTTCTGTTACGTTCGTAGACTCCTTGCCCTTGCCACCTTTTGAAGAGCCATTCTTCTCTTGTGCCTTCTTGATGCGACAATCTTGGATTTTGTGTCCTTTCTTCTTGTAGTGGAAACACTCTCCCTTGAACTTCTTTTTGTCGTTCTTCTTTTTGTCTCCATCTTTTGAAGAGTCCACTTTGCCTCCTTTGGCATTTGCTGTGAATGCAACATCTCCTTTGCTACCACCACTCCTTGCCTTTAGCCGCAACTCCTCCTCCATGAGTAAGGCACTAAATTCTTCAAAAGTTAGTGTTTGAGGTCTGGTTTGATTATTAAGAGAAGTTACTAAACCATCAAACTTAGGTGGACAGATTCGAAGACAATGCCGAGCTAACTCCTCACTTGACTTTTGTACACCTGCTCCTTCCATTTGATCTCATAGATTCTTTGTTGGAGTGATAAACACCTCTACAATCTCCCCATTAACAACCTTTCAATTACTAGTTGATTCTCCAAGTTATGAATCCGTGCCTTATTATGAGTTTCATATTGATTTCTTAATATGTTCCATGCTTCACATGCCTTGGTAGTATGTTGAATGAGAATTGGAACATTATTAGTAGTACTTGCGACTAGAGCATAGAGTGCATCAACATTTCTACATTTCCAAGCATGTAGAAGATTAGCATAAGGAGGAATCATTCAACCAAGATTATTTGGATCAGGTGTTTCTTGAGGCTCATGACTAGTCCTAAGAACAGTCTCTAGAAGCTCATATGAATTAAGGATAGAAGTGATTTTAAACTTCCACAGGGTGTAGTTCGTACCATCAAGTTTACCTTCTATGAAGGTTGGTGGTCGTATCTACAACATTGGGATGACCGGCATCATTGCTGCTCTTGTCTGTGCTCTACCTACTCTTGTTGCCGAATCACCTTGATTTCCAATTGTAGATGATGACAAATCACTTTACATCTTCTCTCTTTTGTCATTGCAACATCTGCAATGGAAATAGACCAACAGATGCCATGTAAGAAGATAACAACACAACGGAATAGACCACTAGACAAAGTTGATAGACAAAGATGGATGAGAACTCAAATTCTCAGATTGCCAAGCATAGTGTAGTTACAATGATGGTGTTGTCCACCCGTGCGCTCCCAATGTGGAGTTTAGATGGAAATCTAGAGAGACTCTAGATGAAGAACTTATTAGTGTGCAATGTTGTGTAAAGCTCAACCTAGGCCATGCTTATATAGCTTTTACAAGGGGAGTCAATATAGATAAACAGTCGGGAGATACACAATAATCAGCAAAATATACAATCCGATAATATCTCCATGACCAGAAGTCCTACTGTCTCGGCCCTACGGGTGGGGGGATAGGCCCCCTAGACCTTGCATAAGGGGGAAAGCCCCCCTCTGCACTCCCCCCATTAAGGTTCTATGGGAAAACTGCACGATAGGCTCATAAAGATCATCTATAACCATCAATGGTCACACATAGAACTCATCTAACTTAGAAGTTAGGGTTCCGTAATATCTGGGCTCTCACAATGGCTTCTCCTCATAATGGGGCCTAACAACTTAGAGCACCATGGATCGTTTGTGGTCACTTGAGGGTGGATTATTGAGCATATGTAACAGAAGGAACTACCCAAAAGCCTCTTCTATATCTTTTTTTGCAAACAACTCAATGTATCTATTGTCCTGAGGTATATTGGAGGTGGCTATGATCTATGTTAGCACATATTTTCTAGGGGCATTAGTAGAAGCTACAATCATAGGATCTACCTCTTATGGTTCTCCCACCTCAGACTCAAGAAGGACTATTTCAAAGTCATTACTCCTCTCAAAAAATCTAGTGACCACATACATAGTTCTTTGTTTATCTATGTAGGATCCATCTTCAAACTTGACCACTAGGTGATCAATGTCTAATTGACTTTTAGGGTTCCTAAGTTAAACCATTGAACTTCTCAAACCATCCTCATAGATGCAAGCACATAATCAATTGGTTTGGATGTACGCTGATTAAGTCTTGTAGGATCCTTTTGGTTTCTCTATATACACTTGCTTTGAACTAGACCTTTGTCTCTTCGTGCTATAGGCACTATCTAATTCACTAGTCTTAGAGCTTAAGCTAGAAGGGTTAAAGCCTAACTACTTAGATTGACTTTTCAACACGGTTGACACTAGCTTTAGAAGATCTTAAGCTTTGTCGATCCACTTTGGCAAGATGCTTGCCTAAACACAAGTTCATGAAGATTCAACCCCTTAGCTTTCGATTCTATTTTTCCATGTATTGATTTTTTGTCCTCAATCAATCCCCTAGTGTTTGATTCTATTTTCCCATATATTGGTCCTTTTGGTTTCTCTAGATTCACTAGCTTCAAACTAGCGGTTTGTTTCTCCATGCTATAGGCACTCTGTGATTTAGAGAAGATCTTAGGCTTTGTCAATCCACTTTGGCAAGATGCTTGTTGATCACTAGTTCATCAAGCTTCAACCCCTGAGTTTTTCATTATATTTTCCCATGTATTGGTTCTTTTGTTTATGTTAATAGCATCGGGAATGGACTTATACATTTGGATTTGTATCGTTCGATGGTGTATTTAGGTTTATTCCCTTAGGTTTTTGTATTTGGTTTATCACTTTCACACTTGAGGTCCTTCATGAGGGATGGTCTCTCAAGATGGTCGGGTCTATAGGGGGTCCAATCATGATAGAGAAAGTCTTTCATGATAGTTAAGGACTATCGTGATGGAGTGCAAATCATGATGGAGGGCATCTATCATGACGAACAAAATTTATTGAATTATGAAATTGCATCTACTCTGCTGAAAAGGCATTGGCAAGTGTCTGCCATGGTGTACTTACCAGGTCAAAAAGTTATACTTTTTGGTCTATTATGACATACTAGCTCAATCATCTCAAGATCTATGCAAGGTCCTGGCTCAGTTGTACAACCTCTTAGAGCTGATGATGACCACAAATCTACAAAAGAAACAACATGAGAGCACATGCACTTGTAATCTCTCTCTCTCTCTCTCTCACACACACACACGAATGAGGCAAATGAAGGGTAAAGGAAGTTATATGTCTATGGAGGTGATTTTTTGACGAAGAAGATAGAAGGGGAAGGTTTGGGAGGGTGAATGGAAGTGATAGGAATGCATATGGCTTTGAAGAAGGCTGAAAAATGAAGTGAATGGAACTAAACAACTCCAAAGTCTCTTCTCTACCTACTCTTACTATCGTGCACTCGTTCCTCGAGTAAATTTCTCCCAACAATGGTGCCAAAAAAGTGTTTAGAGTCCCAATGTAGAAAAATGGTGAGTACCAACATCAAGCAAGATTCTATCTTAAATTATCAATTATGAGACATGAGGGTGATATGATGATCTTGATGTTGTGATGCATGCAAATGTGCAAAGATGTACATATAAACACATACAAGGAAGAACACAAGGGTGGAACAATGGATTCTTTGCATTAAGAGAATCAAGAAACAAAACTTCTTTACTTTAATTTTCTCTACCAACCAACCTCTCAAAATGAGCCTACATGATCTATTTATAGTTTTTGAACTAATTTTGGCCAATTTCACATTTAGTATTGACATAGTTAAAATTCAAACGGGCTCAAAAAAATATAAACTTTGTACGTAGATTCTACCTAAACTCCTAAGCTTGAGGACTCCTCACCATAGAGAAAATGGAGTTAAATCTTATAAACATGATTTGTTATGCAAGTGGGTAGTGATAAAATTCAGTGTCATGTGTAATAAAATCCAAAGACAAAGGAAAGAGTGAAGACGTAAAGAATCATGCTAAACTTAGTAATATACAAAATATTATTTTAGATACGAAGAGATTGTAAGAAGGCTTAATAACTTTCTCCAATGTCCCAAAAGACATGAAACAAGCATAACTTGGCAGCTACAGTTGTTGGGCATAAATTTTTTATGCCTCTATCAAGTTGATCCATGCCCACATTTTCCTATTCTATAGGATATGGGAGGTCCCTTGCTATTCTATAGGATATGGGAGGTCCCTTGGTCTATAGGATATGGGAGGTCCCTTGCTATTCTATTGAATATGGGAGGTCCCTTGGTATTATGAGCATTCGGTACACTTGAAAGTTCTAACTGCTCAATTGAGTGACCAACTTGAAAAAGAAGAATGTTTGCTTCGCTAATCCAACATTAATTTGTATACTTCTTTGGTTTTCATTAACTTCTGGTCCTTATTTTGAAAGCAAGATACACAAATAAAGAGCATTCAAGTTATTTACACACTCTCTAAATATTTTTCTCATCGCTAGAGTTGGACACTACACGAACTTGAACCTCATACGTTTGATTTTAGGTTTTCAAACACTCACTTGCTTTAAAAAATCTCTCTCTTTTTAGAATGCTTCTCTACATCACATTTGGGTTCCATTCCTCTATGGTCAAATCTTCCATAACACATCTCCTCTTACAACTCTCAAAAACGTTTCTAACGTTTGACTTGTTTAGCCAAGCTAATCTTGTCTTCATGAGAAAAAGATTGAATATTGGCAAATATTCAAAGTGAGTTATGTCTATGGCTGAAAGACATTGGATGGTGATCACTATGCAATGTGCCATGGTGATTTGCATCTTCCTTCTTTCATCGATTATCTATGTTTTGGTATGCTGCGAAAGGAGGAGATTTAGTGAAGTTGGAAAGAACTTGCAAAAATTTCCTCCGGATAGGAGATTCCAATAGGCGAGGTGTGCCCAAAATCAAATGGACCATTTGTGCTAACCAAAAAAAATTTGGTGGGTTGGGCATTCTGGATGTTGGGGGGATGGCAGATAAGATGGCTACCAAGAGGATGATCAAAGCGTGGTGCAACTCAAAAGCTTCCTAGGAAAAATTGATTCTTAAAAACAAATCTTCTCTTACGCTCATGGGTCTTCTTAGATGGAAGGGGCATGCTCTTCTTACTTTGATTTTTTTCCCCTTTTCCTGTCACTCCCAGAGGTTCAAACTTAATTTACTCCTTGTGGAAGAGCTTGAATAAGATGAAACCATAAATCAAAGTCAATGAAGATTGGAATTGGGCAGACCATGTTAGAAAACAATGCTATTCGGTTTCCTATTGGGGGAATCAAAGAAATTGACTAGGAGAACCTCCGAAGGGCAAAGAAGCTGTGGAAAAAAAGGTTTTGTATGTAGAAACATATCTGGAATCAAGAGAGAAGACATTGGATTAGATTCGAGGACATATGCCTGACTAAGAGAGTTGACTATGAAGATCGGTGCCTATTAAGACACAAAATCAATTCATGGGAGAACCCAAAGACTCGCCTCTTTCTCGGGCATGATCCACCACAGATTGAAGGGTTAAGATGGATCAACAGTACCAAATTGGATAAGACTCTAAGTTTGAAGAAGCATCTACACTTGCATATCTCCCTTAATAGGAGATGGTGTCTGAACTTACCCTGTAATGGCAATTCAAGTTCGTTGACCTTTGACATCCTCTCATTGAGAAAAAAAGATCGGTTCTTATGTGGCAAATTCTCCACTGGAGGATTTGGACCAATGTCAAAGCCAATAAAATCTATGGGGTCCCTCAATGGTGTAAGTGTTGCCTTTGTGGTAGAGAAGACCTTGGTCACCTCTTCTTTTCGTGCTTTAGGAGTCACTCAAGCACTTGCCAAGTTTTCAAGTTAACTAAATCAAATCAACTGGAAGCAAGCATTATTTGGAGAAATGATAGGTTGCTCTTCTTCCTTGTGGAATGCCATTAGGGGGGAAGTGCTTTGGAAAATATGGAAAGAAAGATATGTGGTCAACTTTGATGACCATCTCAAAGAATGGTCAATTGGTAAATCCCTTGGTTGGATAGACAAAAGAATATGTGATTGTACGAAGTTCCCTCCCTTCAGACATTATAAGATCTTTGTCGTCGAAAACAACAAGCTCAAATGTAAGTGGAGTGCCATGAAAACCACAAAAAGTTTAATAACTTTCTTTGTAATTCACTCTAAGCTTCCTATTGAATTTTGGTTATCATTGTTGTTGATCTTAAAACCATCCTACTCCTATTCTCTCCGATATAGGGGATCCCAAGGCACTATGTTCGTTCACTCTACAATTGTTTTTTATTAATTCAACCAAGAGAGAGTAGACCTCCTCCTTTGGAAATTGGACATGCAAGTAGAATCAGGATCCCCGTATTTACACATAAACAAAGGTGCGTCTTAATAGATTCAAGTTGACAAAAAGAATACGAGGACGTTGCGCGCTCCTGCGCGTGCTGTGTGCGGGAGAGAAGGAGAGAGGCGTTAATGGAAGTAGAGATTGCTTTGGACGAAGTCGTTGACAGCAAGGAAGGAAATGCATCAGACGGCTCTGCAGTTTGTGCTGCTGAGGCCTCCACTGAAAGAGAAGCACACCTAGGAAATGGAGATCGCTTAATTGAGGGGTATATTGACAGGAGAACAGGTGCCCTTTATTCCTTCACAGAGTGTGTTGGCGCTTTCGAGTGGGAATTTGGCTAACATTTAAATCTCACCTCGCGCTTCCTCGCCAACCTCTAAGTATTACGTGAGTGCTATCTCAACTTACACGAATATCATGTGTGGGGTGGTGTCTCGTGGAGGAACCGTTTTTGGGTATTGTGTCTTATTTTCATAATAACCGGGACATCTTTTATCCCTCGACACTGCTTCTTCTTCGCATACAAGTAGTAGAGCAATGAGCCTTTTTGTTTTCCACAGGGCATCATCGTTTCTCCTCTTTTTCGAGGGAAGTGAATGAGGGAACGTGATACCTATTTGCGTGTCTTTATCTGCGATTTCATTCCAGGGTCATTATTGAGAAATCTCTCGCTAGTTTTGTTGATAGTCGGGTCCAATACATATGCTAGAGCTTTTGGAACACATGCAATTTGCGACCCTCAGACTTGTGTAATGATAAATTCTGGGCTAGGTATTTGCGTTTGTATTGAAGCTACATGAACTTATACTATCTCTGGTAGTGGGGTCTAAAACATATGAGAGGGCGACTGGAATACACGCGAGCTATAATCCTCAGGCTTGTTCAATGATAACTTCTGTGCTTGACATTTACGACTGTAAAAGAGCGACTTGAAGCAGCAGAAGGAATAGGGGTAAAAAACGAACTTTTGGTGCTGCCTCTGCTCTCCATTCACACAAGATGCCAGTAGTCAGAACAAAAGCATATACAGGCATTAATATCTCTAGAGCCTTCAATCTCGAGTCAGATTGAATGGTCGTTTCTACTTTCCATTTATTATAGGGGGTTGCCCAATATCTTGTGGGTGCAAAAGTTTCCCAATATTTTTCCACCACTATTCGATTGCTTTTGCCTAAATCGAACCCACCTTTCCCTGAGTCTATCATGTACACACTAATCTGCCATGACTTCTGTTGTCTTTCCCATTTTGAACGGAGTGATGCCTATACATAGTTATGTGAAAATAAATCTTTGTCATAATGTTGGGAGGTTTGATTACTTGAGTTTTTTTGGTAATGTAGGCTTTAAACCTTCTTTGATGGATTCTTATTCTTAGCTTTTGGAGCAAAAACTGTTATGAATAGTACGTAGGGCTAATTGTTTGATCTTATGAAGAAAGATAAAGTACTTCACTTGTTAAGTCTTTTTGGAGTTATGCTGGTTGTAATAGACTATCAATTAAATGACATGACTATTGAAAGTGCGATATGGGGGTAACTTCCTCATGGACAATGCTTATATAGGTTCTAGTAAGTTCTAGGCCTCTTTGGCCCTATTAAAACTTTTATTTTAAAGGTCTCTCTATTATCTTGTTCACCTACCCTAGGGCAATGATGACATGAGTAGGGACATCGTAGCTCCTTGTCCAAGCTATGCATGATGAAGTTTGAACTCTAAAGTGGTAAGTAACAAGTGAATTTGAACTAGGCATAGAAATGAAGCTAATCTCATACCTCTTTTTTTTAACCTTTGTGTGAATACATGTTTTCTTCTCCCTCCTTCCCCTTCATATCTTCATAGAAAATATTGTCAACTAATCCTTCAAAATAGGAAGTAACTACGCCATAAAAGCTTGATTCTACTCTTTCAAATTGTTACAAATAAACTTGGATATTAATGCCATGAACTCAAATATCTCAATTATTTCTTATCAACCAATAAGATAAAAAATGGCTTGAAAATATTTTTAATACTCAATGAGACTTTATATATTTGCAAAGATATTCGAAGAAAAACAATCCAAATGGAAACAAAGATTCAAAGTTGTGATTAGGGAGATTATGGATCAAATTGCCTTGATATAATATTGAAATTATGCATCTATATATTATGATTTATCACATCTCTTGGCCTATGCGTATTTAAATTATGCAGGAATATGTTATCACATCTTTTGGGTTGTTATCTATGTGTATCTATTTTGTGAATATCTTCATGTAGACAATGCCATTCTGAAGTTTGTCTTCTTTATGTTTTGTGTGGTAGCTAATCCCAAAATGTTGGGTTATTTTGAGCTCATCCTTTGGGTGTTGTGTGTACTTTCTTGTCTTAGGAGGTTGTAAGTCCAAAGAGCTAGCCAACTTGCATTGTGTGGAGTACAAATGATGTTGGAAATCAATGTCACATCAGTCAAAAATCCTATTAGGGCAGAAACCCTAATTTTGGTACTTGGTCATTTTTGGCATTGGCTAAAATTTTTATGAGCCTATCTTGAAGAGAGCTTTCTAATGATATATGACATGTAGTCAGTCATCAGAGATCAGATTTGGAAGAAAACCCTAACCCTAATTTTTTGCTGAATTAGGGTTTTCACCTCATTTGATAGCTCTAAACATACAGATCATAAAAATATCAACAATTCGTCTATCAGGTGGTCAAAATGTGGAAAAAGCAGGTCAAAAGGGTGTTTTTAGCAATAACAAAAAAACAACATTAAAATAAAGCAAAGGTTATTAAAAAACTTGCGATTGCTTTTGGGAAATTAGCGATCCTGAATTTTTACATAAAAATCAGCTTTTTTGAATGATTTTCGCATGAGGGCTTGTGGCCTATAAAAGAGAGGTACTTGGTCACTTTGAGGAACATCCAACGCAATCCAATGCAAGCTCTGAGCACTCTTGGAGGAGTTCTAGGTGTAGCACACATGGGGCAACCATGGTGCACATATGGGCAGCTATGGAGCAGCTATTGAAGCACATTAGGAGCAGCCATGGAGTTCTTCTTGGAGAAGAGTGTGCTCACACTCTTGTTTGTGGAGAAGACTTACTTATCAGCAGATTGGTGGTGTGGATCATCCATCTACATGATGTATTTGGAGGTTGTCTTCTACATGAAGATTATGGAGTACATCAAAGACATTGGATGGAGCTTAACATAAGATTGTATCTTATGTTAACTATTCAAGTACATATTCTCTTTATGCACACAGGTACTACTTGGAGCTTATGGAGGCGGTGGCATCCATATCTGGAGGAGTCCTATTCGGCATACATGGAGGAAGTGGCATCCATAAAGGAGAATTGGTACATGCATGCTACATGCATGAGATGAGATGTTAGAGAAGGTGTTTCCACATGAGTATGAGGATTTCTGTCAGCAACATGTTAGCATTCTATGCTAATTCTGTAAGTATGTGATCTTTCACACACACATCTGATTTAGGGTCTTCCATAGCCTAAAATCAGATTAGGGTTTGCTGAATATCAGTTTCAAACTTATCTTTCCTCTTTCTGTCACTCATAAACACTCTTCTACAACCTATCAGGTCATACATCTCATACATATTCAGATTTCTGTTCCTACATCTGAATATTCTTGTAAATTCTGTACATTCACTCTTCCATCTATTTCTGTTCACATAGAGTGGTTGAGATTTTGACTCCCACATTGTAAATTGACATTTGTATATATATGATGGTGTGAGTAAGCAGTGGCTTACGTAACACTTTGAACAAGTTGTCTAATCTCTCTCTATCTTTGTCTCATCATTGTATGATTAAAGTGATGTATGCTCATGTTTGTCAATATTGGAAGATTTTGAAATCTGTGTTGTTGATCTTGGACCTATGGGACCTGTGGAATTTGTTATGGGCCTACCTAGTTTCTAACAAATGTCTACCTAGGTCCTATATCCTTGATTAATGGTTTCTGCTATCAATGAGGTGTGCCCACTTAAATGCATGAGGATTAGGAGGTGAACCTTGGAGGAACTTTCGAGATGTAGCTTTATAATTTATCTTTGTACCTTTGGTGGGCTTGGCACCATTACATGATTTCTCTCTCTCTCTCTCTTTTTGTTTGCCTCATGTTCTCTCTATGTCTTTATTGCCATTATCTCTCTACAATTGTGCTTTGGTCGGGTGTGTCTTTCCAATTCGTTGTACTCTCAAAAAAAAATAAAAATTGTGCTTTGGTCTATTGTCTCTATGCGTGTTAACACATACTACGATCCTTCTTGCTATGACGACAAAGCCACATTTGCATGAGGAACATAAAAGGGAGGATATAAGACTCACATTCTAGTCGTAAAGTAGGTGTTAGTCCTCAAAACTTGGAAGTTTGTAGAAGCATGGATGGCCATCACCATAAACACTATCATACCCTTACTTGATGGGAGTGGAGGTGACTCCACCAAGGGCTAAGAGCTCAATTATGATGCACACATGGAATGAATAGCAAATGAGCCTTCAATTCTATTTATAGAACCCACTTATTGAAGTGGGCAAAGTTTACATTTGTCAAACACTTCACACTTTTTCGGACATGACATAGACACCCATCTTGGGTTTGTGGACATAACACTTCTCTCCTTATTTTGAATTGCTTTCCTTAACAATTTTTCCAACAATAATGCTGTGGAACCATTCTTTAATGCTCTGACAGACTCCTATATCATAACGTACTTGGAAAGATGCTTTCACTTTATAGGTACTTGGGGTATGAAGTCTTATGAGACTTCTAAAACCCATGATCTATAACTAAGTTAGGATCTAGACAACTATAATGAGTAGTGTCCTCTAATCTCGAGATTTTATTTGCAGATACCACAAAATTATCTTGCCCTAGCCGTTCTTCTAAACATTAACGTGTAACATGGGATGCATGTCCAGCTAGTAAGACACACTAAGTACTTTGTTTTTTATATGAAAGAAACCACAATAATGAGAAAATAACTTTGTGCAAGCACTGGTCCTAATCATCTTAAAATCCATTAATACTTGATGGCATAACCACATACAAACTTAGAGATCATGAGCTCCGCAATGCTAGCCATGATTTAGAACATTTCTTGTATATCATATGAAAAATTGATTACAAATCACGATTGATTTGAGTTTGGTGGTAATTGGTAATCTCAAGTCATTGCATAAGTCAACATATGAACTTAGAGGTCATGAGGTCCATGATGCTAGCCATTATCTAGAACATATATTGCATATTGTGCAGAAAAGTGATCGCAAATCCTAGTTGATTTGAGTTTAGTGGTAAATTGTAATTGGCGGTCTCAACTCATGAGCATACACCAACATAAACAAGCTATCCTAGTGGTAATGTTGTGTCCAATCCTTAACAAAGTCCATTTTAAGAGGGTCACTGGCTCAATAAGAGAGTGTATGTGAGACATGTTGGATATCTGTATACCAACGGGTCCAGGAATGGATTATCCTCTTGTTCTCAATAACTTTTGAGTTAGTTATAAATTATAATCAAGGGTTTTATATATGATCATCTTTCCTCAAGGAGCCATTTGATCACCTTCTTTGCGACATGTCCTCCATGATTCCATGCGTGTTGTCAGTCTTTCATGGATAAAGGAAACCATCCTGAACCTGAGATTCCATGTGACTTCTATATCTTATGATTGGCTTAGAATTTGGAGAAACCGATGCTTCCATTGCGTTCGGAATGTGCCAAAATCCTAAGATCGACTGGCTACTTGCTAAATTCTGACATTTGGAGGTCCTGTTCGGATTGTTGACATCATCGATGACATCATCAAGTTGTAACCTCCCTTCAACACCAATATGAGGATGGCTTGGCTACATACATCCTCAGTCTTTCCAATGCCAGTCTTGGGAGCTCAAGGAGTCACGATCTCCAAGTAAGTACCTTCCAAGTTCTAGTTCCAGTTCTTGTCTTGATCCTGTTGAAGAATCACTCACAAATTTGACATACAGACAGACATAAAGACGAAGAAAGACAAAGAGAAGCAGAAACAAAGTCGTTCAGAAAATCAAGCCTTAGAGAAGGGACAAATTCACGCCTGTAATATAAGGTGTAGAAACTTCCAGAATTATGAGTTTTGAATCTCGGATCAAAATGTATATAAGAGAGAGCATATAACCGGAATATGGAGGAGAGAATAGAATAGCGCATATAGAAACTGAGGAAGAAGAAGACGCCAGAGATCGCGTATGTAGAGATGAATAATAGAACCTGAATTGTCGGGTATTCATATGAGAGAGATGGTAAGGAATAACTATTCAGAGTAGGAGAGTTTTCCATAGCTATGAGCAAAGTGAGGCGAAGCTATTTTGTACACATCTTCTCTATTAGAAAACACATGTTCATGTGGAAGATTGAGCGTATTCTTCGTATGTGAAGAAATCTTAGTAATTTCATGTTATTGTGAAAGTTAGTTAACAGTTACAGTTTTCTCAGTAAATATTTTCCGGTACTTCTCAGAGTTAGATCTCGTAACACAGTGTAAGTTTTTCATGAGTGATAGCTCATCTTGAAGCTAGGAGTCTCAACTATAAGTTGATCAAAAGAGTTTTGTGAAACGGGACATGTACACGGTATAAAGTCTGACCGTAGAAAGGTATTCTGAACTGGTGAAGTTTTTTCTTAAACTTCAGAAAGAGTTCATTTACTGAAGGAAGCTCAGGTATTACTTCCTTACTTCATCAACAATCATTTGAAGTAATCACAAACAGAATTGCAGTTGATTCCGGTAAGATTCCGGTAAGATTACGGTGACATTCCGGTAACAGTCCGGTGAAGTTCCGGTGAAATTTTGGTGAGTTCAAAACATGGTTTTGACACAGTTAAGTAACGGAAAGATTATCAAACTGTAAGCAAACGCAGTAGTGTAAAGTCTGACGTAAATAAGTTCAGAATTGAAGCTTGAAGGAAACGCGAAGCTTTCTGTAAAGTGAATTTTCAGCTTTCACTAAATACAGTTATAAAGTTTTCAGTTTCAGAAGGTTGCTAAGCTACTGATGATTATAGAGGTGTTCTAATATCACTCTAGCTTAATTCTAGTTGAGTCGTGGCAATTTTCCGCAGTCTTGTTAGTGAACAAGCTTTTGTCACGAAATCAACAGATCCTTGTTCTAGTCTTGTCTAATCTAGTTCGTAGACATCTTGTCTTGTCCTCTTGTAATCTCGTAGTACAGGATCTTTTCTAGTTATTTCTTGTATCTAGTTCATCTCCCTGACGAGAATTCTTGTAATCCAGATATCTTATTTTATACCTATGGTCCCGGGTTGTGGGACGTCTTGTATTAGTTACATATTCTTGTGTTATTTTCTCTACGTGGATGTTCTTGTAATCAGAAGTATATTTTTGAAATCTTGTCTAGTGTAGTCAGAGAGCACAATCTAGTGCCTCCCTGACATTTTGGAAAGACTAGATCCTATCCATGACTAGGCATCATGGAGAACACTTATGAGCAGATTGTGGCATCACTTCAGAGTCTCCAAGAACAAGTCGAGGACCTAACTCATCGAAAAGCATAAGTTGGTCCGTGACATATTATGCATATAGGTGCACTCATCGAAGAACTATAAGAGCGAATCGAGAATCTTCAAGCAAATCAAGGAAGTATTCAAGTGAATCAACATCCTAGTTCATTCTTCATGAAGGAACCCAAGATTTGAATGCCAAAGAAGTTCGATTGTGATCAGACGAAGTTCCTCCCCTGTTCTTCGGTCAAGTGTTATCATGGTTCGCTCCAATCTTGGACAAGGACATGGAAGTACTTCGTGACTATGAGGGGTCTCTTCGAAAGCTCACCGCCACGTTTGGAGATGCAAACACGAGTCGAGTGGAAGAAACAAAGCTTCGGAAGCTACATCAAGGTAACCGCCCTTCCTCTACCTATGCATCAGAATTTAGGCAATTGATATGCGATCTCACTTGGCATGAAGATTATTTCATAAGCGAATTTAGATGGGGTTTAAGAGATGATGTGAAGGACCTTCTACTCACAATGTCAGAGGTTAAGGCATTGAATGAATACAACACTCAAGCCATTCAATGTGATAACCTCCTTTTTGAAAGGAAACAAGAAAAGCAAGTAGAAGGAAGACTTTGTCAATGGAAATTCTTCCATCCCACTTCTAGAGAAGAGCCTATTCTTGAACCTATGCAGATAGACGTGACTAGGTTCCAGTCTCTAACCCCATAAGAGAAACAGAGAAGGAGAGATAATAAGTTATGCCTTTATTGTGGAAACCCTGGCCATATTGCAATTAATTGTCCCAACAAGAGAACAAACTCTAGAGTCGCAGTCACCCTTGTAGAGAAGGGGAAACGAGGGAGTCCAATTGTAAAGGAGACCGTATAGCTTGACCATGATATAACTTATAAGAAAGAGTCCCATAATTCAAGCAGTACCCATAGAAACATGTCTTGCCCTTGTCAAGTTAATCATGCCTAAGAAGACCCTTTCCCTTACACACCTAGTAGATTCAAGAGCCTTCTCATATTTTATCGATAAAAGATTGGTTACAAAACACAGGATTCCAATACTTCAGAAGAACAAACCAATAGTAGCTTAAGTAGTAGATGGACGACCTCTAGCATGTGAGAATATTCACACTGAAACCATACCGCTAAGTCTTAAGAGTACACCTTGGTGACCATGATTCATGCATATGTTTCAATGTAATATCGAATCCAATAAACCCTGTTATCATTGGAATGATGTGGCTAAAGAAACATAATCCAAACATCGATTGGGAGAAGAACAAAATCACTCGTTGAGATATCGAGAAGAAATCGATATATGTAGGAGCCAAAGCCTTCATGCATGTAGTAAGGAAGGAACCGACATATATGATCTTACCATACTAGCTCAAGAGTCCAAGAAAGCCGATTCAGTAAAGATTTTCAAGATGTCTTTGAGAAGAAGAATGTAGATATCCTCCCAAAGCATAGACCTTATGATTGTGCCATAGAACTTCAAGAGGGAGCACAACCACCCTTCGGACCAATCTATAGACTATCCCCTGAGGAACTTATAGAATTACGTAAGAATATTGATGAGAATCTAGCCAAGGGATTTATCAGATACTCAAAGTCTCTTGCAGGATCCCCTATCCTATTTGTAAAGAAGAAGGATGGGACTCTCCGTATGTGTGTAGACTATCGTGAGTTGAATAAAGTCACTATGAAGAATAATATATATCTTCTACCACTCATATTAGAGCTTTTGGAACGCCTTGGAAAAGCAAAGTTCTTCACGAAGATTGACCTTTGAGGAGCTTACAATCTTATTAGGATCAGAGAAGGAGATGAATGGAAAACAACATTTTGAACAAGGTATGGACATTTGAATATTTAGTTATGCCATTTGGTCTCACAAATGCTCCTTCCGTCTTTAAGCATTTGATGAATGATATCTTTCGAGAGTATTTAGAGGATTTTGTGGTAATATACCTTGATGATATCTTGATATTCTCAAAAAATTTAGAGGATCACGAATCTCATATAAAGATAGTCCTAGAGAGATTAAGAGAAAAAGGTTTATATGCAAAGTTGGAGAAGTGCTGTTTCCAATCAGACAGAGTGGAGTTTTTAGGGTACATTGTAATATAGAAAGAAATCTTTATGGACCCTAAGAAGATTGAGACAATCCTTGATTGGTAGCCACCTTCATGTGTTCAAGATGTACAATGTTTTCTAGGGTTTGTCAAATTTTATAGGATATTCATCAAAGATTACTCCACGATAGTGACACCTCTTACAAAGCTTACAGGAAACACAAAATTCTCATGGAATGAAGACACAGAGAAAGCCTTTCACACTCTGAAATCATCATTCATCATTGCTCCAATTCTAGTCCACCTTGATTCTACCAAGCCTTTTTCTTGGAGACAGATGCATCAGACTTTGCCTTGGGAGCGATTCTATCCCAACATGGGGATGATGGACACCTACATCCAATTGCATATCATTCAAGAAAATTCTCTCCTTCAGAGATTAATTATGAAATCCATGATAAAGAACTTCTTGCCATAGTAGATGCGTTTGATACCTTGCATCACCATCTAGAAGGAGGAGCTCATAAAGTTACTGTGTACACAGGTCATAAGAATTTAGAGTACTTTATGACAACCTGCATCCTCAATAGAAGACAATCTCGATGGAGTAACTTTCTATCTAGGTTTGACTTTGTCATCACGTATCGTCCAAGACGCCAACAATGTCACTTAGATGTCTTGTCAAGAAGATCTTACCTTGCACCGAAGAAAGGCGAAGAGGTTTTTGATCAATAGGAGAGTGTATTGCTCAAGCCTGAACATCTTCAGCTAGCAGCCATCTCTTCAAACCATCATGAAGATTCAGCCTTGACTCATTTGATTTGTGAGACTCTATCACATGATGAATTGTTTCGTAACGTCAAGAAGAAAATTCAAGATGGGAAAATTCATGAAGTAAACGAGTTCCAAGAAAATGATGGGTTACTATTCTATAAGAACCTATTGTACATCCTTCCAAGAAAGCCTAGGATCCAAGCACTCCAGCAATGTCATGATAACCATGAAGAAGGACATTTTGGAGTGAATAAAACAATAGAATTCTTATCGAGAGATTTTTAGTGGCTTCAAATATGAAAGGAAGTCAAAGATTATATCCGAACTTGTGACACTTGCAATAGATCTAAGGCACCACGACATAAACCTCGTGGTTTCTTGCAACCTTCACCTATTCTAGAAGAAAGGGAAGGGTCTTCATTATCTATGGATTTCATCACAGATCTACCAAGGTCAGATAAGTATGATGCCATTCTTTTTATAATGGATAGATTTACAGAGATGACACACTTCATTCCAACTACCAAGTCAATCACAGGTGCACCCACTTCGAGACTTTTTGCAAGACTTTTTCTCAGATATATATTTAGGCTTCATGGATTGCTCGATGATATTGTCAGTGATCGAGGTATACAATTATATCTAGCTTTTGGAATAGTCTATGCAAGCTCCTTGGTATTCAAGTTAAATTGTCTACAACCAATCATCCATAGAATGATGGACAAACAAAACGGATCAAGTCCTAGAACAGTATCTCCATTGCACTGTAAACTATCATCAAAATGATTGGTTTGAGCTTTTACCCATTGCAGAGTTTGCCTATAACAACAATGTTCATAGATCTACCAAGCAGACTAGCTTCTTTGCAAATTATGGACAATATCCAAGGATGGATATACAACTCTCAAATCATGTCAAGAACTCAACTGCCAGAGATAAGGCCCAATACTTGATGGACATTCACAAAGAACTCAAGGAACAGATCCATAAAGCTCAAGAACAATATAAGTATTATGCAGATCAGCATCGTGTTCAGAATCCATCCTGAGAAATTGGGGATAAAGTGTGGTTTCTCAGAAATAATTTGCAAAATTCAAGGCCTTGTGCAAAGCTAGACCATCAAAGATTTGGTCCGCTCACCATCTTGGCCAAGATTAATCTAGTCACCTTCAAGCTCCAGTTACCAAGTACCATGAGAATACATCCAGTTTTCCATGTGTCCATGTTGGAACCATATCAGATTTCACCATTGAGGGGGGAGAGACCAAGTCCTTCACCACCTATTGAGATTGATGATCATGAAGAATTCGAAGTCGAGCATGTCCTAGTTCGAGAATATCCTGAGGAAGATTGGAGTACCTTGTTTATTGGGAAGGGTATGACATTAACAATCGTACTTTGGAACTTGCAGAAAACCTTCAAGAGCACCAATCAAGGTTTGAGAATTCCATAAGAAAAATCCAATGAAGCCGAGACCAGAGAACATGACCGCTTCTCGTGGAACTCGTCGCTTGAGGGGGAGGTGATGTCATGGACAAAAGAAACCATCCTGAACCTCAGATTCCATGTGACTTCTATAACTCATGATTGGTTCAGAATTTGGAGAAAATGATGCTTCCATTGTGTTCGGAACATGCCAAAACCCTAAGATCTACTGTCTACTTGCTAAATTATGTCATGTGGAGGTCCTATTCGGATTACTGACATCATCAATGACATCATCATGTCATAACCGCCTTTGAACCTTCTTTGATAACCGCCCTTCAACACCTATAAGGAGGGCTTGGCCATACACATCCTTAGTCTTGCCAATGCCAGTTTTGAGAGCTCAAGGAGTCACGATCTCCAAGTAAATACCTTTCAAGTTCCAATTCTAGTTCTCTTCTTGATCCTTGTCCTAGTCTTGTCTAGTCTAGTTCTTGGACATCCTGTCTTGTCCTCTTGTAATCTCGTAGTACGAGATTTTTTCTGGTTATTTCTTGTATCTAGTTCATCTCCCTGAAGGGAATTCTTGTAATCAAGATATCTTTTTTCATACCTATGGTCTTAGGTTGTGGGACATCTTGTACAATTACATATTCTTGTATTATTTTTCGTACGTGGGTGTTCTTTAATGAGAAGTATATTTCCGAAATCTTATCTAGTGTAGTCAAAGAGCACAATCTAGTACTCCCTTGACATAGTCCATCATTTGATCAAGGGATGATCTAGGATATGTACAAATGGGGATGATCTAGGATGACATATACATATGGGTTTACTATGTGTAGGAAACCATAGGGAATTTGTGGCAGATGTAGTAACCGTGCATGTCTTTAGTGCTCAGCCGTGATCAACTACCACTAAATCGTTGCACATGCCTTCTTATAAAGACTCTTATGTGCAATGAATGGAAATTTTATGGAATGCTCAAGATATGATGCATACGAGGATTACATCTAAATGTGTTGCACTAGTTTGTTGGTAGAAAATATCGTCCTTGTGTAGATACACTCACCCTCTCTTGCATACTAGTCCATTCCAAATGGAATGCTTTTTGGTTCTCTCTCTTAATAAGTCTATATAGGTGTTTGGATTGTCATAGCTATATGAGCTACTTGATTTCTTTGGGATTGATTGTTAGAGCCAATGAGGGGTGAATGTAATGGATGTGCCATTTTAGGGAAATATATTAGTCAAAATGTCATTGAAAGAAATAAATTCATAATGATCGTACTAATGACATTGACCACCTCACGATTCACATTCTCGAAAAATATATTTCAAAACCAAATTTGAACATGATTTTCACTCATGTTGCCTTCTTACTATCGAAGGTTGGGGCCAACGGAGAGATACTCCAAATAGTGGTAGTCCATCCATGCAATACAGTGGTATTCATATGAGCAATGGTGCTAAAACTTGCAATGCACAAAGAAACCTATCTTTTAGGATATAGGTCTATAAATTTAGACAAATGATTTCTTTTTTTGGTCCTCAAGGTATCTTCTAAGCTTATTAGCTTCTCTCATGTGTATAGTATCTATACATTTGAAAGCTTCTGACTTCCAAATGGGAAAGGTTGTATGTTGCTTCAATGCTAAAAATAAGTGATGAGTGTAGAGTATTGACACAACTGTAGGTCATGAATGAGGAAGGAGTTGCATGCGAGAGATATTTCAGGGAGTAAAGAGTACACAAAATGATAAGATAGATAGACAGATAGACACACACACACAGAGAGAGAGAGAGAGGGAGAGAGAGAGAGAGAGAGAGAGAGAGAGAGAGAGAGAGAGAGAGAGAGAGAGAGAGAGAGAGAGAGAGAGAGAGAGAGAGAGAGAGAGAGAGAGAGAGAGAGAGAGAGAGAGAGAGAGAGAGAGAGAGAGAGAGATTATTTTCCTTCCCGTATGTGTGTGTGTGTATTATCTCACACATGGGTGGTACAAAAGAATTGATGTTGTTATTGTAATTGCTATTGTTATTGCAAACTCCATCCCTTCTTTGTTTTCACCTCCTTTTTGTTGATGCAAATTCATGTTGAATGTCATCTCCTCCTTTCATAGGAGGAGATGTAGAACAATCTTTAAAGGGAGATTAATGCGAAAGGTCTTTCCTTCCATAAGAGAGGCAGTGTCTTATTTACATTACGATAAATTAGAAATGGAAGACTAAGGGTCATTTTTCAGCCTAGTGGAGATTAAGAAATCATAAAACATGTAAAGCTTAATAAAATATTAAAGATAATCATACTATCAGTTATCGTATAAGTACTTATCATATAATTACTGCTTGCAACATAAATTTGAGGTATACCACATAATAAAGATTTGTCACTTTATATATCCACTTATGCTGTTGTTATGTACATTGTAAGAGCCATATTCATAACCATGGCCTATCTATTCTACACCTAAATTCTTAATATGTGTAAATTGACAACAAATATGCCTCAAGAAGAAGGAAACAAAAAACTTCAAGATGAGTCTTGAGAGAAAGACTAACAAAATAGGATGTCTAGAACATACCTATACATGAAGAAAAAAGAAATTCAAGATGAGTTTTGAGATGAAGACTATCAAAATAGGATATGTAGAGCTATGCTTTATCAATGAAGGAATGAATTCATGGAGTGGATATGGAACCATTTATGCTCTTTTGAATGATAATATCCATGTCCTTGATAGAGGGCTTCCCAAAGAAACCTTGTTTAGCAAGTCAAGCATTGCACATCAACACTCCGTAGGCTTCCATAACAAGGCACTCTCATAGTGTCAACTATAGCATTGTAATCATCAAATGTTAGCAACTTGACATCATATCTTGCCTCGATTGCACGAAGTTTTCATTACCAGCTTTGTCATAGCCTTGAAATCCTTGGAATTGTGAGAAATATGTGTAAGAAAAGCACACCTAGCAATTATTTTCTAGCAACTTTGATGCTATGTCCCCAAAGTTCAAACCCAAAAGTTCATATGGATGGGTGCTTGTAATTGTATGTTCGGCCAAGTGTGATGTCTTCAATTAGTGTGAATTTGACCACCTCCTTAAGTGAGCCTATAAATAGTACTCTCAGATTATTTGTCAATCGTTCCTTGTATTAGGCACTTGGACTTTTGTGCTTTGTCCTATTAGCATGGAGGATCTTGGTGAGATGCTCACATGGGTATTAGAGCATCTCTCTTCCCATGGAACAAGGCAAAGCAACATGCATCTTGACGTGCTCTCTTCCCTCCTTAGGGTGGTATGGGATGCGCTAGCAAGAGAGGAATAAGGAGAGCATGGGGGGCACATGCAAGCTGGTGGTTAAAGAGAACGTGAGCGTCCTTTTACTTTTTCTCTCATGTAGCTAGGTTAGGATGTGGTTGGGGATGTTCATAGTTGACAAGCAACATGCCATGCTATTAGCTAAAGTGATGGCGCCATGGTGTAGAAGGGCACAAGGAAGGCTAGTCCTTGTTGGCCCCGTTGGTATTTATGGCGGGCTTGACCTAAAGTAACCTACTCAAGGACTGTTTGAAAGAGCTTAGAGCTAAGTATAACATACCACCTATACACGATCAATAATGTTAGATGAGGGATTAGTGGATGATACTTATGGTGGTACTACATACCAACTAGTGTATGCTCCATTGTTGCTCCTCTAATTAGTATGTGTGTCAACATCTCTCTCATATACGGTTTGATTGGCTGAGTGATGTTTCCTTCTTGCCATATGTTATGATAATACTCAACATGAGCTATTGATGTAGCCTATATATGTTGATGAGCCATTCCCAATAATTATTACTAGACTTAGGGGTGTGCACTCATGATTTGTGGCGAGTCTTTGGCAAGTATGCAAGGGATGTTATAGAGGAAGAGGGAGAGCGTGAATACTATCTAGCATGATGTTGTCTTTTATATATCCTACAACATAGGTCTCGTGATCATCCAAATGGTATGTGTAAGTATCTTTGAGTATTGATGGACGCAAGATGACTACAATTGACATGTGCTTGGAGCTATCTTCACATTATTGCGATCTGCTTCACATCACAAAGAAAGTAATGAGTTGAATCTACCTTGATGGAATGTTGTGCATCCTATGATGTGCATCGGTTGCTTGATAAATGGCTTATGTAAGATGATGTTGTGATACCTATGAAGGAGATAGTGAGCTTAAAGGATATCGCAAGCTATGTTTTGCTAGAGCCTGCGTGGCTCTTGACCAAAGGTGTTTGGTTAGGAGTAAGCACTTGCCTAGGATTGTTACGACTTGGGAGTTGGTCGCATTTTTGAAGAATTGGTTGCTTAGTTTCACTACTTAGGAAAATTGATGAGGACAAACCCAAAAGTGTTGGTACATTTGGTAAGCCTTTATGCTTGACCAAAAGTTCAAAGGTTTACTTCGTATCTTGAGCTTGAATGATCATTAGTCACATGTGAACACCTCTTCTTGAGTTTAACTCAAGATAAATGTAAAGGGCAAAGCTTGAGAGAATCTCGTAGCTTTACGAGTTGTAATTCACAACAACCAAGTGTTTGGAATCAAATTAATTAGGAGCTCAAAAGATAGGATCACTTTTAGCCGGCAGATTCCAAATTCAAATTCAAATTCATCTATAGAAACTCATGACTTTTAGTCGCAGGATAGAGAGCAAATCAAGGACACATTGAGCTTCAAGATTGTGGGCACACTTAGTCCACACATGTATGAGTAAGCCTACAACATCTCCTTTGTATCATACATTCAATACAATATACATTTGTTTCAGATTATGCAACGATCTCATGTTCACTATTACCTCTTGCTATACTCTCATTTTCAGTGAATTTGTTTTGAGGAGTTCTCTGCGTATACTTAATCTTTTGCTGTGATTCAACTTGGTACGTGTAGCTTAGACCTTCTAGTTCTATGCTATCAATTTTCACGACATTTGGTTCAGAGATCATCGAGAAATGTTCATTACATTTTGCCTATGTCTATGTCTGTAGTCTGTCATTCTCCTAAAATGTCGGGATTACACCCCTAACTTCTTAAGATTATTTCTCAGCATATCCTCATCCTAAATTAGTGAAATAACTTCCTATAGCAAGCTTAGGGGTCCAATTAGATATGGCTAAAAGCTCTCGGGTCAATTGTAATCAGTGAGTGAGCTCTGAGTGAAACAATGAGCAGGTTACAATCCATAAATAGCAAGTGTTTACAACTCTTCAACATTGGGAGTAGTCTGTTTTGATGCAACTATTTGAAGGTGATGCTCCAAAGCACATTATGGGTCCAAATGCATATTTGGGAAGCTAAAGGTGTCTACTAAGGTAATCTGAAGTAACATTGGAAGGTGTAGAGCAAGATTTGCAGTACCAGCTCATTTTTGGAGTGATCCAACCATCTCCTCACAGTGGTATCAGAGCTATCATCAACTCAACGTTGGAGATGGATCCCCATCATCAATTGACAAATTGGATCAAGGTAATTACTTTGCTTGGTCTATTAGAATGGAAGCATATCTACAAGGGAGAAATCTTTATGGTTACATATCTGGAGATGAGTTAATGCCAATACTTAGAAGCAAAGGGCAACCCACTCAAGAAGAACAAGAAAGGTTATCAACATGGTGCTCAAAGGATGCATTGGTCAGGTCATACCTTCTCAACTCATTTTCTGATTTCTTACTCCCACATATTAGAAATTGTAAGGCATCACAAGAAACCTAGAATGCACTTGAAGCATTCTTCTCTTCAAGCACTAGAGCAAGGAAGAATCAATTGTGGATGGAGTTCACAACACTCAAGAAGATGCTCAAACAAAATCTGACTGATTATGTCACTAAAATGAAGGACCTAGCTGATCAGCTTGGAAGCATTGGAGAAGTCATTGATGAGGAGCAAATTGTGAGACAACTCATCAATGGAATCAAAGCAGATGACAAGTGGAAAGCATTCACTACTGCAATGGATCTATACATGGACATGCAGGTACCTGACTTCAATACTCTAATGGGACAACTATTTACTCATGAAGCCAAGCTTGTGAAGAACAATGACAACTCAAAAGGTAATCAATCCTCTGCCTTATACACTGATAAGAACAAGAGTAAGGATGGTAAAGGTAAAGGCAAGAAATCTGATGATGAAGCTAGTACCTCCCAAGCTAACTTTGCAGGAAGAGGTAGAAGTACAAGAGGAAGAGGAAGAGGAGGAAGACAAGGCAGGGGGAGATTCCAAAGCACCTCTCCATGTGCCATATGTGGATTGACTAACCACACAACTGAGAATTGTTTAAGGAACCCTAGAATTCAGAGAGGACGAGGCTTCAATAGAGGAAGCTATGGAAGAGGAAGATCAAACAACTTCAACAATTATAACAACAACTACAATAACCAAGGAGGCTATAGAGGAAGGAGAGACTACAACAATTATACTGAAGAGCAGGGACAAGAAGACTCACTTTTGTTAATGAACATGACCATGAGGCAAGGTAAAGCAGATGAACATGTGTTTTATATAGATTCTGGTTGTTCAAATCATGTAGCAAGAAATGTGGCATTACTATCTGATTTGGAGGATCCAAGGAACAAACATGAGGTTCAGACAGGAGATGATACAAGGCACTCAGTTGAAAAGATTGGAAATGTGAAGACCTCATATGGAAACATGAATCTACTCAGTAAGGTATTGTATGTACCTACCATAACTAAGAACTTGATAAGTGTTGGACAAATTGTAGAAAAAGGTTTGCAGGTAAGGTTTACAAGAAATGGAGCATTTGTTGAAGATCCTCAACAAGGATTCAAGAAGATAGCCAAAGGAGAAAAGGCAGGTAGACTCTTTACATTTGAAGTGAAGGAGACTAGAAATATAGCACTTTTCAATTATGGAGGACAAACCCTATCAGAACTAGAAATGTGGCACAAAAGATTAGCTCACATAGGAGAAAGGAGTTTAAAGCAAATTTGCGGGGATCAGAGTGTGCTTGGTTTGCCAAATATATCCAAGCAACATATGATATACAAATGCACCTCATGTCAATTTGGGAAGTCTCATAGACAACCATTTATGAAGAAAGGTTACATTCATGGTGATCTATTGGAGCTAGTCCACACAGATGTTTGGGGACGTAGCAAAGACCCTTCAGTTTCAAGATTCAGGTATTATGTATCATTCATTGATGATTGTAGCAGATGGACCATACTTCATTTTATGAAGCACAAAGATGAAGTATTCAATTGTTTCAAAAAATATCTTGAAAATTAGACAGGGAAAACATTAAAGAGGCTAAGGTTAGATGGAGGGGGAGAATACTTCTCCCATGAGTTTGATGCATATCTCCAAGATAGAGGCATCAAAAGAGAAATCACCACCAGATATACTCCAGAGCAAAATGGAGTAGCAGAAAGGAGGAATAGGACCATTGTGGAGGCAGCAAGGTCCATGATCAATGAGAAGAAATTGCCCAACTATCTATGGGCAGAGGCTGTATCCACAGCCACCTATCTTATCAATAGACTCCCATCCAAAGCATTGGATGGGATGACACCATATGAAGCATGGAATGGAAGAAGGCCTACCCTAGATCATTGCAAAATTTTTGGGTGCATAGCATATGCACATGTTCCATCACAAATCAGAGGTAAAATGGATCCCAAGGCAGAGAAATGTGTGTTCATAGGTTATGATCTTAATAAAAAAGGGTACAGGTTGTATAATCCAAGTACTAAAGGTTTTATTGTTAGCAGAGATGTTGTCTTTGATGAAAACAACTCGTGGTTTGAAGATGATTGCAGAAACGTCAAACTACCTTATGACCTAGAAGAAGACTTTCCCACAATTCAGAAGGTAAATAATCAACAATGTGAAGATTCAAGTGATTCTGATGATGATCAGAGAACACCAAGGAAGAACTTCAAGGTATGGAGCAACAAAGGTAAAGAGAAGATGCAAGACTTGAGGGATATTGAAGAATCCTCTCAACAACCAATAAGAAGATCAACTAGGGAAAAGAAGAAGCCAGAAAGGTATGGATATGACACCTCTCTAGTCACTAAACACTCAATCTACATTGCTCAGGATATCAACTCAGAAGAACCATCAACCTTTGAAGAAGCAAACAAGAAATCTGAATGGAAGGAAGCAATGGAGGAAGAGATACAAGCACTTCAAGAAAATCAGACTTGGGACCTAGTTCCCAAGAACCAATCCATGAAGATTATTGGATCTAGATGGATCTATAAAGTAAAAAAGAATTCTGATGGATCAATAAACAGATACAAAGCAAGACTTGTGGCCAAAGGGTTTGCTCAGACCCAAGGGATTGATTATGAGGAGACCTTCTCTCCTGTGGCAAAGATGCCAACAATCAGAATTCTCATAAGTATAGCTCCTTCAAGGAATTTGAACATCTATCAATTAGATGTAAAAAATGCATTTTTAAATGGTTGGATTTCAGAGGAGGTATACATGGCACAACCTTCTGGATTTGTTGATGATGTATATCCTGAGTATGTGTGCAAACTCAAGAAAGCTCTCTATGGTCTCAAACAAGCTCCTAGAGCTTGGAATCATAGATTGGTTACATTTTTGCAGGACAAAGGATTCAAGATTAGCAAAGCTGATTCTTCACTCTTCACTAAGAAGAGTAACTCTGAAGTTATATATCTTTGTGTGTATGTAGATGATATCATCCTTACAGGTAATGATGCAGATGGAATCAAGAAGATCAAAGCCCAAATGAAGGAAGAATTCAAGATAAGTGACCTAGGATTGCTCACTTATTTTTTTGGATTAGAAATTGTCTATACAGATGAAGGGATCTTCCTTACTCAAAGGAAGTATATTAAAGATGTAATTGCAAAGTTCAAGATGCAGGATGCTAAGGTTGCAGGTACTCCCATGGAGGTCAATCACAAGTTAAGTGCTCATGAAGGGGAACCTATTGAGGACATTACAAGCTACCAAAGCTTAGTTGGAAGCTTGAATTATGCAGCCCTAACTAGGGTAGATATCTGCTATGGTGTAAGTGTGCTTAGCCAATTTATGCACACTCCTAGGAAACCTCACATGGATGCAGCAAAGAGGATATTGAAATATCTGAAGGGAACTATGAATGAAGGATTGTATTATCCTTATACATGTGATTTGAGTGTAAAGCTATTCACTGATGCAGGTTGGGCAAGATCAAAAGATGATAGAAGAAGCACATCTCGATATTTATCTTTTGCAGGTACAAAGCTCATTTCTTGGTCTTCCAAGAAACAACCCACAGTAGCACTCTCATCAATTGAAGCTGAATACAGAGGATTGGCAAATGCAACTCAAGAAGCAATGTGGATCAAGTCCCTATATGCAGATTTAGGGTTAGATTTTGGCACTCCATACATATTTGGAGACAACATGAGTTCTTTGCATTTAGCTGCTAATCCTATCTTTCATGCTAGGACTAAGCATATAGAAGTCCATTAGCACTTTGTTAGAGAGAAAATAGCAAGCAAAGAAATTCAATTGTCTTATGTGTCTACTCAGATGCAATGTCCAGATATGATGACCAAAGCACTTGATGGAAGCAAACTCAACAGATTCAAATCAATGATTGGAATGCAAGAAATACCTATGGATTGAAGACTCAAGCATCTTAGGCTTGAGGGGGAGCTGATGGTACATTTGGCAAGCCTTGATGCTTGACCAAAAGTTCAAAGGTTTACTTCATATCTTGAGCTTGAATGTTCATTAGTCACATGTGAACACCTCTTGTAAATATCTTGAGTTTAACTCAAGATAAATGTAAAAGGCAAAGCTTGAGAGAATCTCATAGCTTTACGAGTTGTAATTCACAGCAACCAAGTGATTGGAATCAAATTAATTAGGAGCCTAAAAGATAGGATCATTTTTAGGTGGCAGATTCCAAATTCAAATTCAAATTTATCTATAAAAACTCATGACTTTTAGTCACGGGATAGAGAGCAGATCAAGGACACATTGAGCTTCAAGATTGTGGGCACACTTAGTCCACACATGTATGAGTAAGCCTACAACATCTCCTTTGTATCATACATTCAATACAATATACATTTGTTTCAGATTATGTAACTATCTCATGTTCACTATTACCTGCTGCTATACTCTCATTTTTAGTGAACTTGTTTTGAGGAGTTCTCTGCGTATACTTAATCTTTTGCTGTGATTCAACTTGGTACCTGTAGCTTAGATCTTCTAGTTCTATGCTATCAATTTTCACAACATTTGGTTCAGAGATCAGTGAGAAATGTTCATTACATTCTGCCTATGTCTTTGTCTGTCATTCTCCTAAAATGTCGAGATTACACCCCTAACTTCTTAAGATTATTTCTCAATATATACTCATCCTAAATTATGGGTCCAAATGCATATTTGGGAAGCTAAAGGTGTCTACTAAGGTAATCTGAAGTAACACTGGTAGGTGTATAGCAGGATTTGTGCAGCACTAGCTCATTTCTGGAGTATATCCAACCATCTCCTCACAAAAAGGACATCTAAATGGGTGTGTGTACTGTGTAGTTATATGATTGGTCAAGTATGAAGGATCTTGTGGGTGTGAATAGGACCACCTCCTTAAGTCTGCCTATAAATAGGACTTTTTGGCTGTTTGGAGGTTGGGCTGATCAAAGAGATATTTCAAAGAATGGTGACCCATCCATATAGTGAAGCTGGATGCCGCCAACAATTCCCTTTGTGCTGGAGTGCATTCATCAAAAAGCTTGCAGCTCCTAAATGCTACATGTGAATTTACTTGGAAAAGAGCATCATCTATAATCACATTGCTTGCATCCATCTCGATCATAAATGACCTAGTTGGATCCACAATCTGCAACATCGGTGGAGAGTCACAAGGTGTTTAGTGTTTGGAAACACTCATCAAGCTTCTCATCCATTCAAGAGGTAGACCAGAACTATGCCTATTGCCAAAGTTACCCTTGAAGAGACAAGTGAAAGGCTCTCGGGTGAAAGTGTGGAAGAAGTTGGTGAATTCCAAGAAGGCCTTCACCTTGTGAATTGTGCAGAAAATAGGCCCATTAAGCACAACCCTTACTTTATCATGGTCGATTCGGATGCCATCAACCATGATGCCATGGCCAAGGTAAAGTAGCTGAGTGCAAAGAAATATTGCCCTTAATTTGTTTTGCATACAATCACACTCGCCGCATGATGCATAAGACGAACTGTACATGTTGTCTATGATCCTTCAGTGTCTTGTTATAGACGAGCATATCGTCGAGGAACACATTACTACTCACTTCCACATATATGGACGAAATAAATAGTTCATCATCGCCTCCTCCTAGGAGAAAGGTGCATTGGTGAGGCCAAAAGGTAAGACCAAGAGGTGGCTAATGTCCATGCTGAGTACAAAATGTGATGTTCGGATCATCATCAGGGTGTATCTGTATTTGATGGTATGTGGACTTGAGATTGATCTTGGTGAAATATGGAGCATTTGCAAGTCGATCTTTAAGGTCATTCATCCTTGATAACAGATACTTGTTCTTGATGATTTATTGAGACCCTTGTAGTCAACACTGAAGTGCATCCTCCTGTCCTTTTGCGAGAAGAATAGGAGCACCCCATGGAGACTTACTAGGCTCAATAAATTCCTTCATAAGATAGGTTTGCATTTGCCTAGCTATCTCGTATTCCTCTCTCTTGCTAAACTCATGGGTTGATGGGAGAAGGGATGGCTATGAGGCATAAGCTCTATCTTATGGTCTAATGCGGACCCACAATATGGTGGAAGTTCGTTTGATAAATTTGGTGGAAATACGAACACAAACTCATATAATAATGAAATCCAAAGCCTCTTTGATCTCAATATCACATGCATATGTAACACTCATGTGAGCTAAACCATGCACACATGCATCATTACATACATAAAGTGACATGCAAAAGAAATATCAAACATAAAACATTGAATATAATAGAAATACATTGAGGCCTCAGAGTAAAATAAGAAATCTCCAAATTCATTACAAGTGATCAGATTTACATGAGAGGAATCATTGATTGCGGAGGAAACATAGCCATCTACCATGTGAAACCTACTGTCAAGAACAAAAGAGATACTATGCGAAACATAATCCACATATAGTTGGTTTGTCTCGTGTAAAAACCAATGCATGCCCAATATCACATTTAGATGCTCAAGACTCATCAGTCGGAGGTCTTAAGACCTCGTGATATTGCTGGATATGGAGGTCCACCCATGGTGAGACCTCTGCCTACTTCTCGCTCTCTTGACAGTCTGCATAAGGGACCACATACAAATGGTCTATTGGGACTTTGTTGAGTCTAAGTTCTTTCACTACACGAGAGGCGATGAAATTCTGTAGAGCCACTATCAAATAGCATTGCAATGGTCTGGCCATTGTTCTCGCCGAGAATGTAGAGGAGATCATGTGAGTCAAACACGAAGCTGTCAACACGACAACCCAAACATCTATGCTTAAAAATGTGAAATACCTCTTAATCTAGACAATACGTACCAGAATGTTCACTCTTGTATCGATCATCCAGATAACAAAGGAAGACAATTTCTTCCTCTTTCACATATAGATTGTCTCCATAGAGATGGCCCGTCCCTTGTTCTTATCCGCCTCAGTGGCTTGAAGCTGCAATTTATACCCTCTAGACTGAGATGTCATTGAAGATGGGGTGCTGAAATGCTTAACCTTCCTTGAATGACCAGGGGTCAACACTTCCTTCCCCTTTGAGTTAGCTCACATAATCGTCAAGATACCGCCGTATTTCCTCGCATATTGATAAATGAACTTATTGGATTCTGCAATACCTTAGTCTCGTAGGTTGGTGGCATTCCAATGTTAAAGAAGTTGGTCCATTTCAGAGCCAATCACTAATTCTCCCCACAATTCCCTCTTGTCTCGTCAGAAGGGTTTAGGAAGGAACTGTGGTGTTAGCGTGTTCATAGTGGCTGCCATAGCCTCCTTCATCTCCTCTAATAGCTCCTGTGCAGGGCAGCCATTAGTGAGGCCTTTGGCGGCGAAGACGTGTTGTAGGTTCCTTAGGGACATAGCCCGTGCATGTCAACAGGTGTAGAAGCCGTCATCTCTTCCACTGGCTGAAGCAGACTGGCTGAAGCTGGTGGATGTGAAGTAATGGGATGGGGAAACATCTCCATGATGAAGGAGAAGGTGGAGCGGTTAAGGGTGCAAAAATGGAGGCTGAGATATGTGGGAGAGCTCTTCTCTTTTATGTGCAAGGTTGGCAAATGAGTCCTACGTCAAAATAATGGGAGATGTTCTTTTATACCCCACAAGTCATCTAAAAATAGAAGGCTCCCACCTCCTCTATTTTTCAGCCACCTCCTCAGCTAAAATAGTAAGCTACTAGAACTGTGTTATTTTAAGCACATACCCATATCAAATTTCAGCCATTAAAAAAAAAAAAGATTTGTGGTAAGAAATATTTGCACCCCTTTATTTGCTGACGTGGCACCTACAACTGGATGCTATGTGGCAGCCCATGTGGCACAAACTAGAGACGAAATCCCACCATGCTCAAAGGGGGGGCTCATGGGAAATCTTGGTGTCTGTCTGAGAAGTGCCCTCATTGGTAGCTTGACCAATCGCCCTAAGATAGAATATTGGGTATTGAAGCGACTAATCTTTATACTTCATGAACTCTACTGTGCATTGTGTGCAGCCACTTATGCTGTGGTTAGCACGAGCTCCCCTCGAGGGTGTCCTATGACACCCGTTTTATGATATATATAGAGAGAGAATAAATTTTGATGATAAGATCTTTACCAATATGATATGCTTCTAGAAATATGAAGTCAGCTAGAAGATAAATATTATTCTTCATCTTGTTGTTGTTTATGGTTTCATTTTGACTTAATTGTGGTTTCTCTTTCTCTCTGTGTGTGTGTGTACAACTTTTTTTTGGTCTTTTCTGCATGTGTTTTGTGGATGCATGTTATATGTTTTGTGTTATTTTAGAGTTAAATCTCTCCCCTCCTCCCGCTCCCCCTCCTCCCCCCCTTTTTTTAATCAATAGCATTTATTCTATTGTGACTAATGTAGTCTTGACATAGCCAACTAAGTATTTATGTGTGGGATTCGTGAACTCTCGAAACTCTTGGAGAATAAAGTTTCAACAAATGCTACTTGAATTAGTAAGATCAAGTAGAAGGGAAATGTTATTGATGTTGCTAGTATTATTTACTTGTTCAGTTTTTGGCTTAAATTTGTTGGGGATAAAGGCCCCAAGGACTCTCCTTTTGTATATTTTGACCCTTCCATGTGAAAGCTCTCTTCGAGAGCTTTCCAGACATATTTTTGTTGTATTTTTTGGACCCCAAATTGGGGAGTTATAGGCATTTACATTATTTTTATGACTTTTGGTCATTGGCCATGTGTGAACATGCCCAAATGATCTAAAAGTCACTTATCAATAAGACTTGGTCCCAAATCTCTCATAACTTGATTGGGACTTCTTCAACTTCAGCTTCTTCATCTTCTTCTCCAAATTTCTGCGCAGGTTTCTCTCTCTACTTTCTCTCTCCTCACGCAGCAGCCCACTCCCTTTGTGTTTGGAGCAACCGAGCACACCACGACGTAGCTCTCCGCGGCCTCTTTCAACTGGTATCAGAGCTTTGAGCTGTTCCATCGCGACAAAGTTGCTCGAAGTGCTTTTCTACTTCAGCCTATGTTAAGCTGAAGGCGTTTTCTTGCATTTGGGAGAATTTCATCGCGAAAAACCTTCTTTTTTCGCGATAAAAGTGCTGTTTTTGGAGGATTACTTCATCCCGGAGCAAAGCTGAAGCAAATTTTGTGCTTTTTAGAGAGTTTCATCGCGAAGAATCTCTTCTATTCTTCCTATGGGTCTTTTGTGGTAGAAATTCTCTCATTTTTCAAGTGGGAGGACATGCACAAAGATTGAGGAAGTGCATACTTGCTGGAAACTTATTACAGCAGGTCATTTCTCTGATTTTACAGGTCATATTGATGCAAAAATTGGGGCTTTTGTGAAAACAAGCATCCATCTTTGTATGCGTTTTGTGGTTGAAAAACAACAAATTTGTTGTTTTTGATGCAATTACAGCTTGCTGGATTTTCTGAAATTTTCTGCAGAAAATTTCAGAAATTGATTTTTGCAAGTTTTGAACAGTTTTTGGGCTTAATTTCTCAGCTATAGTTTCGTAAGGTAATTGCGCACAAGACAACAGGTGAATTTTACCTTTTTTGGTGAAATTTTGAAGCTCTCAGTATGCAAACATGGCCTCTACCTCCTCTGATGTCAAAAGCTTGTTTGAGATCAAGAGATTTGAAGGTAATGGTTTCGATTTGTGGAAAGAGAGAATGTTGGGCATCCTCTTTCTTAAAGATTGCGAAGGGGCTGTTGAGGAAGTCAAGCCTGAAGATATGACAGATGCAACATGGATGAACCTAAACAAGAAGGCCATCACTTACATCAAGATGGCTGTATCAGATGAAATCTTAGTGGATTTGAAAGGCCTTACAACTTCTTTTGAGGTATGGGAGAAGCTGAAACCCACTTATGAAAATACCACGCCTGTAAATCAAGTGCATCTTATGCGTAAGCTAGTGTGTATGCAGCTTGATGAGTCAAAAAGTGCGGCTGAGCATTTATCTTCGTTTACAGGTACTCTTTCACAATTGTAGGACTCTGGATTACCTCCATTTGATGATAAGCTTAAGGCCATCTTCTTGTTGATGACCTTACCTGATTCATGGGAAACATTGGTTGTTTCACTTTCGAATAGCCCCAGTCTTACCTTTGATGGTATAAGGGGTTCTATTTTGAATGAGGAAATCAGGAGGAAAGCTAGTGGAGAGGGCAGTGGTTCAGCCAATGTGGCTAGAGGAAGAACAGAAAAGAAAAGTGGAAATGTACAGAGGACACAGGAGCAAAAGCAAAGGCAAGGCTGAAGTGACTTGTTATCAATGTGGTAGGAAAGGTCACAAGAAGCTTGATTGCAGATTTTATAAAGCTGAACTAGAAAGAAAGAAGAACACAAGTGATAGGAAGAAAAAGGACACCAAGAATGAAGCACATGATACCTCAAAGGACAAAGACAAAGAGAAGGCCAATGTGGCCTCTAGTGTCATCATTGAGGAGCTATCAGATGCAGAAGATATACTTTGTGCTACTATGGAAGCAGAGCATGCCGAAGTTATTGATGCTTCTATTAATATTCATGCACAAGATATGCAGATCACAAAGAGGGATTTGATTGATGCCTTGCTTACTGTGAATGATGCTTTGTCACAAACATGGATTGTAGATTCAGGTGCATCGTTTCATGTAACTCCTATTAAGGAGTGTTTCACTACCTTTCATGCAGGCAGCCATGGACATGTATATCTTGGAAATAACCATGCTTGTTCTATTGAAGGTATTGGCACAGTGCATCTCACAGTGGATGGTACCAATGAGCTTGTTTTGCATGATGTAAGGTATGTACCAAGCATCAAGAAAAGCTTATTGTCTGTTGGGCAAATGGATATGCTTGGATATAGTACCCTCTTTGAGAAGGAGTCATGGAAGCTTATCAAAGGCTCTAGGTTGACTGTTAAAGGTACAAAGAAAGGGACTCTTTATTGCTTGCATGGTAAAGCCTTGTTGGGCAAGTTTATTGCTTTGGCTGAAATCCATTTTTATGGCATAAAAGGCTTGGCCACATGAGCCAAAAAGGCCTTTATAAACTATGTAATTTGGACAAGTTTGATGCTAAAGGCTCAAAACTTGATTTTTGTAATAAATGCCAATATGGTAAGCAAGTAAAGTATTCCTACTACTCTGGTGTCTCTCGTAAGTCTAATGTGCTTGATCTTGTTCATTCTGATGTTTGTAGCATGCCCACAAAATCTATGGGGGGTGCTCTTTACTTTGTTTCTTTTGTTGATGATTACTCTAGGAAGCTTTGGGTATATTTGTTAAAATCTAAAGATGAAGCCTTTACTGCATTTAAGAAATTTCATGCATTTGTGACCACTCAAACAGGTAGAAAGCTGAAATGCTTACGTACAAATAATGGGGGTGAGTTTACAAGTGCTGAATTCAATAGATTTTGTGAAAATCTTGGTATTAAGAGGGAGCTAATAGTCCCATACAACCCCTCTTCCAACGGTGTGGCTGAAAGGTACAATAGGACTTTATGTGAGAGGGTGTTCGCAGAGCTTCTTGTGAGTTCATGCTCGTGGTGTGTGTGCGTTGTGGGGTGTGTGTGTGAGCATGTATTCATTCTGAGCTCTATACCCACTATTGGGCACTGAGGACGTTAGTGGGGATGTCATAGTATTCAGTCGATACTGTGCATAGTGGAGCTGATATGCTATGTAGTCTTGTGGTTGACTACCATGAGCTTGTAGTTGCACCTTCCTTTGAGGGTGAATTTGAGGTTTACCTGGATTCATTCTGGTATATATGATTGTCGTATTAGCGGACATGCAGTTTTCACTTGTGGATTCTTCGTCCGAGTTGCGACCAGTTGTTAGGTGTGTATACCCTATCAACTATGCTTTTTCTGTAATTTTTCCTATGTTTTGTTTGCATTTGGTGCTAGGCTTCATTATGGCTGAGTTTGCCCATCACTTCCGGAAGTGATAGAAACTCAGTTCGCAGAGCTTCTTGTGAGTTCATGCTCGTGGTGTGTGTGCGTTGTGGGGTGTGTGTGAGCATGTATTCATTCTGAGCTCTATACCCACTATTGGGCACTGAGGACGTTAGTGGGGATGTCATAGTATTCAGTCTATACTGTGCATAGTGGAGCTGATATGCTATGTAGTCTTGTGGTTGACTACCATGAGCTTGTAGTTGCACCTTCCTTTGAGGGTGAATTTGGGGTTTACCTGGATTCATTCTGGTATATATGATTGTCGTATTAGCGGACATGCAGTTTTCACTTGTGGATTCTTCGTCCGAGTTGCGACCAGTTGTTAGGTGTGTATACCCTATCAACTATGCTTTTTCTGTAATTTTTCCTATGTTTTGTTTGCATTTGGTGCTAGGCTTCATTATGGCTGAGTTTGCCCATCACTTCCGGAAGTGATAGAAATTCAGTTCGCAGAGCTTCTTGTGAGTTCATGCTCGTGGTGTGTGTGCGTTGTGGGGTGTGTGTGTGAGCATGTATTCATTCTGAGCTCTATACCCACTATTGGGCACTGAGGACGTTAGTGGGGATGTCATAGTATTCAGTCGATACTGTGCATAGTGGAGCTGATATGCTATGTAGTCTTGTGGTTGACTACCATGAGCTTGTAGTTGCACCTTCCTTTGAGGGTGAATTTGGGGTTTACCTGGATTCATTCTGGTATATATTTATGTGAGAGGGTGAGATGCATGCTGTCCACAGCTAATCTCCCTCATGGATTTTGGGGAGAGGCTTTGAAAACTGCAGTTCATGTTTGCAATCGATCCCCTCATATGTCCTTAAAAGGTGGCATTCCAGAAGAGGTTTGGTCTGGCAAACCAGCTTCATATGACCACCTACGCATCTTTGGTTGTGATGCTTTTGTGCATATAAGGCCTGAGTTGAGAAACAAGTTAGATGCAAAGTCCATGAAAGGAATCTTCATGGGTTATGGAGATGAAGGTGAAATGGGCTACAGGATTTGGCTACCTCAACTCAAGAAGGTAATACGCAGCCGAGATGTTGTATTTAATGAGGCAAGGCTGCTCAAAAACAATTGTGCCTCTAAAGATGACCATAAAAGAGTCAAATTTCAGCATGTACAGCCACCAATTAAATCTGATGTGAACCCTCGGGATGCAGCACATATGGTTGGAAATGACAATGAGCCCGTGGTTATTGAGCCAGATGATGTTGGACAGCAAAATGATGCTCCTGAAGGGTATATGCAGCCACCTATTCATGCTGAAAACAGGGCTGAAAATGATGTACAGCAGCCTGTTAACAATGAAGAAGTTAATGTACCTCCTGATGTAGATCCATTGCCTGGTAATGTGGATCATTGGGTAAGAAGATCTATACGTCCTAGGAGGCCAGTGACTAGATATGATCCCTCTATACATTATATTATGTTATCAGATGAGGGTGAGCCTCTTACTTATAAAGAGGCAAAGCTATGTGAGCACAAGAAGAAGTGGGAGTTAGCCATGCAGGAAGAGATAAAGGCCTTGCATGCAAATGATACGTGGGATTTGGTTGAGTTACCCAAAGGAAGGAAAGCCATTCCCAACAAGTGGGTGTACAAAATCAAAACTGTTGATGGCAAACCCAAGTATAAGGCAAGGCTGGTTGTTAAGGGATATGCCCAAAAAGAGGGCATTGATTTCCAAGAAGTGTTCTCTCCAGTGGTGAAGATGATCACTTTACGTGTGTTGTTTGCTCTCACAGCTGCCTTGGATTTGGAATTATTCCAAATGGATGTTAAAACAGCCTTTTTGCATGGTGATTTAGATGAAGAGCTGTACATGAAACAGCCAGAAGGATATGCCATTCCTGAAAAAGAGCATCTGGTATGCAAACTGAAAAGGAGCTTATATGGGCTGAAACAGGCCCCCAGACAATGGTATAAGAAGTTTGATGCATTTATGCTCAAACATGGGTTTAAAAGAAGCCATGCAGATCAGTGTTTGTACACCAAAAAGGATGAAGATGGCAGCCCAATTATTCTTGTACTGTATGTAGATGATATGCTGCTGGCTGGGAAGAAAAAGAGCACTCTGAATGCTCTAAAACAGCAGCTGAACTCTGCATTCTCAATGAAAGACCTTGGGGAAGCTGAGCATATTTTTGGTATGCGTATAAAAAGGGATAGGCAGCAGCATACTTTGCAGGTATCCCAAGAAAAGTACATTGAAAAAGTGCTGGACAGATTTAATGTGGCTGATGCTAAGCCTCTTGGAGTGCCATTGCAGCCACATGTTAAGCTTTCCAAGGATGACTGTCCCAAAAATGATGATGCAGCCAATTACATGAAGAGTGTTCCATATGCATCAGCTTGTGGTTCACTTATGTATGCTATGGTTGCCACTCGGCCAGACATTGCTCATGCAGTGGGAGTTGTTAGCAGGTTCATGGCTAATCTTGGTAGAGCTCATTGGGAGGCAGTCAAATCTATCTTGAGATATTTGAAAGGGACCAAAAGTAAATGCTTATGTTATGGAAAGGGTCCATTGGAGTTAAAAGGATTTTGTGATTCAGACATGGCAGGTGATGTGGACACACGCAAGTCCACAAGTGGCTATGTATACATCCTTGCAGGTGGAGCTGTTTCATGGTGCTCTAGACTTCAGAGGATAGTTGCACTATCTACTACAGAGGCTGAATATATTTCAGCCACAGAGGCTTCCAAAGAAGCCATTTGGTTGGCTCGCCTCTGTAGTGAGTTTGGGATGCCTGAAAAGGCACCTGTTCTTGGATGCGATAGCCAGAGTGCCATATGTTTGGCAAAGAATGCCATGTTTCATGCTCGCACAAAGCATATTGATGTGAGATATCACTTCATCAGAGAGGTGTTAGAGGATGGCCTGATCACTTTGATCAAGGTCAATACTTCACAGAATCCTGCAAATGCTCTCACGAAGTGTCTACCCAAGGCACAACATCAACTATGTATACAGATGGTGGGAGTTACTTAGCTTAAAGGATCCTCCTTGGTCCTTTAAGTGGGAGGTTGTTGGGGATAAAGGCCCCAAGGACTCTCCTTTTGTATATTTTGACCCTTCCATGTGAAAGCACTCTTCGAGAGCTTTCCAAACATATTTTTGTTGTATTTTTTGGACCCCAAATTGGGGAGTTATAGGCATTTACATTATTTTTATGACTTTTGGTCATTGGCCATGTGTGAACATGCCCAAATGACCTAAAAGTCACTTATCAATAAGACTTGGTCCCAAATCTCTCATAACTTGATTGAGACTTCTTCAACTTCAGCTTCTTCATCTTCTTCTCCAAATTTCTGCGCAGGTTTCTCTCTCTACTTTCTCTCTCCTCACGCAGCAGCCCACTCCCTTGGTGTTTGGAGCAACCGAGCACACCACGACGTAGCTCTCCGCGGCCTCTTTCAAAATTGTGATTTTTCTCTCAACTTACAATTTTTCTCTTTATTTGCATAGTTAGATGGTTTAATGCTGATTTCATGTGATCACTCTAGACGAGTTTTGACTAATCCTAAATTGCTGTAGTTGCATTAAGTTGTGTGACTTCTGACGTGAATCCTTTTTGTTTGAAAATCATTTTTTTATTTGAGAGAAATTTTGAGTTTCGGCTACTTCATTTTCTTTGTGTTTAGAGTGCTAATTTTGTTATTGTGCAAATATTTTGTGGATTTCATAATGGGGACATGAGGATATCTGAATATTCTTTGTAGGATTTCGGTATTTCTAGTAGTCATTTTTGCGCAAATTTCTTGTTTATTGATCGGTAAGTCATCCATTATGAATAGAAAAGCATCCAGCTTGAGAACAAGATGGGTTTTATCTTCGTTTATCTAGAGAAAGAGAGGCCTTACTTAGACCTCAAGAACTATTCAAAAGATTGTTTATTTTTCTTACCTATACTACCAAAATGTATACATTTTCGTACAAAGATTGATCTATTAGAAATTATTTGTTACATGATTTAAAAAAAAAGCTGCTCAAAGATCTTATTACAATAGTCTTTACAATTTAATCTTAAGCTAGAAGATTTTGAGTTCAAAAAAATCTTATCTAGAATTTAAAATGCTAAGATGGGCTTCTTATTTATTATAGGTACTCGTTTTATAAATGCCATACAACAAACAAACCATATAAGAAATGCCAATGGTGAGCAAAACCAACGAGTCACAAGGGCCACTCAGCTTTATGAAACAAAAAACAAAACTTGGAATACTCTTCGGGAGGCATCAACACAAGTGGAACGACCGGATCTCGTTCTTGATACAAAAAGAGATTATATATTGAATTGTGGACCTTATGAAGACTCCAAGGCATGGGAAGAAAAGAGAGAGAAAGCAGCAACCATCATCCAACGTTATGCTCGAAAAAGGCTAGCAAGATGCAAGGCAAAGAAGTTGCAAAAATATGCAAAGGAGAGGCAAGAAGTATGTTATAAACTTGATTCTTACTGTAATGCTTTGACATTTGAAACATGAAGCATTTAATGTTCTCAAATTCATCTTCTCACATATTTTAAAATACTAAAGAATGAAGCAATTATCAATGATGTGTTTTTGTTGATTACGTACTTCTAGCTCATCAAGTTTCTCTCTCTCTCTCTCTCTCTCTCTCTCTCTCTCTCTCTCTCTCTCTCTCTCTCCCCCCCCCCCCCCCCCCCCCCCCCCCGCCCCCGAAAAAAAAAAAGGAAAAAAGAAAATTTCCCCCCTCCCCCTTTCACCTTTTTTTCTTCTATTTCTCCCCTCCGTCTTTCCCCCCTTACTTGCATGCATTTGCCTCATATATGATTTGTCTTTGTGCATATGTTTTCCTATCCTTTTTTAAAGCTACATGAAAGGGCGTATATTTTTTCCATGGAATTTTAAGAATTGAAAGGTAGATGCTGTCCTCCTCATGTATGTTAACTTCCTAACTGTATTGGTGGCATGACTCTTCGATATGCAAGGCTTGCACTATGTTTTTAAGGATTTATGATAAGGAAGGAGCATAATCCCAAATCACACATATACACAGTAAAACCTTAAAATGCACAAGGAGTTGCAAATAATGATCATAATTGTGACTATTGTAATATAAATAATAATAACAATAATAGAGTATTAAAGTAACGATCATGAAAACAATAACAAAAGAAGTTATCACCACCACATTATAAGCATATACATAATGTCTCTCTACATAGTACTACATAGTATTTTTTTTTGAGTAGGAACATCATGAAACAACACCACTAACAAGTAAAAATATACGTGCTTATGCACTTACATGTGTTTGCATCACTTGTAAATGTATGAATTACAAAGTCCCATTCAATTCCAAGGAACACTTTCCATAGCACACAAATATGCTTTTGTGCCATGTATAGAGTATCCTTTGAAAAGAAGAGCATCATGAAACAACACCATTACAAGTGTGAAAATAAACCCATGTATGGACTTACATGTATCCACATCATCTTTCATGTGTGAAGCACAAAATCCATGCCATTCCGATGAATGCATGTTATAGAACACATATCTTGACTTTGTGCCATGTAGAAAGGTCTAAGGTGGAGGCTCAAGACAGGATGGTAATGGAGGTTCATTGGAAGCACTTTAGGGGGAAAGTAATTTCATTGGCAGGCTTGCCTAATTTGTAAGGCTACCTATAGGTGTGAAGCATTTGTTCTTAGATATGTCATATCATCTGAGTCTATTCATGTAATTCAGTCCCTGCAATGTTGTTGTTGACTTTAGTTGGTTGTATTATTATTCCCTACAGGCCTCAGTGTGGCTGAAATTGTTGTAACTGGTCTTTCTATGTTTCCTGAGAGGTGGAAGTGTAAGGAACTTCTGCATAGGATGTTTAACGGGGTCACCTGCTTCAAGGAGAAACACATCCTCAATTGTAGCTGTTGTTGTTGACTTTAGTTGGTTGTATCATTATTCCCTACAGGCCTCAGTGTGGCTGAAATCGTTGTTACTGGTCTTTCTATGTTTCCTGAGAGGTGGAAGTATAAGCAACTTCTGCATAGGATGTTTAATGGGGTCATCTGCTTCAAGGAGAAACAGATTCAATTGTAGCTGCCCCAAAGGTGCAGCTACAAGGATCGTCTAATTACTACTTATTTTTGCCATGTCCTAATGATGAAGATTGAAACTTTTTATTGCTTTTTCCTTTCTTTTGTCATTCCCCATTCTGTACCTTAATTGTTATTTAATTTAGAGAAAGAAGGCAATTTAATTTAATTTAATTTAATTTAATTTAATTTAATTTAATTTATGAAGGCAAGTGGCCTGAAGTTGTTCCACTATTAGATGGTGCAGTGCACATTCAGATCAACATAATATGATGTTCTGACCTACACACACACACACACAGACACACACGCACGCGCGCGTGCGTGCGCGCGTGCGCGCGCGCACACACACACACACACACACACACACACACACACACACACACACACACACACACACACACACACACACACACACACACACACGCGTACACACACACACACACACACACACACACACACACACACACACACACACACACACACACACACACACACACACACACACACACATCCCCCCCACACATAAAGGAAAAGAAAAACAAAACCCCTCAAGGAGGTGCTGTAACTTGTCGAAAATCTTCCCCATCATACAAAGTTGCATCTAAGTTGTTCTTTCAATTTCTGTTCCAAGTTCCAACTTTAAAAAGAGGAATGAAAATCCTGCATGCACACGCAAACTTCCTTGTAACCAATGATTCTCAAGTGCTAACTAGTTGGTTTCTAATAAGATAAGACCCTTGCCTTTTGTAGCTAATAGCTGAGCTGGAGAAGAAGCAAAAGGTGGAAGAGGACTTGCAATTGAAGGCAGAGATATACAGGCATAAACAGCCTCGAAAGAAGCAAGACTTCAATGTCTTATATCAAGAAGTAGCAGCTTGGCATGCGGAGGTAACCTTTTCAAGATTCAATTCCTGTAGATTTTAGTGAGCTTTTTTTGGGATAAAAAATACATATCAGTATTGCTATTTAGGAGTTGCAATCAATCAAGGGAAAAGGACTATCAGAAACTGAGAAGAAGTTGGCTCTACAAGAACTGCTTTACAAGGTTTGCTTCCTTTGCATAATTTTGACACACGAAAAAGCAGTGAAAAAGTGTCTTCACAATATTTAACCTGGAAAATTTTGTCGTTCATCATTCACAAATCATGTGAAGGAGGTGCATTTTCTCCAAGCGATAGAAAAGATGAAAATGGCAGCTGACAAAGAGAACAAAGAAGAGAAGATTCGAGAAATGATGTGCAGAATGAGTGCTCCTCAGAAGTGGGAATTGTCTGATGGAAGACTGGTGCATGTGCAAACTGTTGACAGTCTACGTGCTTTGGACATGATGAGAGTATGTAACACAAGCACCTACACACAGCTTCAATGTGAAAGAGTGATGATATTTCAATGCATGAAGACCGAGTGATCTTATTTGTTTCTGTGATGCAAGAAAGTTTACAATAATACGATGTGGAAATAAAGGATGTTATTGCAGTAGCCTGTTTTTCTAATTTTGGGGTGGGTGTGGAGGGATAGCAGCTATGAAACACTGTAGCATTCATGTATGTACTAACCATGTCCTGCTAATCTATCTTTTCATGTGCAATGACTGACTCGGGTGTGAATGTGAGTCTCATTCATCTCTGGATGTAGGAACATGAAACGGATTTCAAGCATGGTGACCTTTATGGTGAGTACAAAGGCTATATTATAGCATATATGCAGTAGTGTTCTTATTTCCCCAATCTGTACATGGTCATCTGATTTGATTGAAGTGATAATGAAGTCTTGTTGTTGTTCCCTGTGGAGAATATGCTGATTGTGCATTTTGTGGGGACTTCTTTATGGAGGATTTGAATCATGGGTTTGTTGCGAGGAACTCAGCATTTGACCCTGCCAAGTTTCATACATCCATAGGTTGTATTAGAATTTACTTTTCAGCCCAAACCTATGATGTGAAAATGAGATAGGTTTGGCAGTTTAAATAAGCTGCTCTCCAGGACATTCAGGAAATTCTGTAGATAATTGATGTGAATGCCTCTGTTGGTTTACCACTTCTCTAATAGATGAGCTCTCAATGTTATTTCACTTGGTGAACACTGAATATGCATGAGATCATGGCGGCATCTTATGCCTTACAATTCATTCAAGTGAATCTTATGTAGTCTATTTGCAGTAACACGCTCAATTTAGCTTAACTTCTGAAGATAATTCAAAGAAGTGTGACCTAGGTTGTATTAGAGTACTTTAGTTATGAATAGTGATTTCTTTATAATGAGCATTTGGCTTTATGTTTGTGGGATGGGCTTTGTCAGGTTCAGTATCAGTTTAAAAAGAAAGTCTAAGAAAATTGCCCTGGACTCTTATATCTCTTTGCAGTTTTCTGATTTATTGATGAGCTGGCACTACATTCATATGAACAACTTAAATAAATGTTTAAATGAAGAGTCTCATAAACTTGGTAATGTGATGTATAGCTTATATGGAAATGTTCAGGATATGGAATTTACTGTAAGTTCTATGTTTCCCAGCTTTATACTGCATTGAGCAAGTGCTCGCGCACAGTTGATGAAAGAATGTGTGTTCTTGGTTACATCAAGTGGACCGTCCAAGAGTTTGACTGTCAATTGACCAAAGATTTGATTCAGCTCATAGAGCGTGAAGCGGATCTTATGTTTCGCAATCGCCCAACCGAATCACTGCAAGGCCTGAGAGAGAGGATTCTTGACCTTTTTTTGAAGGTATTTTCAAGTTACCCCCCCCCCCTACACGCACACACATGCACACTTTTTTTTTTCTTCTGGTTTTCTTCTTCTCTTCATAGCATTGGATAGTATTTTATATAGATTTATACTGTGATCAATGTGAGACACAAAAATGTTTTCTCTATACAGATTATTTTGATGCCGAAGTTCAACCCTGAAGCAGCCAGTTATCAGTGTGTGCCAAATGATTTTGATCAAAGATCTGCTCAGACAATGAGGCAGCAAGCAATATCCATTTAACTTGAGGGTTTATTGATTTGGCGGCCACTGCAATGTGCTTCCATTGACAACTTTGGAGATTATATTTATTCTTATGTGTAGTGATGAAGGAATCCTCTCTTGCAGCAACATTTGAAACTTGGAGATGATCTTTTACTGTTCTTTTATCTCCTTTTCATATGATAATGGACACCAAATGCGTAAAATGACTATGTTAGTAAATTTCCTCTTAAAACTCACATTTAGAAATACTGAACGAGTTGTGAAATATATTTTGAACTCAGGAGCTGTCTGTCTGTCTGCCCGTTTGTCTCTCTTATCTGTACCCGAAACCCTGATGTTGCCTGTACACCTACCATATTTGTCTCATCTGCTCCCAAAATCTTAATGTTGTCTGTACCCCTGCGATCTCTCTCGTCTATACCTGAAACCTGCCATCTCTCTCGTCTGTACCTGAAACCCTAATGTCATCTGTACCTGAAACCCTATGTCATCTGTACTCTGGCCATCTCTCTCTCTCTCTCTCTCTCTCCCTCTCCCCCCCCCCCCCCCCCCCCCCCCCCATTACCACTGGATGGAGCTATTAGACAGATGCATTTTCATGATTGCATCGCCCTCAACATATAGGCATGCATATACCCCCAGAGATAGGGCTCCATCACCCTTAGTATTTTATCACCCATGTTCGAGACTAGATTGTATTAGCTTTTTATTATCTTGTTTTACCTTTGTGACAGCCGGATGACATCCGCATCATGTATCTGATATTTTGTCTCATAGGCCGACTTTGGCCTGTCATAGACGTAAAAAAACTTTCTTTCTTTCTTTCTTTCTTTCTTTCTCCCTCCCTCTCTCTCTTTCTCTCTCTCTCTCTCTCTCACTTTATCACTATCATTAGTCAAAGAAAGAAATTTAGTCGCTGACCTAAGTTGACAGCAGATTTGACCCAACTGCATAAGATTCGCCCCCAACTGGTCAGAAGATGTGAACTCACCTGTGCATTCACTCACATCTTAGGACCGGACCACCTTTTCATATGAAAGATTGTCAATGGGTCTAGGAGCATGGCCTGCCCTATGATATCCTGTCCCATGATGAGGTTTGTGATAACTCATAAGAGGTTGGCAAACATGGATATGCTGATTAGAGAATGGAAGAAAGAAAGGGAAGAACTGGAAAAGAGAGAACTTTTTTTCCTACGGAAGCAACAGATGGACCAAAAATGAGGGAATCTTACAACTGAAATCAAGACCCTCAAAGAAGCCATCGAGAATGTTTAAGGTCTTATTGAATCAAAGGAAGACAAAATATTAAAAAAATGGGAGTCTCAACCGTTTTTAACCAAGGAAATTGAAGCCATAAAAGAGCAAGTAGAAGCAATTAAAGAAGGGGAGAATAAACAAGAGGCAAAGACATCTTCTTGGGTAGATGTAATTACCGAAACTTAAAAGAAAATTGATGAAGCAAAAAAATGGATTCAAATTGCTAAGAGAAGAGTTATCGGATTTAAAGATTGAAACAATGTGGAAGAAGAAACCAAAGATCTCTTATAACTAATGGGAAATAAAAAAACCTAAACGTCGAGTATGGAGAGTTGGAAAGCGAAGTGGAGAGAATAGAAAAACTTCAACGGAACATCTTATGCTTTTCTTCTATTGAAGCAAAGGACTTTCCTTGGGATGATCTTTACCCTTTTCCAATTGACTTATATGGAAGAAGTTATGCCATAAACTTGAGCAGCAAAGGAGAAAGAAAAGTTAGCCTTCTATAGGGATGGGAGGGTGATGATCCATGTGTTTTGCATTGCATGATGGTGTGAGAAAGGGACCAAACTGAAGGTAGGCATGTGGAATTATAATGGATCAGTAGAACTTGATGTGGAAGCTTTCGAGTATAGTTTGAAGGGAATATACATGTTCTACTTAGAGATGCACCAAGCCTTGGGTCAGATGATGTTGCATGTGGCTGGATGTAGATGGGAGCCACATCATTGAGTAGATGTGTGATCTACACAGGATTGGGTGTGGTGGAAGTGTTTTTCAAAGAAGAATCGCAGCCATTAATTCATGTTCTATGTATTGTTGACCATGTCGGATGTATGTGGGTGAAACTAAGAGTGGATAGGTAGATACCTCTATATTGTTAAATGCTACTTTGGTTTGAGCACATTGATTTGCGCATCACTTAAGGGAGAGTCTCCTTTCTCCATCCTTGATGATGATACATGGGAGGTTTCTCGAGATGGAGATAGTGTATTGCTTGGAAATTTTAATTGCTGACCAAGTAACCGTTATACCTCTTTCTATGATACATTTGAGAGGATGATGAGAGAGTTGGATGTTGAAAACTTGTATTTAGAAATACTACTTGGACTTGGAGTGTACAGGGTACGGGAGACACTATAGCCTACTTAAAAGAATGGCGTATTTTTATAGATTTAGATTGCCTATTTTAAAAGTTGCCTAATTTTTCCAAAGTAGCCTACTTAAAAAAGAATGGTCTACTTCTCACCACTTAAATTTAGTCTACCATTTCACTTGAAAAAAAAAAGACTAGATTTCCCAAGATTTTGCACGTGGACTAAAATTTTAGTCACTTACACATGGCGGACTCGTGGACGGTGGATGGCTTCGAATGAGGAGGGGCCAGCTAAATACTAGAATTTGGAAGATAGTAATGGTGGAGGAAAAGTGGACCTAAGAGTGAAGTTTCTAGAAGAGCTAGAATTATTAGTGAGTGTAGGGCCTAATTTTTTCCCTTTCGCTACCAATCATTTCCTACCAATCCCATAAAAACTATATAAGAACTCTCCATCAAAGGGAGGACAAGCTAAGAGAGATACTAGAGGAGGGAAAGCACAACCGAAGCATTGCACTCCACTTTGTGTTTGTAGAGATCTTAGCCTACCAATAATACTTCACTAGGTAGAATAGGGATCATCTAGCTTGGCACTGTGAGTAACAACAGGCAAGGAGTGATTGGCTATTCTTCTCTTGGGTAGCTAGCTTGGAAGATTAGAGTCTTGAGAATGTATATTTTGTAGAATTGAGGTCCAAAAATCAGAGTGAATGTATATTCTTATGTCTCTTGCTGATTGCCCAAAAGTTTGTACTATCATCATCCTTTTTGAGCTGTGTACACTCATAATTTCAACATCTTTATCTAGTATCACCGTGTGTCACTGTATGCAAATTGCAACCCACGATGCATATTGCAACCCACGATGCATATTGCACTTAAGAGGACACACCACATTGAGCAATGGATCAAGAAATTGATCTACAAGGAACCATAGAAACCCACCCTCCCTAGGTGTGGGAGCCTACAATTAAGAAGGTGGCCACCACCTCAAGGGCATGGTGTCCCATACTGCCATACTCACAAAAGGTACTCTTACCTATGTATATGCATCACACTATCAGATAGCATAGTCAACTATTAGATAATGCTTAAGAATGGATGCATACAACCATGCTACTGTGACCAACCATCATGGTGTCATAATTCCCAAGCCCTTTGGATTGCTTAGCCTTGAAAATAGGTACAAAAGTGGATAAGCTCCAAGTCTTAAGTATGCCCTATCACATAACACAATTTAACATTATAGCTAGTAGCTCCGTAAGCAAGTCTCTGACAAGGATCAAATGTTTTACCACTAAGATGTCATGATCATAAGCTCGCTTAGTCCTCATCATGTCAATTGCTTTCTTTACCATGTTCATGGTAAATGAAGTTATAAGCATGTGGGACTGGCTCATAGGGATTCGAAAGAGATTGCCATCCAAGGACCTATAGAGATGTTGCATATATACCCAAGCCTTCAAAGAATTAATAGCTATAGTCTAAATGGGCTTATCAAAAGGCCTCCATGTTGTAGAGGAGTATTCTTATACGTCCCTGGAATGATGTATTTTATGCTTCTCGAGAGCTTCATGGCGATATCCTTGGAGTAGAAAACCGAGCTCCAAGCATGACACACGGTACTCAATATAGAGGTTACAAAATATGCATAAAAACATTGTACACAGAGACCAAGATCACAAACTTCTTAGGTGTTACAAATGCGGTTGAACTTAGAGTCTGTGGCTAACAAGACCACTATATGTTTTATTAAAGAACATATACAAAAGTGTCCAGTAGCCATTTGGCCTTTCATATGGACACTAACAATAATAATCTCCCACTAAAGGCCAATATGGCTAAAGTGACTAAGAGAAAAAATAAAGAATGATAAAGGATACCTGAGTGTAAGTATACAAACTATACCTCCCACCTAATGGACATGTTATATAGTATACAAGTAAGTGTGTAAGATCATGAATCAAGTAACCCCATCAAGTGACAATAGTGTCGAAAGCTATCCTGTGGTAGAGATTTAGTCAAAGCAACTACAACATTATCTCGAATATGAACCTTCTCAAGAATAACGCACTCAATGTCTAAGTACTCTCTAATGAAGTGATACCACACCTCAATGTGCTTGGTCTTTGCATGATAGACTGGATTCTTAGCCAATGCAATGGCACTCTGACTATCACTGAGCAAATGAGGTACATGCTAAGGTAAACCCATATCACAAGCAAGATGAGAAAGCCACAATGATTCCTTACATGCCTCACTTGTTGCAACATACTCTACTTCTGTGGTGGAAACAACGATACATTCTTGAAAATGAGTTTTCCAAGAGAAAGCACATCCAACAAAATGAAAATTGTACCCTCATGTAGAATTAGGATTGTCTACACAACAAGCATAGTCAGAATCTATTTAACCAACAATGGATGCTTTCCCTCTACCTAAGCATAGACACTTGTCCTTAGTGCTACTCAGATATCTCAAAATCATCTTGACCACTTCCCAATGCTGCTTGCTAGGATTAGACATATATATGCTCACAACTCCCACTGCAATTGCAATGTCTGGTCTCGTAGCTACCATAGCATACATGAGACTACCAACAACAGACTGATAAGGAATTTTGTTCATGAATTCCTTTTCCTCATCTGATTTGGAGCAATCATCCTTTCTCAATTATGTGGGTAAAGGTGTACTTAATGCCTTTCCACCCTGCATATTGAACATGTGAAGTACTTTGGCCATGTACTCATTTTGAGACAAGTATATGCATCTTTTACTCCTATCATGAGTAATGCGCATGCCAAGAATATGTTTGGCATCCCCCAAATCTTTCATATCAAATGTCTAACTCAACTTCTTTTGGAGAATCGATAATCCATAAGAGGAATTCCCAACAATCAATATATCATCGACGTAAAGTATCAAGCATATCAAGCTGTCATATGAGCATCTCTTTGTGTAGAGACAATGATCCTCAATATTTTGAATAGCCTTGAGACCATAAAAGCATCAAACTTTTGGTACCATTGTCTAGAGGACTGTTTAAGTTCATATAAGCTCTCCTTCAGCTTACAAACTAGACTTTCTTTGACAGGAACTACATAACCCTCTGGTTATTCCATATAGATCTCATTTGTAAGATCTCCATGCAAGAAAGTAGTTTTCACAATCATTTGGACTAGCTCTAAATCCTCCATTGCGAGGAATCCAAGCAACATTCGAAGGGTAGTCATCTTGATCAGTGAAGAGAAGATTTCCTCAAAATCAACACCATGTTGCTTTAAACCCTTTGCAACAACTCATGCTTTTTACTTAGAAGCACTATCTGATGTGAATTTCAACTTATATACCCATTTACATGGTAAATCCTTCCTCCCCTTTGGCAAAGGTACTAAATCCCAGGTACCATTCTTGTAAATAGAATCCAAATTGCTCTTCATTGAACGTTTTCACTTGACATGATCCTTTGTTTGCATGCCCTCTTTATAGAAAGAAGGCTCACCAACATCTATTAGCATAACAAAATCCAAACTTGGACATATCTATCAAGTGGATATGAGACACATGCAGAGCATCTCAATGGTTGCTGAATGGGAGAATTTGCAGACTGATGTGATCAGACATTCTCTTGAACATCCCTTTTTGCAACATTTTTATGTATGCTAACTGGAGGACTAGTATCTTAAACACCACTCTTCTCACTTCAACCTTCTTAATGGGCTGTTTATGCATCTTAGTCTCATTGAAAATGTCATCATTACTGATCATTGACCACGTTTCAAGATCCATAAGCGATATCCAAATTGCCTTCTCGACATATCCAAGAAAAATGCATTTCTTTGATGTATGGTCCAACTTTTGTCTAGGATTCTTGGGTATATGAATATATGCTTCACACCTAAAAACTCGAAGTGATCATAGTATGGTGGCTTCACTGTCCATAACTCTTGTGCCACTTTTAGACCTTTGGCAGTACTAGGTGAAAGGTTAATCAAGTGAACTGCAATCAATACTGCTTCTGCCCAAAAGCCTTGTGAAAGGTTTGCATGATGCAACATAGAAACTACTCCATCTTGAATAGTTCTATTCATCCTTTCAGCTACACCATTTTGTATTGGGATATAAGGAACTATAAACTCTCTACAACTTCCTCTAGACTAGTAGAAAAGGTTGAATTCATGTGAGGTATACTCATACCCATTATCTGAATGTAAAGATTTGATCTTAGATGATTTTTCAATCTTTACTAAAGCAAGCCCTTTTCTAAAGGTAGGTAATACCTCATCCTTTGATTTGATAGGATATACCTAGACTTTTCTATTAGCTTCAGCTATGAAAGTGATAAAGTAAAGAGAACCACCTAATGGCCTTGTTAGCATAGGACCACACAAATCTATATCCACGGGATCTAAAGGATGAATTGAAGAGTCAATGTGCATTTTATGGACATTCCTAGTTTGCCTTCCATATTGAAATGCTCACAGAATGAAAAATTAGAGAAAGATAACATAGTTAAGTAGCCCGAACGAGAAAGGTTTTCCATTCCAATACGAGATATGTGGCCCAAAAGACCATGCCAAATACAAGCCATAGTCTGTTCAGTAATAGCTAACAAGTGTTATTTTTGTGATACAAATAAAGGATAAAGTGAGTCAACTTTGCTTCCTTTTGCAATAACCATATTGCTCTTTGATATGCAAAAGTATGGAGCATAGAAAACCAGCTTATAAAAAATGTCATCAAGTTGACTAACTGACATCAAACTACGTGTTAACTGAGGTACATGGTGTACATTATGCATAGTAAATTTTGAATCATCAATGAACTACACAACTAGATCTCCAATCCCCACAACATCACACTAGTAAGAGTTACCAAGTCTCACGGTACCATGAGGCTTTGTTACATAATTAGAGAACCATTCTTTGTGTGGTATCACATGGAAAGAAGCACCATAATCTAGCAGATACACGTGGGAAAGACAATCAACCATAAGAGCCTCAGTTGGCACAACGATATTAAGTGTCAACACATAAGCATCATAAAAAATAACATTAATTTCTTCAATCTTCGACAGTCGAAGTAGATGGTGTAGGTAGTTGTTTAACATGCCCATCAACATTATGTCCTTTACCTTTAGAAATCTTTAATGCATAACAGTCTTTCTTCATGTTTCTTTTCTTATGACAATAATGGCATTTGATATCACTCTTCCTTGATTTACTTCTACTCTTATTTCATTGACCATTCTTTTCCTTGTTCTTGCTCCTATCATGTTGTTGATTCTTTCCCTGGTAAGAATCATGAACATTATATGCATCTCCACTCTGAGTGCTAACCATAGATTTTCTATGAATCTCCTCACTCAAGAGTGCTCCACATATGTCATCATAGACCAATTTACCACCAGGCGAACTATTGCTAATAGCTGTGCAAAATGTATCCCACGACGATGGCTAGATGCATAACAACATGAATACTTTAATTTCATTATCCATATCCACTTTTAGAGCATATAAGTGGGAGAATATGGCATCGAACTCATTTAGATGAGTAGCAATACTATCTGTCTCCTTCATGCAAATGTCATATAACTTTCTCATTAGTTACACTTTATTTGATGCCGTCTCTTTTTCATATGTATTGCATAACTTCTTCCAAAGCTTCTATGCACTTTCACAGTCTAATACTATAAAGTAAACATTATCTACCAGGTGAGATCGAATGGTAGACCTAGCCATTTCATCTAACTCATCCCAATCATCTTCATATGTCAACACGGTTCTTTGAGATTCCATTTATTGGCTTCCATTGCCTCCTTTGATTTACCACATCTTTAATCTGATTCTTCCATAGAGTAAAGTTTGTTCCATCAAATTTTTGGATCTCAAAATGGTATTTTCCTTGCAAGTTATAACTTCTCCTCGGAACACTAGCACTAGACCCTAATCCACCATATGTGCCTGAGACCTCTGATGCCATGATGGTAGAGAATTGAATAGAATGCTAATGGAGCTAGAAGAGTCCAAACACCACTAAGGCTAAAAGAAGGATGACCAGGTGTAAGATTATGGGAAAAAATTCAGAAGTCTTCCCAAAAAAATGAATTAATGAAGAGTAATGAACAACCAAAAGGGTTATGTAAGAATAAATGTGCTCACACCAATAAGTGTATCAAGGAGTAAATCAGCCATTGTATAGTTGACGAAACCAAAAAATCTAGAAAAATTTTGTGAGAGTATCCTCTGCAAAATGAGCATATGGTCAGTGTCAAAATCTCTTAAAATGGCAAGTATTGACATGTCAACCTGCATAATGAAGTACCGAATCCATATAATCAATTAGCTAAAAGAAGCCAACTAGGCTTATCGAGCACCTATGAACAACTATCATACATCTCCTATGGCAAGGGGGGGCTAAGTCTTTCACCTACATCACCGAAGAGACTTTGACATCTGGGTGTCTCCCAGTTAAGAAAACCTCACCATGACACTCTTTATCAAAAGCAAAAGGCTTTATGCAAAAACGTAATGGCTATATCAATGATCACATGGGCATACGTAAGTGGTGTCCATAGAAGCATACATAGTGTGTATGTGCTCAATACATGCAGTAAAATGGCACTTGAAGGTTGAATTCACTGCCCAACAACACCTACAAGTGTCTGTCAACTTTATTCTTTAGGATCAGAAACCTACATAGACTATGTGGTGGATGCTCCCATCACAACTAAAACTTTTCAAGAAACCTGTAAATTTACTAGTGTGGCTAAAAAAATAGCCCCAAAAGATGAAAATTCATTGTCGAAGAAGTACAAAGAGCACTGTTCTTGATGTTCTTGAACCTGTATAAAGAGAACTATGTACGGAAGTACTCCATTGTGGTTACAAATACACCACATTGAGCAATAGATCGATATGAGTTCCTATGGTTGGGGGGTGAGTTTGATGTTTTCCTGTCTATATTTGTGGACATTGCTTGTGTTCCTATGCAGAACAATTGATCTACATTCCTATGGTTCGGGGGTGAGTTTGATGTTTTCCTTTCTATATTTGCAGACATGGCTTGTGTTTTGTCTTGTTAATTGAGAAGATATTGGGATAAAGAGAGTGTATACATTGATATCAAAGAATCCTTTTTCTCATGGATCAAGGAAAAACAATGTGCATAGAACCATTAGAGCTCATGCTTCAACCATGATCATGCAGCCTGCCATGGGGTAACCTCCTTTACCAACCATGGGATTGACGAAGGACATGGGCTGCCCATAATTGATGGGTGGAAGAATTGATTAAGGTAGATGAGACTACCAAATATCCTGTGCGATCAAGAGAATATCTCTCTTTTTGTTTGTCTCCTATGTACTTTTAGAAGGGATAATCCATGCCTATATGGGAGGAAGGGAGTTTCTAACCTCTTTGACGGGCCATGGCCACCATCCAGGTTGGTAGCCAAAGGTCAGCCTAGGGAAGCTTGAGGCCGTCCTTAAGAGTAGCCAACATGTAAGGGAAAGGAAGTCCAATGGCCAGCCCTATGGTCGTTTGTAGACTCGTGGAGGATTTATCTCAATCCTATGCAATGACAAAGGACGAGTGACCTCCACAACTAGACTTCTCTACACCTTTGGAACCCAAAGTGCCTCTTTCTCTAAGTTTGTGTAAAGAATTCAAGTGAACTTTTGCATACTTCAAGTAGAATAATGGAGCCTTCCAATAAAAACATTTGGGTGCCAAAAGCTTGCTTGAAGACTCAACCCCCATATCCAATAACCAGGTGGATATCTCATCCACCAAAACCTGGGAGAATTCTTGACTTTTGAAGACTAACTAGATCTCATTCTCAGTCAAATACTAAGCCTTGCACTTCTATTTCACCATTCATTTAGAAATGGGTGTCTAAAAAACCCCATAAACAAACTAATCTTCTTCATAATCCTAAAGCTAATCATGTAAAAAATCTGACTTCATTCTCTAGACCTAACTCTCCTCATAATGTTTGTAAAATCAATGTTTCCACCTATCATTGTCTATTTTTAAAGAAGCATAAAATCGACCATAATCCTGGTAAAACCTAGATGATCTTCCCATAGACCACTTGCACCATGATGACTAGATTACATAGTGTGCATATAGGATGGCCTACTGACATGCGCAAGCACAATTTGAACCCATTTCCACTAGAGATATAAATGGTCAAGTTTTCGAGACTGATTTCAATATCGAAAAGGAACCATCACTAGTGTTTTGGGAGGATCTAGGAGAAATCCCCATTCATAACCCTCCAGTTAACCTCACAAAAAGAGAATAATCCAAGTCCCATTGGTTTCATGGCTTGGTAGGAACAATAGGGGATGCATCGTACAATTGGTGTTCCAGTGAAGATCCTTTTGTTATAATAGCATGATAAGAATGTAGCATCATTGTTGAAGAAACACTCACGAATTTGACGTACAGACAAAGAAAAAGAAAAAGAAAAGAGAAGCAGAATCATAGAAAATCAAAAGCCTTAGTGGAGGGACAAATCCACGACCGTTATGTACAGTACAGAATCTCCCAGGATCAGAGTTCGTTACGCCAAATCAAAAAGAGAACGTGCAAAGGAACAATAGAAGGAAAGTGCGAACAAGAACGTGCTTAAGAAGAGCGCACAGTATAAATAAGAGCACATATAGAAGAAGAAAGGAGGAGAATAGAGATATAGAGAATGAGAGACTGAGAGCCTTAGTTATGAAGAAGATGCCATAGATCGTGTATGTAGAAGAAGACACCAGAGATCGCGTATGTATAGATGAATAACAGAAGCCTGAGATATCAGGTATTCATCTGAGAGAGAGATGGTAATAAGAGACTACTCAGTATAGGAGAGTTTCTGTAGCTTGAGCAAGAAGAGGCCAAGCTCACTTGTACACATCTTCTCTAATAGAAAACACATGTTCATGTGGATGTTTGTGCGTACTGTTTGTATGCGGAAGAAACAGAGTATGTTTTAAAGTTAGTTAACAGTTAACATTTTTTCTCAGTAAACACATTTTTCGGTCAGTTACAGTTCTTACTGTAAACGTGTTTTTTCCCGTAGAAGAATGAAGTAGATCTCGCAGAGTAATGCGAAGTTTTTTATGAGAGATAGCTCATTCTGTAGCTAGACATCTCTACTTTTAGTTGATTAAGTTTTCCGGTGGAAAAGATATCTACACACAGTACAAAGTCTGACCGGAAAAAGGTCGTCTGAACTAGTGGAGTTTCTTCTTAAACTTCATAAAGAGTTCAGTAAGTTAAGGAAGCTTTTGCGTCACTTCCTTACTTCATGTATGTTTAGTTGAAGTAATTATAATCAGAATTGAAGTTCATTCCGGTACAATTCCGGTACGATTACGGTGTCAGTCCAGTGACAGTCTGGTGAAGTTTCGGTGAAATTTTTCTGGTGAATGCAAAAGCGCAGTCTTATATGCAAGGTTCAGCCTTTGTCGTGTTGTCAAGAAGTGGTATCAGAGCAAAGGAAGTATACCACTCATCCGCAACAGTGGTATCAGAGCTAGGCATATCTAATCAGAGCCGAGAGTATTCACCATTATTGGAAACAAGAGCCGGTTAACCACAACGAGTGGAACCAGAACGAGAAAGATTCTGAAGAGCAGAAAGATTCTCAAAACTCACCGGAAGTAACAGAAACAAGAAGATCATGGCAGACCACGTTACTATTGATAAGTTGGACAGAGATAATTATCCCGCATGGGTAATGCGCATGGAAGCCTTACTTATGATTAAGGACTTAATGATGTACGTGACCGGAGAAGAAAAGAAGCCGACTTTCGAAGATGATAGTCAACCGGAAAAAGAAGAATTAGAAGCCTTGAAGCTGTGGCAGAAGAAAGATGCAACGGCAAGAGCCTACATCTATAATACCGTAACAGATCATCTACTACTGCATATTAGAGGTCTGGAGAAAGCAGAGGACATATGGAGTGCATTGGAAGATCATTTCCAAAATACTACGAAAGCCAGGAAGGCTAGTTTATGGTCCGAGTTTACGAGATTCAAAAAGAAGTCGAGTCAAAGCATAAGTGACTACGTCACTAAAATGAAGGATCTAGTAGATAGTCTTGGATCCATAAATGAAGAAGTCAAAGATCATAGATTGATAGCGCAAGTGCTCACAGGTTTGAGAGGAGATGAAAGGTGGAAACCTTTCGTACTATCAACTGAACTTTCTTTAAATCATTTTGTGCCAGATTTAAACCAGTTGCTTGGTTTGATGCTCACATATGAGCAAGACCTGAAAGGAGATGCAGATAAAGGACAAAGCTCTGCAATGTATATGAAGAACAAAAAGAAAGAAAAAGGTAAGTCAAAAGACGAAGAAGAGTCGAGTTCTCAGGCCTATTACGCAAGAGGTAAAGGCACTGGCAGAGGAAGAGCAAGAGGTTTTGGAAGAGGAAGAAGTAGCTAGAATACCAACAAGAAGGCTTGCTGGATCTGTGGACTCAGTAATCATCTGGCTCATGACTGTTGGCACAATCAACAAGGATCAAATCAAAATCAAAACAGTAATAACAGAGGCAGAAGTGGAAGATATCAAAGAGGAAGACAAAATCAAAGAGGAGGCTATGGTAGAGGTGGAGTGAGAAGTTGGGGACAGAATCAATCCTACAACACCACCTACAACAACTACGCAAACGACACGCAGAATGAAAGTCATACATCGTTGATGATGAACTCTATCAGCACATCAGAAAATGAAGACCTAAAGGTATTTTACATTGATTCTAGATGCTCTAATCATTTGTCAGGAAATATAGAACTAATGTCAGAACTAGAAAAAGGTAGTTCTAGTCACACTGTTCAAACAGGTGACAATACGAGACATAGCGTACACTCAATTGGAAAAGTAAAATGCAAGAGTGGAGCAGACTTGCTAACCAATGTTTTGTATGTTCCAACAATACCGAAAAATTTGATTAGCGTGGGACAGATAGTTGAGAAAGGTTTTCAGGTCAGATTTACAAACAAAGGCGTATTTGTAGAAGATCCCGAGAACGGATACAATCAGATTGTCTCTGGTAAGAAAGAAGGCAGACTCTTTACTTTAAGAGTACAAGGGAACATTGGCCAAGCGTTGCTCACACATGGAGAAAAGGTAATTACGGAACTGGATCTCTGGCATAAAAGATTGGGTCATTTCAATGAAAAAGGAATTAAAGCTATGATAACGAATCAGTCAGTATTGGGATTACCAAATATACAGAATCAACATATGATTCACAAGTGTGAAGCATGTCAGTTAGGAAAAGCCCACAGGTTACCTTTCTAGAAGAAAGGATTCAAACATGATGAAGTACTCGAGCTTATTCATACAGATGTGTGGGGGCCAACGAAAGAAGGATCAATCAGCGGATCAAGGTACTATGTTTTATTCATTGATGATGCAACAAGGTGGATAACTCTTTATGTTTTGAAAGAGAAATCAGAAGTGTTTGGAGCTTTCAGGCATTTTCATGCATATGCTGAAAGACTTACTGGACGAAAACTTAAAAGAATGAGGTCTGATGGAGGGGGAGAATACTTCTCCCGAGAATTCAATGACTATCTTTGGAATGCAGGTATTAAGAGAGAAATAACCTGTAGATATACACCACAACAAAATGGAGTAGCAGAAAGAAGGAACCGAGTTCTAGTTGAATTTGCACGAGCTATGCTAAACGAAAAGGATTGTCCAAATTATCTTTGGGCTGAAGCTGTAAACACAGCTACATACTTGGTAAACAGATTACCATGTACAACATTGGAAGGAATGACCCCTTATGAAGCTTGGTGGGGAAGGAAGCCAACACTTGATCACTGCAAAGTGTTTGGATCAGTAGCGTATGCTTATGTACCGTCTCAACTCAGACATAAACTTGAACCGAAAGCAGAGAAATATGTGTTCGTCGGATATGATGAAAAGCAGATGGGTTACAGGTTATGGAATCCTCTAACCAAACAATTTACTATGTCCAGAGATGTTACATTTGATGAACAAAAAGGTTGGTATGCAGATCAAAGTCATACGATTGAAGAATTCGAAGAAGAAATAAAAAGAAGAGAGAAAGGGAAATCAATTGTTCAGGTAAACAGAGATGAAAATCATATGCAGGCAAGTACGTCTAGGAACGGATCAAGTATGAGAAATGAAGATGATTCGAGATTTGATGAAGAAGTGCATTCAGATACATATGAAGAGTTTGAACCAAGAAGGTCGAACAGGAATAGAAGACAACCAGAAAGGTACTCGTATGATACTTCATACATAACTCAGAAAGACTATGCATATATGGTCAAAGATGATGAAGAACCACAGAGCTATGATGAAGCAAAAGGCAAGAAGCAATGGGAAGAAGCAATGGAAGAAGAAATCAGCGCACTGGAGGAGAACAAGACATGGGAACTTGTTCCGAAACCAAATGGTAAGAAAGTAATCGGAAATAAATGGTTTTTCAAAGTAAAGAAATTTGCAGATGGAAGGATAGCCAGATACAAAGCGAGGCTGGTGGTCAAAGGCTATGCCCAGACGCATGGCATAGATTATGATGAGACGTTTAGTTCGGTGGCAAGGATGTCAACCATAAGGACAGTAATTGCTGTAGTTGCATCGAAAGGATGGAAGCTAAGTCAGCTAGATATAAAGAACGCATTTCTGAATGGATACATTTCTGATGAAGTGTACATGGAACAACCTGAAGGGTTTGTAAATTCCAGAAACCCAAACTTTGTTTGCAGGTTAAGAAAAGCACTTTATGGACTGAAGCAAGCTCCAAGAGCTTGGAATTACAGACTTGTGAAATATCTAAACGAACTTGGATACCAAAGTTCGAAGGCAGACACAAGTCTACTCATAAAGAGAACAAAAGAAGGAATGATCTACATTTGTATTTATGTAGACAACTTAATAATAACAGGAACATCAGATGAAGGGATCACAGGAGTAAAGAAACTACTCGAAAGAGAGTTCAAGATCAGTGACCTAGGAAAGTTGTCATACTTTCTAGGAATGGAAATCACATACACAGATCATGGTGTATATGTGTCACAAGAAAGGTATCTCCTAAACTTACTAAAGAAGTTTAATATGGAGAATTGCACAGAGGCTTCAACACCGCTTGAAGTAAATCATAAACTCAGCAAATACAGTGGAGAAGAGTTTAAAGATATGAAGAAATATCAGTCATTAGTAGGAAGTTTAATTTATGCTACGCTAACAAGACCGGATCTTAGTTATGCAGTGGGAGTTCTCTCACAATTTATGCATTGTCCGACAGATCAACA
>CM035415.1:55976154-55978654 GCA_020310875.1 Ceratopteris richardii | reverse complement strand
AGGAAGAAGTAGCTAGAATACCAACAAGAAGGCTTGCTGGATCTGTGGACTCAGTAATCATCTGGCTCATGACTGTTGGCACAATCAACAAGGATCAAATCAAAATCAAAACAGTAATAACAGAGGCAGAAGTGGAAGATATCAAAGAGGAAGACAAAATCAAAGAGGAGGCTATGGTAGAGGTGGAGTGAGAAGTTGGGGACAGAATCAATCCTACAACACCACCTACAACAACTACGCAAACGACACGCAGAATGAAAGTCATACATCGTTGATGATGAACTCTATCAGCACATCAGAAAATGAAGACCTAAAGGTATTTTACATTGATTCTAGATGCTCTAATCATTTGTCAGGAAATATAGAACTAATGTCAGAACTAGAAAAAGGTAGTTCTAGTCACACTGTTCAAACAGGTGACAATACGAGACATAGCGTACACTCAATTGGAAAAGTAAAATGCAAGAGTGGAGCAGACTTGCTAACCAATGTTTTGTATGTTCCAACAATACCGAAAAATTTGATTAGCGTGGGACAGATAGTTGAGAAAGGTTTTCAGGTCAGATTTACAAACAAAGGCGTATTTGTAGAAGATCCCGAGAACGGATACAATCAGATTGTCTCTGGTAAGAAAGAAGGCAGACTCTTTACTTTAAGAGTACAAGGGAACATTGGCCAAGCGTTGCTCACACATGGAGAAAAGGTAATTACGGAACTGGATCTCTGGCATAAAAGATTGGGTCATTTCAATGAAAAAGGAATTAAAGCTATGATAACGAATCAGTCAGTATTGGGATTACCAAATATACAGAATCAACATATGATTCACAAGTGTGAAGCATGTCAGTTAGGAAAAGCCCACAGGTTACCTTTCTAGAAGAAAGGATTCAAACATGATGAAGTACTCGAGCTTATTCATACAGATGTGTGGGGGCCAACGAAAGAAGGATCAATCAGCGGATCAAGGTACTATGTTTTATTCATTGATGATGCAACAAGGTGGATAACTCTTTATGTTTTGAAAGAGAAATCAGAAGTGTTTGGAGCTTTCAGGCATTTTCATGCATATGCTGAAAGACTTACTGGACGAAAACTTAAAAGAATGAGGTCTGATGGAGGGGGAGAATACTTCTCCCGAGAATTCAATGACTATCTTTGGAATGCAGGTATTAAGAGAGAAATAACCTGTAGATATACACCACAACAAAATGGAGTAGCAGAAAGAAGGAACCGAGTTCTAGTTGAATTTGCACGAGCTATGCTAAACGAAAAGGATTGTCCAAATTATCTTTGGGCTGAAGCTGTAAACACAGCTACATACTTGGTAAACAGATTACCATGTACAACATTGGAAGGAATGACCCCTTATGAAGCTTGGTGGGGAAGGAAGCCAACACTTGATCACTGCAAAGTGTTTGGATCAGTAGCGTATGCTTATGTACCATCTCAACTCAGACATAAACTTGAACCGAAAGCAGAGAAATATGTGTTCGTCGGATATGATGAAAAGCAGATGGGTTACAGGTTATGGAATCCTCTAACCAAACAATTTACTATGTCCAGAGATGTTACAATTTGATGAACAAAAAGGTTGGTATGCAGATCAAAGTCATACGATTGAAGAATTCGAAGAAGAAATAAAAAGAAGAGAGAAAGGGAAATCAATTGTTCAGGTAAACAGAGATGAAAATCATATGCAGGCAAGTACGTCTAGGAACGGATCAAGTATGAGAAATGAAGATGATTCGAGATTTGATGAAGAAGTGCATTCAGATACATATGAAGAGTTTGAACCAAGAAGGTCGAACAGGAATAGAAGACAACCAGAAAGGTACTCGTATGATACTTCATACATAACTCAGAAAGACTATGCATATATGGTCAAAGATGATGAAGAACCACAGAGCTATGATGAAGCAAAAGGCAAGAAGCAATGGGAAGAAGCAATGGAAGAAGAAATCAGCGCACTGGAGGAGAACAAGACATGGGAACTTGTTCCGAAACCAAATGGTAAGAAAGTAATCGGAAATAAATGGTTTTTCAAAGTAAAGAAATTTGCAGATGGAAGGATAGCCAGATACAAAGCGAGGCTGGTGGTCAAAGGCTATGCCCAGACGCATGGCATAGATTATGATGAGACGTTTAGTTCGGTGGCAAGGATGTCAACCATAAGGACAGTAATTGCTGTAGTTGCATCGAAAGGATGGAAGCTAAGTCAGCTAGATATAAAGAACGCATTTCTGAATGGATACATTTCTGATGAAGTGTACATGGAACAACCTGAAGGGTTTGTAAATTCCAGAAACCCAAACTTTGTTTGCAGGTTAAGAAAAGCACTTTATGGACTGAAGCAAGCTCCAAGAGCTTGGAATTACAGACTTGTGAAATATCTAAACGAACTTGGATACCAAAGTTCGAAGGCAGACACAAGTCTACTCATAAAGAGAACAAAAGAAGGAATGATCTACATTTGTATTTATGTAGACAACTTAATAATAAC
>CM035415.1:55953654-55961154 GCA_020310875.1 Ceratopteris richardii | reverse complement strand
TAACTGCTTCATCAACAACACAAGACCAATTCAAGCTGATGAATAGCTGTATAAACACCAAAGAAATCACTTCTGCTTTAGACTCACGCATAGGAAAGTGTATTAGAGTTGTTGTTGAAGCTGAGTTTTCAAAGAAGTTAAAAAACCTTATCATAGTGCAAGATGTGCAGGCAATATGTGACGAAGCGGGCATCAGTAGAAATGGGTATACTGCAATGTACACCCTTCTCAGGCAAGCCTTACAATCACAAGGTATTTCTCAAAGTATATTTCCATGCCCATATAAAGTGTCTATCAATAAAAAAACTTCAAATGAGGATGTGACTTGTACTATTGGACAATATTTATTCATAGAAGAAACTATGCCTGCCTCTGTTTATCATCCAAATATTCCCAAGAAGCAATCAAAAATCCTATCTACACAAGGATTTACTTACACTAAATTCAACAATATATGTGTGGATCTTCAGAAGCTTCAACAAGCAATGGTTCACTTTTATAGTTCAACAATCAAAGGTACCCCTACTACATTTTATTTGTGTTGAAGTTTTATTGCATTCAAGTGTCATATTAAGATAATGTTTTCTCTTTTGTGCAGACTGTAATGTTAAGTTAAAGTTCATACTGAAGCTTGATGAGTGTCAAATCATAAAGGGTCGGCGACTAGAAAGGTTTTGTGTGACACTAATGAACGAAATTATGGACCATGCAATGAGTGATGAAACTTTAGGAGGGAGGGACCATTTGACTTACAGTGTGCAATCAGAGAGAGATATCTGGTGGTTAGGTGCTATAGAAGTTCCCAAAGAAACAAATAATGTTATTTCATGGTTTTTAGTAGGACTCCGTGGATTACGGAAGTAATCTCTTCTCAAATACATGGGCAAAAGCTTTTTGTAGATGATATAGGTGATTTTGAGGTAGAATGGCATTTGGGTGGAGACCTTAAGAGTATAAAATGCAGGTTAGGTTGTAAACAAGGAGCATCTTCTCTCTATCCTTGCCCATATTGTACACAAGGTTACAAAGGATCTAAGAGACAGTCTAAACCTGCAAGGGCATTGATGAGAGTTGATGACTCTGAAGAAATTGATGAAACAGACTCATCGAATCACAGCGAATGGGAGATATCACTTTTGAGGTGTCCAATGTTACAGGAACCGACTCGTGATAAAATAAGCAATGATTGGAACCCCATTATCCCATTTCCATTAGTCAATGTTCACTTTTGTACTTTGCATGCATTCATGAGGGTCTTTGATAGGCTTTTGAAGCTCCATGTTGAATATGCATTTGCAATGAAACCACTAGAGAGGTCTACAATAGCAATCCAAAAAATAGAAGATCTTTTGAATTCTATAGGTTGTCATGGTGGCCACATATCTTTAGTTGTTAAGAAGTATGGTGAGTCTCAAGAGATTTTACAACAAGTTTCAATGACTGGGAAGAAGGCACGACGTTTCTTTAAAAGAGGTGTGAATAGTCAAGATGATGGGAAATGGGAGCTTTGGAAGGACCTCTGTTCAATTACAACAGACAATGATAGTCATGTTGATCTCATTAACAAGCGAAAGAAGGTTTGGTCATCGTTCGATCAATTGTTACATTTGATGTGTTTGGTTTCCACTAATGATTCACAACGAGAACTATTCCAAGTGACTTTGAAGGAGTTTACACAGTCATTCATCTTATCTTGGGGAGAAAGCAACATTACACATTACATAGTAGGTTTTGCTTACATTTTTTTATTTGGTCTTAAACACTATGTGTATATCTTATTGACCAGATCATAGCATATACTTTTTTCACATGGAGCATATTTTATGAATCGATATGGGTCATTGGACATTTTTAGTACACAAGGAATGGAGAAGTCACATTACAGGGCTAAAGGTGTTTACTTTAAAAACACTCGTCATGGGGGTGGTCTACTCCAATCAAACTATTTAGAAGAAATGTTCAATTGGTTTTTTCGTGCGACATTTGCTAGAAAATATGTAATGGAAAAGGCATGTGAGTCACGAATATCAAAGATTACACGAAAACTACAACATGATATTGCAAGAGAGACATGGATGTCATCGTCAGGACCCGTAAATCATGCCCAATGGCGTGCACAAATAGTTCACGAGGGTTCTACTTGGAAATAGTTTCCAAACTCTTAAAATGCATTATTCTTTTCAAGGTTTTTATAACCCCTTTCACTTCAAATAAAATTCTACTATTTTTGTGAATATACTTTTAATGTCTTAAAACTAATTTTTATCCATTTAAATGTGAACAGGACAATTCTTAAGTGAAAGCCTATAAATAGAGGTGTCCTTCCTCATTTTACCACTTTACAACCTAAGAGAATGGCACGCACAAAGCAGACTGCTAGGAAGGATCATGTCGTCTACCCTAGCCATGTGCAAGGTACTCAGCGCCCAACATGGATGACACCCCACAAGAAGCGTCGAACCACAAGCCACTCTTCAAGATGAAGCTCGGTGCAGGGACACAATCCGGTAGCATTGCATTGCGGAGGGATGAAGCTTCACCAGAGAGAGATGTATCCCAAGAAATAAATTATTCCCCTTCGGCATCTGATGATGAGCCCCCAATCAGGACACCAATCAAGGCAAGGCCCAAACAACGAGGACATAGACGAGTTGTGATTGAGACATCAAATTTATCGAGTTCCTCAGATGAAGAAAGTATAAATGAGCCACCATGGAACAATGATGATATCCCCATGAACCATCGAATAACACAAGGAGGCAAGACACTCCCCCCAGGACAAGGACAAAGACCAACCGATGAAGAAAGAGAGCAAGGTCGGGCAGAGGAAGTAAATGATGAGGCAGGACCATCTAGGCATCCTCCAAGAAGAAAGAAGAACTATCAACTACGTCGTAGACCACAACGACCACAACCCAACATCCCCCCAAATGCAAGAGCACCACAAAGGCGCAGAAAGCAAACCAGAGCCTTTGCGGAGATTCGACACTATCAAAAGTCTGTGGAGCTTCTTATTCCACGAAGGTCATTTGCAAGGGTTGTGAAGGAAGAGATCCAACGCTATTGTGCTGGACTTCGTATCCAAGGGATAGCCATTGAAGCTCTCCAAGAAGCTGCAAGGCGTATCTTATATCAATGTTGGAGGACTCTAACCTATGTGCCGTCCATGCAAAGAGAGTGACAATACAACCTAAAGATTTGCAGCTAGCTAGGAGAATTAGAGGGAATAACCCTTAACCATAATTTGTACTCCCTTGTTTGGAGAACCTTTTGTATATCCATATGATGAATATTTTGTAAATCCCAAATGATGAATATAATCTTTGTCTTCTCATATTTGCTCTCCCAAGTGTTTATCTCTTAGTGTACATGTTTTGAAGTTTATTTCTCCTATGTTTGTAGGTGTGTTTTTCCAGTACCTCTTTGAAGTGTTTTTCATAGTTGTATCATTCTTTTTTCTATACTTGTTGTAAGTGGTAATGCTATTTAATGCATTTCATGGCTAAGAAATGCCAAAAAAAGGCCTGCCACAAAAACACGGGGATGGGCCCTGCAAACGTTTTGCAGGGCCTATCCCCGCGTTTCTGTGGTAGGCCTTTTTTTGGCATTTCCAAGCCATGAAAACACATGCCATGCACATTGGGGCATATGATTGGCCTTGGTTAGAGTGCACTGCATGCTAACCCCCTGACCAATAGCTAAGCAATGTTTATGAACATACATGTACTTATTTACTACTGCATGCTTATGAGCACCCAGAGGAGTCTTAAGTTTCTCTAATTATTGCACATAAGAAGAGTGTTCCACATTTCCCCAAGTGAAGGTGCTAATTGAGGGAGATAGACTTGCAATACAAGTAACCTAGTGCATAGGATGGCCTAGGAATGCAAAAAAAAGGCCTGCCACAGAAACACGGGGATGGGCCCTGCAAAAGTTTTGCAGGGCCCATCCCCGCGTTTCTGTGGCAGGCCTTTTTTTTGCATTCCTAGGCCATTGCATGCATTTTGGGCAACACAAATTACAAGAAATAATGGAAAAAGATTGATTAAACTGTGCAAAAGTTATGAGATTGTCAAAACCATAAAGATATAATATATTGAATGCACATGGAAATTGGAAAAACAAAACATTGGTATTATAAAGTTTTTACAATTGGCTCTTGGCCTTGAGTCTCTCTACTACATTCTTTCTTCTCTGAAAAGATAGAGGCAATTGGTAAGTCAAAACTGATTGGGATATTAATTGAGGGTCTGTCAATCCAAGACCCAAAGCTATTCCTATTTGACCTAATATTTTTCCTCTAAAGTTAACTCCTAGGGTAGTAAGGGCAAGGGACTTCCTAACTAGAAATATACAATTGATCCCTTGCATTATTGTAGATAGGCACAAAACTTTACTCAAGGCCTTCATACACCAAGTCATGAAGTGTCCTTGAGGGGAAAAATCCTTGTGGATTATTACAAAATCTTCCTTTGGCAATTTTCCAATGTATTGTGCCAAGGAAGAGCCATGGCCCCGGGAAACACGGTCACCACCACTCCTTGTTGCAAATTTATCCACTTCAATTGTTTCCTGCACATAGACAATCATAAAATTAAATAGATGCATCTTGTATGAATATGAGACAACCATAAATGTAAGTAGAGACTTACATCTTGAAGCCTGTCTTCATCCTCTCCTCTTCCCATTGCATCTAGTGGAATTGATGAATGGGCCATGCCACTTTGCTCCACAACAGAGGATGTTGGAATCTTCTTCTCCAAAATTCTTTCCCTTGCTGTGGCCAGATCTTCTTCAGTGGCATCTTGGTTGGCATGGCTCAAAATCTCTTCACACACAAATGCAATGGTGTCCGCAACTGAATCACCAAGTGGAATTGTTGCCTTTTCGATAATGTCAGAAGTGTTGTCCATGGGAACATCCGAGGCATAGACCGAATGCCTTCTCAATATCGTGCAGGAACAAAAATTCCTCTCCATCGACAAGTGCAACTGAAAACATTTCCATCTCTACCTCTGGTAGAGTGGGTTCCATGGGGTCTAAGTTGGAGGGTGGACTCTTTTGTGTACTGGCTTCCTTTAATTTGTCCACTACTCCTTGAGGAAATTCTTTGGAAAATTTTTGACTCTCTTCTAATAAGTTGAGAGCTTCTGTCTGGGGTTCCTTCTTGTCATCTACAAAACCCCCAGTAACAAGATGGGGTAGGTCCATGGGTGAAGGTTCGGGCTCCTCATTGACAAAAAAGATGGTTGTTGCTATGTAGGAAAGATATTTTCTTCCCATTTTCCTTTTCTTATTTAATTGTTTAATTAAGGGCACTATGTCATCTAACAGGTGTCCTGAAGCCTCAGAAATAGCCATGAAACACTTTGCGCTTTGCAAATGACTCATCTCCTTTATGAATGTAAAAAAGTAGGTCACAGGGGACCCATTTACACTCATATGCTAGAATATCTATGGCATATCTTAATATATAGAATTCCATAAAATCTGTGATCTCATCGATCACATCGGAATTCATGGCTATTGTCCCTTCAAGATTAGGGACTCTACAGACTAGGTCATACAAATCCGTATGACCATTGTAGTCTGTAGTATCCAAAAACTCCATGAATAGATCTCGAGGAGATTTCATGGGAGTGGAAGTGCTAGCAGCCATTCCTTGCGCGAAGATTTCTAGAGGCTTGTAGTCTATGCTTTCTAGCTCTTTGAGAGTGCAAATGTGAGAAATGAGCACATAGAACGATTTTTATAGCAGTTTCAGGTTTTAAATTGACTGGGCCCACTTTTAAAAGTATAGAATAAAGAAGTGCAATTTCAAACAAAATAATGCACAGAAAAAAACATGAGCAACCACATTTCAAAGTAGTGAACAAACTTTTTGACATTCCAAAAGTTTTGAAATTACCATTGCAGAGAAGAAGGTATATACAATATCTAACATGAATCAATTGTCCTACTTTTTACAAGGTTCTTGAAAGTGCAAAAACCATGAAATACAATGACTAGGGCCCAAGAAGTGACATTATCAGGTTACAAAAGAACTATGACAATGAGAATTCTGTTCCATCTTTGCTCCAATCTACAGGGACTTTCATTTTGTATTCCATTCTTCTGCCCACCTGTAATCAATTTGCAAGAAATTGAAGTCATTAAAGTAAAATAAACAATAATGAAAAGATTACTTTAACAAAAACATGAAACATTTCTCACCTTATGTCCTTGAATTTTGAAGATGGATTGAGTTAGTCCTTCAAACCCCATAATCATCAAGTGTTCTGTCAGATTAGCCAAGGTCCAATGATTATTCACTAAAATAGTTTTTGTTTCATTGTTGGGCAATCTAAGCTTTATTTCAAATGAATGCAAAGATCCCTTTGAACTTTGAAATGGTATCCATTTGCCAAGTTTGCACATCCAACGATCATAGTAGAATCTGATGTATAATGAAGTACGTTGTTTCAAATATCGAAATCCTATACCTGTTCCACCTATTTTACAGAGATATTTATCACCTTTTGCAATTCCTTCCATCAAACCCCAATTTTCACCAAGAAGACTTTCGACTTGCTCATATGTAATATCTTTACACATGAATATGGTGGAAGTCTCTTGGAATGAGAATCCTTGGAATAAATATACAAAACAATGAATGGGAAAAGACCAGTGCAAATCTACAGACCTAGACACTTCTGTGAATTTCAAAGAGTTATGTATATCCATTACCATCTTTTGCTTCAAAGATGATACGGACCCTATATCAGGTTTTGGCCACTCCAAGCTAAGAAGAGAATGTACTTCAATTCTCTCTAACCTTCCAAAACCATTCATTGTAGAGGGTACAACATATCTATGTGTGTAAAAGAAAACTCTATCATGGTAAAGTTGAGCAGGAGATATATTTGGAAAGACTAGTGCACCAACATCTGCATGCAATGCCTGGAAAGTACATGTAAGACTATGAAGTGGTTGCTCTTCCACCAAACTAGAAGGAAATATATCGGAAACAAACAAAAACATATCTAAATAGTTCAGAAATATATCCGACACAAGAAAACATAAGATATTGTAGAGTAATACTTACAGTTCACAGGATATCTCATACTACTAGAGTTTTCAAGTTTCATAGTTGCCATTGTAAAAACATGTTGTACAATAGCAACCATCCCATTGTCTTTGTGCTTCTTGAAGCCAAGTAACTTTCCCTTCCAATAAAGATCTAAGTTTCCACGATCTCTAACTCGATGAGGCCCAAGTCTAGAGGGTTGCATGTACACCCATGCACCTTTGGAGTACTCATGTGATAGCCATTGTCCATCTGTGGCTTTGATATTGTGACATCTTAATGTGAGAATTTCATCTTTTGGTCGCCTAGAAGCTTTAGATAATGCCATTGAAGCTAAAGGTCTTCAAGCTACAACAGTAATTCGAGATAGGAGATGTAGGTAGGTTGGAGTGTAGAAACAGGAGCTTCAATGGTGTGCTACAGAGTGAAATTAG
>CM035415.1:55946154-55948654 GCA_020310875.1 Ceratopteris richardii | reverse complement strand
AGTTCAGGTTCTATTATTCATCTTTACATACGCAATCTCTAGCGTCTTCTATACTTCTTTAGTTTCTATATGCGCTATTCTATTCCGGTTCTATGCATACATCTCTCCTATTTTCTTCTTCCTCTCTCTCATATATATACATTTTGTTCTGAGATTCAAAACTCGTATTTCTGGAAGTTTCTGTGAACTATATTACGATCATGAATTTGTCCCTTTACTAAGGCTTGATTTTCTTACTGCTTTGTTTCTGCTTCTCTTTGTCTTTCTTCATCTTTATATCTGTCTGTATGTCAAATTTGTGAGTGATTCTTCAATAACTCCCCCTCAATCACTAATTTGCATCCTCTGATCTTTCATATATTCTTCTTTTCTTTTATACCTGCCATTTCTTTGAATCTTCTTGTTTTTACTCCATCCAAGCTCTTTGTCAGAATATCCGCAATCTGATCTTTCGTAGGAGTGAATACTATTTCAATCTCCTTCTCCATTACCTTTTCCCTCAGGAAATGATATTGAATCTCTATGTGTTTTGTTCTTGCATGAAATACATGATTTGCTGCAAGATACAACAAGCTCATATTATCTCCATGTATGATAGGTATACCTTGATCAATACCCATACTTTTGAACAAGATCTGCATCCATATCACTTCTTTAGCTGCTTCCACAAGTCCTTTATATTCTACTTCTGTTGACGATAAAGCCACTGTGTGTTGCTTCTTCGAACACCAGCTTACAAGCTTATCTCCTAGGTATATCATATACTTATGTGTTGAACTTCTGTCATCTTGACTTCCTGCCCAGTCTGAGTCACTGTATGCTCTCAGTTTTATATCTGACGTAAAAGGATAATACAATCCTTCTTTTATAGTTCTTTTGATATATCTAAGAACTCTTTGTCCTGCAACCCAATGTTGATCCTTCGGACAATGCATAAACTGTGAGAGAACTCCTACTGCATAACTAAGATCTGGTCTTGTTAGCGTAGCATAAATCAAGATTCCCACTAAAGATTGATACTTTCTCATATCTTTAAACTCTGCACCATCATACTTGCTGAGTTTATGATTTACTTCAAGCGGTGTTGAAGCTTCTCTGCAATTCTCCATGTTAAACTTCTTCAGTAAGTTTAGGAGATACCTTTCTTGTGAAACATATACACCATGATCTGTATATGTGGTTTCTATTCCAAGAAAGTATGATAACTTTCCTAGATCACTGATCTTGAACTCTTTTTCAAGTAATCTTTTTACCTCCTTGATTCCTTCATCCTCTGATTATAATGTCATCTACATAAATACAAATGTAGATCATACATCTGTTCTCTTAATAAATAGACTTGCATCAGCCTTTGAGCTTTGGTATCCAAGTTCATTGAGATACTTCACAAGTCTGTAATTCCAAGATCTTGGAGCTTGCTTCAATCCATAGGGACCTCTTCTTAATTTGCAAACATGATCTGGGTAACTGGAACTTACAAACCCACTGATCCAAACACTTTACAATGATCAAGTGTTGGTTTCTTGCCCCACCAAGCTTCATAAGGAGTCATTCCATTTAAAGTTGTACATGGTAATCTGTTTATCAGATATGTAACTATATTTACAGCCTCAGCCCAAAGATAATTTGGACAATTCTTCTCCTTTAGCATTGCTCTTGCAAACTCAGCTAGAGTTCGGTTTCTTCTTTCTGCTACTCCATTTTGTTGCGGTGTATACGTGCGAGTTATTTCTCTTTTGATACCTGCATTCCACAGATAATCATTGAACTCTCGAGAAAAATATTCTCCTCCTCCATCAGACCTTATTCTTTTGAGTTTATGTCCTATAAGTCTTTCAACATATGCATGAAAATGCCTGAAAGCTTCAAATACTTCTGACTTCTCTTTGAAAACATAAAGAGTTATCCATCTTGTTGCATCATCAATAAAAAGAACATAATACCTTGAGCCGCTGATAGACCCTTCTTTTGTTGGTCCCCATACATCTGTATGTATGAGCTCTAACACACCATCTTGTTTGTAGCCATTCTTCTGAAATGGTAACCTGTAGGCTTTTCCCATCTGGCAGGCTTCGCACTTGTGAATCATATGTTGATTCTTCATATTTGGTAATCCTCTCACGGATTGTTTCTCCACCATAGTTTTGATTCCTTTTTCATTAAAATGTCCTAACCTCTTATGCCAGAGGTCTAACTCTATAAATACCTCATCACCATGTGTGATCAAGGCTTGACCAACATTCCCTTGTACTATAAGAGTAAAAAGTCTACCTTCCTTTTTACCATGAACAATTTGTTTGTATCCTTTCTCTGGATCTTCAACAAATACTCCTTCATTTGTAAACCTGACTTGAAAACCTTTTTCTACTATCTGACCCATGCTGATCACATTCTTTGGGATTGTTGGAACATACAAAACATTTGTTAGTAGGTCAGCTCCATTCTTACACTTTACCTTTCCAATTGACCTATGTTTTGTGTTATCACCTGTTTGTACTGT
>CM035415.1:55928654-55936154 GCA_020310875.1 Ceratopteris richardii | reverse complement strand
TGAGGTCTGATGGAGGGGGAGAATATTTCTCCCAAGAGTTCAATGATTATCTTTGGAATGCAGGTATTAAGAGAGAAATAACTTGCAGGTATACACCACAACAAAATGGTGTAGCAGAAAGAAGGAACAGGACTTTGGTTGAGTTTGCTAGAGCTATGCTAAAGGAGAAGAGTTGTCCAAATTATCTTTGGGCTGAGGCTGTAAATACAGCTACATATCTTGTGAATAGATTACCATGTGCAGCTCTAAATGGAATGACTCCATATGAAGCTTGGTGGGGTAAGAAACCAACACTAGATCATTGTAGAGTGTTTGGATCAATTGCATATGCTTATGTGCCATCACAACTTAGGCATAAACTTGAACCAAAGGCAGAAAAATATGTGTTCATTGGTTATGATGAAAAGCAGATGGGTTACAGATTGTGGAATCCTCTAACCAAACAATTTATTGTTTCTAGAGATGTTACATTTGATGAACAGAAAAGTTGGTATGCAGATCAAAGTCATACAGCTGAAGAATTTGAAGAAGAGGTAAGAAGATGTGACAAAGGAAAATCAATTGTGCAGGTGAATAGAGATGAAGACTATATGCAAGCAAGTACATCCAGAAGTGGATTAACAAGAATGAATGAAGAAGCTCCTATATTTGATGAAGAGGTGTATCCAGAAACTTATGAAGAATGTGAACCAAGAAGGTCAAGCAGGACAAGGAGACAACCAGAAAGGTATTCTTATGATACTTCTTACATAACTCAGAAGAACTATGCATATATGGTGAAAGATGATGAAGAACCCCAGAACTATGATGAAGCTAAAGGTAAGAAGCAATGGGAAGAAGCAATGAAGGAAGAGTTCAATGCACTAGAGGAGAACAAGACATGGGAACTTGTTCCTAAACCAAATGGTAAGAAAGTAATTGGAAATAAATGGGTTTATAAAGTGAAGAAGCTTGCAGATGGAAGTATAGCTAGATACAAAGCTAGATTGGTGGTGAAAGGCTATGCCCAGACCTATGGCATAGATTATGATGAGACATTCAGTCCTGTAGCTAAGATGTCAACTATAAGGACAATCATTGCTATTGCAGCTTCAAAAGGATGGACCCTAAGTCAATTGGATATAAAAAATGCATTCTTGAATGGATACATATCAGATGAGGTATACATGGAACAACCTCAAGGGTTTATAGATTCCAGGTATCCAAATTTTGTTTGCAGGTTGAGAAGAGCATTGTATGGATTGAAGCAAGCTCCAAGAGCTTGGAACTATAGACTGGTGAAGTATCTCAATGATCTTGGATATCAAAGTTCAAAAGCAGATTCAAGTCTACTTATCAAAAGAACAGAGGAAGGTACAATCTACATTTGTATTTATGTAGATGACATTATAATCACAGGTACTTCAGATGAAGGAATCAAGGAGGTAAAGAGATTACTTGAGAAAGAGTTTAAGATCAGTGACCTAGGAAAGTTATCATACTTTCTTGGAATGGAAGTTACTTATACAGATCATGGCATATATGTGTCACAAGAAAGGTATCTTCTGAACTTGTTGAAGAAGTTTGATATGGAAAATTGCAGAGAAGCTTCAACTCCACTTGAAGTTAATCACAAGCTCAGTAAATATGATGGTGCAGACTACAAAGATATGAGGAAGTATCAATCTCTTGTGGGTAGTTTGATTTATGCTACACTAACAAGACCTGATCTTAGTTATGCAGTGGGAGTTTTGTCACAATTCATGCATTCTCCAAAGGACCCACATTGGATTGCAGGTCAAAGAGTTCTCAGATATATCAAAGGAACTATAAAGGAAGGATTATATTATCCTTTTACATCAGATTTGAAGTTGAGAGCCTATAGTGACTCAGACTGGGCAGGTAATCAAGATGACAGGAGATCAACTCATGGTTACATGATATACATTGGTGATAAGCTTGTAAGTTGGTGTTCCAAGAAACAACATACAGTAGCATTATCATCAACTGAAGCAGAGTACAAAGGACTTGTGGAAGCAGCTAAGGAAGTCATATGGATGCAGACATTGTTCAAGAGCTTAGGCATTGATCAAGGTACACCTACAATACATGGAGATAATATGAGTTCACTTTATCTTGCAGCAAATCCAGTATTTCATGCAAGGACAAAGCACATAGAGATCCAATATCATTTTCTTAGAGAAAAGGTAATGGAGAAGGAGATTGAAGTGGAATACATTTCTACTAAAGATCAGTTAGCAGACATAATGACAAAGAGCTTGGATGGTGTGAAGACCAGCAGATTCAAAAGCATGGCAGGAGTAAAAGAAAAGAAGATGATATGAAGAAACAGGGAATGTCAATTAGTGATTGAGGGGGAGCTGTTGGAGAAACACTCACTAATTGGACATATATTTGGAGGTCAAATCTTAGGAAGAAAACCCCATGCCTATGTGAAGGGACAAATTCACAACTGTATTATACTTGTAAAGTTAGTTCACTTTAGTTCTAGAAGTTTTTTAAAAATCACGGGAATGAGAAAGTCTATATAAGTTAGTTAGTATTAACTGACGCGGAGAGAAGAAGAAGGAGGAAGACAATGAGAAAGTGAGAAGAACTCATTTTTGTATGACTGAGTATAGTCGAGCTTCTCTGAGTGAGAAAGCATTTGTAAAACTTCTGAGTTTTTACAGTTATGAGAAGAACTGAGTAAAGTTTTGTGTATGAGCCTCTCTCCATCATCTCCATGTTTGCCTACTGTGTGATGAATTCAAAAGTTCATGTTTTCTGAGCAATTCGATGCCTGGCATCGAATCTTGGCTGATAAGTCATTTTTTCATTCTCTGTGTGTTAACTATTGTTGAATCTTTTAAAAATATGAAGTTTGTGGAGCAACTCGATGCCTGGCATCGAGTTTGAGCATAAAGTCGATGCCTGGCATCGACTTCTAGCATACAAGTGGTCTTCTTCATGTGTGTGTAAAAGAGAGTATTTCTGGTGCAGAAAAAGGGCCTAAAAAAGCTCAAAGTCGATGCCCGGCATCGACTTGGACTGAAATTCGATGCCAGGCATCGAATTTTTTATTTTTGGACATCAGGAATACTAAAACAAGCAAGATTTCCAGTTTTGGAAGGTCATACAGGGTCATCTTGTGAGGGCCATAACTTGAGTTCTAGAGCTCCCTTTGATGCATATGATAGCTTGTTGGAAAGCTCTACTCTTCTTGTTTCATCCTATAAAGTTTCATGGAGAAATAATACTTGAGCTAGGAGAAATTAGCAAAATACTGAAGGTATGTCATTTCGGTGACTAGGAATTTCTGTAGAAGCAAAGTTCTCACTTTAGGCTATCATTTCTCAAAGTTTGGAGTGGCAATGAGTTAATGGTGACCATAGAGGTGTTCTAGTGTCACATTAATTCATTTCTTGTGGTGTTTTATACATCAACAAGTGGTATCAGAGCAGAAAGATTCTCGAGAGCAGAAGACGACAAAGGTACGAGAAGTTTTGTAAAGTTTTCCATTAAAGTTTGAAAGGTGAAGCATTTGAAGACACAAGGCATCAAAAGATTACTTTCGAAGTATCCTCATACACAAAGAACTTCAAAAGGTATTATCCTTTATCCTTTAAGCTCACAGGTTGTAGCAGAAGGAAAGAACTATGGCAGATCATATCTCCATTGACAAACTGGACAGAGATAATTACCCCGCATGGGTAATGAGAATGGAAGCCTTACTTATGAGTAAGGATCTCATGATATATGTTACAGGTGAAGAAGAGAAGCCAGTATTTGAAGATGAAAGCCGACCAAAGAAAGAAGAACTTGATGCTTTAAAGCATTGGCAGAAGAAGGATGCAAGTGCAAAAGCCTACATCTACAATACAATCTCAGATCATTTGTTACCACACATCAGAGGATTGGAATCATCAGAAGATATTTGGAATGCATTGGAATATCATTTCCAAAGCACTACTAAAGCACGGAAAGCAAGTCTATGGTCAGAGTTTACAACATTCAAGAAGAAGCCAAGTCAAACCATTAGTGATTATGTCACTAAGATGAAGGATCTAGCAGATAGTCTTGGATCCATAGATGAAGATGTTGAAGATCACAGATTGATTGCTCAACTACTTGCAGGTTTGAGAGGGGATGAAAGGTGGAAACCTTTTGTCTTATCAACAGAACTTTCATTAAATCATTATGTTCCAGATTTGAACCAGTTGCTTGGTTTGATGCTCACATATGAGCAAGACTTGAAGGGAGATGGAGATAAAGGTCAAAGTTCTGCAATGTACATGAAGAATAAGAAGAAAGGAGATAAAGGTAAAGCAAAGGATGAAGAGGAGTCTAATTCTCAAGCTTATTATGCAAGAGGTAAAGGCACTGGCAGAGGAAGAGCAAGAGGTTTTGGAAGAGGAAGAGGTAATCAAAATAACAACAAAAAGGCTTGCTGGATCTGTGGATTGAGTAATCATTTGGCTCATGACTGTTGGCACAACCAACAAGGATCAAACCAGAATCAAAACAACAATAGCAGAGGTCGAGGTGGAAGATATCAAAGTAATTTTCAAAGAGGTAGACAAAGTCAAAGAGGAGGCTATGGTAGAGGTGGAGGAAGAAGTTGGGGACAGAATCAATCCTACAACACCACCTACTACAACTATGCAAATGACACACAGAATGAAAGTCATACATCATTGATGATGAATTCAATCAGCACATCAGATAAAGAAGATCTAAAGGTATTTTACATTGACTCTGGATGTTCTAATCATTTGTCAGGAAACATAGAATTGATGTCAGAATTGGAAAAAGGCATTTCTAGTCACACAGTTCAAACTGGTGATAATACAAGACATAGTGTACATTCAATTGGAAAAGTGAAATGCAAGAGTGGAGCAGATTTGCTAACCAATGTTTTGTATGTTCCTACAATACCTAAAAATTTGATTAGTGTGGGACAGATAGTTGAAAAAGGTTTTCAAGTTAGGTTTACAAATGAAGGAGTATTTGTGGAAGATCCAGAGAATGGATATAATCAGATTGTCTCTGGTAAGAAAGAAGGTAGACTCTTTACTTTAAGAGTGCAAGGGAACATTGGTCAAGCTTTGCTCACACATGGTGAAGGAGTGATTACAGAACTTGATCTCTGGCATAAGAGATTAGGTCACTTTAATGAAAGAGGAATTAAAGCTATGGTTGCTAATCAGTCTGTACTAGGATTACCAAATGTGCAAAGTCAACATATGGTTTATAAATGTGAAGCATGTCAAATGGGTAAAGCACACAGGTTACCATTTCAAAAGAAAGGTTTCAAACATGATGGAGTACTTGAGCTCATTCATACAGATGTATGGGGACCAACAAAAGAAGGATCTATCAGTGGCTCAAGGTACTATGTTCTTTTCATTGATGATGCTACAAGATGGATAACATTATATGTTTTGAAGGAAAGATCAGAAGTGTTTGGAGCTTTCAAGCATTTTCATGCATATGCAGAGAGAGTCACAGGTCAAAAGCTTAAGAGACTGAGGTCTGATGGAGGGGGAGAATATTTCTCCCAAGAGTTCAATGATTATCTTTGGAATGCAGGTATTAAGAGAGAAATAACTTGCAGGTATACACCACAACAAAATGGTGTAGCAGAAAGAAGGAACAGGACTTTGGTTGAGTTTGCTAGAGCTATGCTAAAGGAGAAGAGTTGTCCAAATTATCTTTGGGCTGAGGCTGTAAATACAGCTACATATCTTGTGAATAGATTACCATGTGCAGCTCTAAATGGAATGACTCCATATGAAGCTTGGTGGGGTAAGAAACCAACACTAGATCATTGTAGAGTGTTTGGATCAATTGCATATGCTTATGTGCCATCACAACTTAGGCATAAACTTGAACCAAAGGCAGAAAAATATGTGTTCATTGGTTATGATGAAAAGCAGATGGGTTACAGATTGTGGAATCCTCTAACCAAACAATTTATTGTTTCTAGAGATGTTACATTTGATGAACAGAAAAGTTGGTATGCAGATCAAAGTCATACAGCTGAAGAATTTGAAGAAGAGGTAAGAAGATGTGACAAAGGAAAATCAATTGTGCAGGTGAATAGAGATGAAGACTATATGCAAGCAAGTACATCCAGAAGTGGATTAACAAGAATGAATGAAGAAGCTCCTATATTTGATGAAGAGGTGTATCCAGAAACTTATGAAGAATGTGAACCAAGAAGGTCAAGCAGGACAAGGAGACAACCAGAAAGGTATTCTTATGATACTTCTTACATAACTCAGAAGAACTATGCATATATGGTGAAAGATGATGAAGAACCCCAGAACTATGATGAAGCTAAAGGTAAGAAGCAATGGGAAGAAGCAATGAAGGAAGAGTTCAATGCACTAGAGGAGAACAAGACATGGGAACTTGTTCCTAAACCAAATGGTAAGAAAGTAATTGGAAATAAATGGGTTTATAAAGTGAAGAAGCTTGCAGATGGAAGTATAGCTAGATACAAAGCTAGATTGGTGGTGAAAGGCTATGCCCAGACCTATGGCATAGATTATGATGAGACATTCAGTCCTGTAGCTAAGATGTCAACTATAAGGACAATCATTGCTATTGCAGCTTCAAAAGGATGGACCCTAAGTCAATTGGATATAAAAAATGCATTCTTGAATGGATACATATCAGATGAGGTATACATGGAACAACCTCAAGGGTTTATAGATTCCAGGTATCCAAATTTTGTTTGCAGGTTGAGAAGAGCATTGTATGGATTGAAGCAAGCTCCAAGAGCTTGGAACTATAGACTGGTGAAGTATCTCAATGATCTTGGATATCAAAGTTCAAAAGCAGATTCAAGTCTACTTATCAAAAGAACAGAGGAAGGTACAATCTACATTTGTATTTATGTAGATGACATTATAATCACAGGTACTTCAGATGAAGGAATCAAGGAGGTAAAGAGATTACTTGAGAAAGAGTTTAAGATCAGTGACCTAGGAAAGTTATCATACTTTCTTGGAATGGAAGTTACTTATACAGATCATGGCATATATGTGTCACAAGAAAGGTATCTTCTGAACTTGTTGAAGAAGTTTGATATGGAAAATTGCAGAGAAGCTTCAACTCCACTTGAAGTTAATCACAAGCTCAGTAAATATGATGGTGCAGACTACAAAGATATGAGGAAGTATCAATCTCTTGTGGGTAGTTTGATTTATGCTACACTAACAAGACCTGATCTTAGTTATGCAGTGGGAGTTTTGTCACAATTCATGCATTCTCCAAAGGACCCACATTGGATTGCAGGTCAAAGAGTTCTCAGATATATCAAAGGAACTATAAAGGAAGGATTATATTATCCTTTTACATCAGATTTGAAGTTGAGAGCCTATAGTGACTCAGACTGGGCAGGTAATCAAGATGACAGGAGATCAACTCATGGTTACATGATATACATTGGTGATAAGCTTGTAAGTTGGTGTTCCAAGAAACAACATACAGTAGCATTATCATCAACTGAAG
>CM035415.1:55894579-55899579 GCA_020310875.1 Ceratopteris richardii | reverse complement strand
TTGTTCCTTGTAGACCTCCTAAGTTCTCCACTTCTTGAGGTTTCTGGTTCTTCACACTCTAGATCAAATCTTGGTGTTTCTTCCACTTCAACCTGCACTTCATTATTCTCTTGCTCATCAAATATCTGAACCTTTGATTTACCTTTCCTTTGGCTCACAATTTCTTCATCATCTGTATTAATATTGATAGTACCTGCATACCAAGTACCTTGCTCATCAAATGTAACATCTTTTGATACAAGAAAATGTTTTGTGGATGGATTCCACAACCTGTATCCCATTTGCTTATCATCATAACCAATAAACACATATTTTTCAGCTTTAGGTTCCAATTTGTGCCTTAATTGTGATGGCACATATGCATAGGCCAAACATCCAAATACTTTGCAATGGTCTAGTGTAGGTCTCTTACCCCACCATGCCTCATAAGGTGTCATACCTTGCAAGGCTTTACAAGGTAGCCTATTAACCAAATAAGTAGCTGTATTTACAGCCTCAGCCCACAAATAATTTGGGCAATTTTTCTCCTTCATCATGGATCTTGCAAACTCAACAAGAGTCCTATTCCTCCTTTCTGCTACACCATTTTGCTGAGGAGAGTACCTGCAAGTAACCTCTCTTTTTATGCCTGCATTCCACAAGTAATCACTGAACTCATTAGAGAAATACTCTCCCCCTCCATCTGACCTTAGTCTCTTCAACTTATGTCCTGTAATTCTCTCTGCATACACATGATAATGTTTGAATGTATTGAATACTTCTGACTTATCTTTGATCACATAGATAGTGATCCATCTGGTAGCATCATCAACATAAATCACATAATACCTTGAACCATTGATACTGAAATCCTTTGATGGTCCCCACACATCTGTGTGTACCAACTCAAGTTTCTCTGAATACATAAACCCATGCTTAGAATAGGATTGCTTATGAGCCTTACCTAATTGACATGCCTCACATCTGTATGTCATATGTTGACCTGCAACATTAGGCAATCCAAGCACTGAACCATTATTAATCATGTCTTTAATACCTCTTTCATTGAAATGTCCAAGTCTCTTGTGCCAAAGATCTAACTCAGAGATCTTATGTCCTCCATAAGTGAACAAGGCATGACCAACATTACCTTGAATCTTCAATGTGAACAATCTTCCTTCTTTCTTCCCAGGCATGACCAACATTACCTTGAATCTTCAATGTGAACAATCTTCCTTCTTTCTTCCCTGAAACAATTTGTTTATACCCATTGCTAGGGTCTTCCACAAACACTCCTTCATTAGTGAACCTTACTTCATAACCTTTTTCCACAATTTGTCCTACACTTATCAAATTCTTAGGAATTGTAGGAACATACAAGACCTTACTCAATAAGGTGCTACCATCCTTGGCTTTCACTGATCCAATTGACTTCACATTGTGCTTTGTGTTGTCACCTGTTTGAACAACATGATTAGATACCTTATTCTCCAAATCAGTCATCAAGGCTATATTACCACTCAGGTGATTGCTACACCCTGAGTCAATGTAGAAGACTCTTTGATCTTCACTCTGCCTTTCACAAGTTGCATTCATTATCAATGTTGAATCTTCCTTCTGATCTGAAGCATAATTGTAGTAGGTATTGTTATATTGTTGACTTTGGAAACCTCTACCTGCATTTCTTCCAAAGTAACCCCTACTACCTCTACCTCTGAAATTACCTCTTTGATTTCTGCCTCCTCTTCCTCTTGAATTATAGTTCTGATTGTATCCTCCATTACTTTGAGTGTTATGCCAACAATCATTGGCTAAATGATTTGTCTTACCACAAATCCAGCAAGCTTTGGATCCATCTTTGTTACTCCTGCCTCTTCCTCTACCTTTGCCACCTCCTCTTCCTCTTAGGAAGTTGGCTTGACTAGTTGTGCCTTCTTCTTCATTTGCTTGTTGCTTTCCTTTGTTAGTTTTCTTCTTGTCTTTAGAGTACATTGCATGTCCTGCACTCTTGTCAACATCTCCTTTGATATCATTCTCAAAGGTTAGCATATGTCCTAACAATTGATTCAAATCAGGAGTGAAATGATCCAAAGAAAGTTCTGTGGACAAAATAAAAGGTTTCCACTTCTCATCACCTCTTAGTCCTATGAGAATTTGCCTTACCAATTTATCTTCTTCAATGTCTTCATCCACTGGTCCTAATGCATCTGCAATGTCCTTCATCTTTGTCACATAATCAGATATTGATTGTGAAGCCTTCTTCTTGAAAGTAGTAAACTCTGCCCATAAAGATGCCTTTCTTGACTTTGTAGTGTTTTGGAAATGCTCCTCCAAAGCATTCCATATCTCACTTGCACTTTCAAGACCTCTAATGTGAGGTAGCAAGTAGTCATTGACTGCCATATAGATTATGCTCCTAGCTTGAGCATCTCTTTTCATCCAATTCTTCAAATCTGACAATTCCTCCCTAGTTGGAACACTAGGATCTCTGAATTGTGGCTTTTCTTCTTCTCCTGTAATGTAAGCTATCAAATCTTTGCTCATTAGATGAGCTTCCATCCTCATTGACCATGCAGGATAGTTTTCTCTATCCAATTTCTCTATCTGAAGAGAGTCTCCCATCTTCCTTCACCTGTATTAACAGATCTTTAAACTTTATGAGGAATAAATGTACCTTGACTTCGAATATTACTTCTTCTGATCCTTTTGACAACTTCAATGTTTCTTCCTTCAAGCTTTCTTCAATCTTTGTCCTTTTGATCCTTCAAGATGTAAAGTTTGTATTTCTGCAGTAGTCGGAGTCTCCCTTTCCTTGATTCTGATGCTTCCTGCTCTGATACCACTGATGGAGAGTGTTAATCTCCAAAAGAACAAGTTGACCTTGAATTAAGACCACCTCTATATCAAGAACAACTTCAGACTCCACCAAATTTAGAGAACATTCACCAACTTATCAGAAAATTAACTATTCTGAAAAAACTCAACTTCTCAGAAAAGTCTGCTGCAGATTAATCCTTGATTGACTAATCATTTGTGTAAAGTTTTTGATAAAACTTTGTAGGTTGCTTCGCCTTAAGATTGCGCACCTTTTGCAACTTGAATCTCTACAAATGATTCAGTATACTCTGAGAAATAACACAAACAATTTACCTATGTGTAAATCTCTTTCTCTGCAGTAGCGACTTTGACACCTGTAACTTCTTAGCTTTGGTTCTCTCAATGTCGAACCCGTTTTATCAAATCCTTTTGGCTATAGATAGCTTATCTCTCAAATTAGATTTTGAGCTATCATATGTGTAAAACTTTACACTGTGCACTGAGCACTACTCATTTCATTGAACTCGAAATCTGCACCTGTTTCAGGAGACTGTGAACATTCTTTCCATATGAATGTTCCTACACACAATTCTCTTAACCTGCTTACAATTAGATTCTCAAACTCTAGCCATAGATTGATTAACTATGGACTTAGACATCTCCAAAAGGAATTCACAAAAGATCTACTACACGAGGAGAAAACACAGAAACATCGGGTGCAACTTTTCTTCTATTTCTCAGAAATTTACAACTGAGTGATGAGAGAGAATTCAACTCACTTCTAGGAGGTCTAATGACCTTTACAACTCCTCAATACACTATTCTCATACTCTCTCATTGTCTCCTCTCTTGCCCCGACATTTTTTCAAAGTATTTATAGGCAAATATGTACAAACTTGTAACTAGACAAAAGTATAAGTGATCTATGTTTTCACTAATGTACATATGTGTACATATCATTCATCCTGTGAATGTAACCACCTTCTTTGCTTCAAGACTTGATCTTATCTCCATCTTTTTGTCTTCCGAACTTCAATTGGTGATTGATCTGCACCAACAATCTATCTATCTATCTATCTATCTATCTATCTATCTATCTATCTATCTATCTATCTATCTATCTATCTATCTATCTATCTATCTATCTATCTATCTATCTATCTATCTATCTATCTATCTATCTATCTATCTATCTATCTATCTATCTATCTATCATTCTTTCTTTCTTTCTTTCTTTCTTTATTTCTTTCTTTCTACCTATCTATCTATCTATCTATCTATCTATCTATCTATCTATCTATCTATCTATCTATCTATCTATCTATCTATCTATCTATCTATCTATCTATCTATCTATCTATCTATCTATCTATCTATCTATCTATCTATCTATCTATCTATCTATCTATCTATCTATCTATATATCTATCTATCTATCTATCTATCTATCTATCTATCTATCTATCTATCTATCTATCTATCTATCTATCTATCTATCTATATCTATCTATCTATCTATCTATGTATGTATGTATCTATCTATCTATCTACCTATCTATCTATCTATCTATCTATCTATCTATCTATCTATCTATCTATCTATCTATCTATCTATCTATCTATCTATCTATCTATCTATCTATCTATCTATCTATCTATCTATCTATCTATCTATCTATCTATCTATCTATCTATCTATCTATCTATCTATCTATCTATCTATCTATCTATCTATCTATCTATCTATCTATCTATCGATCTATCTATATATATATCTCTATCTCTCTCTCTCTCTCTCTCTCTCTCTCTCTCTCTCTCTCTCTCTCTCTCTCTCTCTCTCTCTCTCTCTCTCTCTCTCTCTCTCTCTCTCTCTCTCTCTCTCTCTCTCTCTCTCTCTCTCTCTCTCTCTCTCTCTCTCTCTCTCTCTCTCTCTCTCTCTCTCTCTCTCTCTCTCTCTCTCTCTCTCTCTCTCTCTCTCTCTCTCTCTCTCTCTCTCTCTCTCTCTCTCTCTCTCTCTCTCTATATATATATATATATATATATATATATATATATATATATATATATATATATATATATATATATATATATATATATATATATATATATATATGAGTCTCTCTCTTTGTCTGTCTGTCTGTATGTCTATGTGTTTGTGTGTGTGTGTCTTTCTTTCTTTCTTTATTTTTGTCTTTTTGTCTTTT
>CM035415.1:55879579-55889579 GCA_020310875.1 Ceratopteris richardii | reverse complement strand
AATACACACACACATACACACACACAAACACACACACACACACACATATATATATATATATATATATATATATACACACACACACACATACATACATACATACATGCATGCACATATATATATATATATATATATATATATATATATATATATATATATATATATATGTATATGTGTGTGTGTGTGTGTGTGTGTGTGTGTGTGTGTGTGTGTTGGAACTAGATGTTTGCGGAAGCACGCGAACAACACAAGGAAGAAGAAGAAGAAGCTTGGAACACAACACACAATACTCAATGTATTACCATTAGAATGTACAAAGATAAGTATCTTGTTAGGGAAATATGCGTATATACAATCCGGGGGGAAAAAACCTCCTAAAGAAGGAAAAGTGCCCTGGCGGGCCTAGTGTGGTCACACACATCACTACGTAAATATATCAACAAATCCCCCCTGGGAGTGATGCGGTGAACAAGGAGTTGGCACTCATGTATAAGGAAGTGCCAAGCTATGTGGAAATCACTCCACAAAAGGAAGTGCGCCCAAAGCTTTGCAGAAACCTTCAAACTTCTGCCTACAGAGAGCCTTTGTGAAAAGGTATGCAATGTTCTCCTACGTGGGCACATATGCCAAGCTGATCTCCCCAGCAGAGAACCTCTCCCTGACATAATGATAATGCACCTCAAGGTGCTTAGTGCGAGCATGGAACATAGGGTTCCTCGCAATCGCCAATGCGCTCTGACTGTGAGTGAAGATAGTGGTGGCAGAAGACTGACCAACACCCAAATCAACCATAAGGTGTCTGAGCCACACACACTCAACAATCGCTGTGAAAGTTGCCCTATACTCAGCCTCACAACTAGAAGTGGCCGCAGTAGGCCGCTTCTTGCTCAACCAAGTTATACATGAGCTACCAAGCATGAAGCAAAAGCCACTAGTGGACACATGAGTGTCATAGCAACCAACTCAATCAGAGTAAAAAAAAGCACGCAAATCTGGCAGTAGTGATCCCCCCTTGGGATAAAACAACTAAGTAACCGAGTACCACTCAAGTAGCGAAAGACATGCTTAACCGCCTACCAATGCTTGACTCCTAGGCAATGCATAAACCTGCTCATTTGTGAGGCAGCAAACTGAATATCTGGCCAAGTAATGCATAAGTAAATCAAGCATCCAACAACCTACTGATAGAGAACAACATCAAATGCATCTCTAGCATCATGAAGACTCAGTCGTAAATCTGTCTCCATAGGAGTGGTAATAGGTTTACAGTCTTCAAGGCCAAAATGCTGCAATAATGTGTCAATATGTTTTGTTTGACACAAAGCCATTCCACCATCAATGTGCATAAACTGAATGCCCAAATAATGATGCAAATGCCCCAAATCAGACATCTCAAATGAGGCACGTAAATCAGCCTTGAAATCAGCAATATGCTTCTCACGAGGACCAATGATCAACATACACCACAATGATCAGAAGTACATCATTATCACGCTTGACATATAAGGTGCTTTCAGTTGGACTATTCTCAAAAGCATGTGCAATCAGATAGGCATGTATCTTTTCATACCAAGCACGTGGTGCTTGCTTTAAACCATATAATGCCTTCTTTAAGCTGCACACCTAGTTTTCATGCCCTTTCTACACAAAGCCATGGGGCTGAAAAACATACACTTCTTCATGCAAGTTACCAATTTAGAAATGATGTTTTAATGTCCAACTGATGTACATTCCAACCATGATGAGCTGCAAGTGCACAGATGCTACGAACAGTAGTTATTCGGCAAGTAGGAGCAAATGTTTCATCAAAATCAATGCCTCTTTCCTGCGCATAACCCTTTGCAACAAGCCTAGCCTTATACCTGTCAACTGTACCATTAGCTTTACGCTTTAGCTTGTATACCCACTTAGTGTCAATCGCCTTCTTGTCAGGAGGCAACTCACATAAAGATTGAGTACCATTCTTCATTATAGCATCATATTCAAATTGCATAACAACCATCCAATTTTTTGAATTTTGTGCTTCATCAAACGAAACAGGCTTAGTTTCATCACAGAGACTAGATGCAGCCATAGCATAGCAATGTGATGCAAAAGAGGCACTATGAGAGCATGATCAAGTATGATATGACAGAGGTGCATCTAATTTGTTGTCACAAAAAGTCTACACCAGCCATTTTGGCATAGTTTTTGCCTCCTCAATATCAACTCTCTCATCAACAAGTGCATCATGTAAATCTGCATCAGAAATGAGATGATCTGCATCATCACATGAAACCTGCAAAGGCCGAGAAGTTGCCTCATTAGGACCAGCACTAGATTGTCCACGTGTAAAAAGAGGCAGCAAAGTATCATACATGTCTGTCGGAGCTAATAGATGTCTCCTTAGTACATGAAAGCAATGGTTGAATAGCATCTTCCACAAAAACATCACGGCTAACCAAAATGCATTTATTCTATGGATGATACAGATGATAGCCTTTACTTTCAGAATTGTACCCAACAAAAATACATTTTACTGCTTTATCATCCAATTTTTTGCGATATTTTCAGGCACTAATGCATATGCCAAACAACCAAAAACATGCAGATGAGCAATAGATGGCTTGCGATCGTGCCAAGCCTCATATGGAGTGATAGACTACAGCGCTTTAGTGGGACACCTGTTAAGTACATATGTTGCACACATGATAGCCTCAAGCTAGAAACTATGTGGTAAAGCCTGACTCTTGACCATACACCTCGCCATCTCCATGAGTGACATGTTCTTTCATTCAGCAAATCCATTCTATTGAGGTGTATACGGCACTGTACAGTGGTGTTTTATCCCACATTCAGCCAGAAATGCCTTAAAATCAGAAGACATATATTCCCCCCCTCGATCAAAACAGAGGGTGCCCATTTTACATGCTGACAGATTTTCAGCCAAAACCAAAAACTACTTGAAGCACATGAACACTTTGGAGTTTTCTTTCAATGGATATACCCATGCATGCCTGGAAAAATCATCAATGAAAGTCACGAAGTAAAGATAATTTGCAAAAGAAGGTGTTTGCATAGGACCACATACATCATTATGTACAAGCTACAATTTCTGAGTAGCCCGAATTGAACCATCTTTAGTAAAGGAGGAATGCTGCATTTTGCCCAAAATAGAGCCTTCATAAACATGTTTTCCAGGTGCCTCAAGCTTGGGCAAAGAGGACACCATTTCAAATTTCTGCAGGTGTAGCAAACTAGCAAAATTCAGATGACCAAAGCACGCATGCCAAAGCTTTGCATCTCACATAGCCTGAGAATCATGTACTGCACATGCCAAATCATTTACAGAACTTTCATAGTCTATGATATTATACAGCCCATGACATAAAATGCCAGAAGCAATAATCACGTTGCCATTTGACAGATCATGTACTATACATCTGTCATCAACAAATTTCACAACCAAGCCAATCTTGGCTAATGCAAAAACTGATTATAGATTTTTCTTGATCCCTGGCACAAACAGAGCGTCTAACAAAGTGAAAGAACTACCATCAGCAGTAGTCAAAATGATTTTACCAACTCCCATAATGGGATAAGAGGAGTTATTGGCACATGTAACATTACTCCCTGTAGGGGCAGGCTCAAGTGAAGAGAAGAAACTGCATTGCGAGGTAATATGTGTTGAAGAATCACTCACAAATTTGACATATAGACAGACATAAAGACGAAGAAAGACAAAGAGAAGCAGAAACAAAGCATTCAGAAAATCAAGCCTTAGTGAAGGGATAAATTCACGACTGTAATAAAGTTCATAGAAACTTCCAAAAATACGAGTTTTGAATCTCGGAACAAAATGTATATATATGAGGTAGAAGATCACAAAAGAGAGAGTGAAGAAGAGAGTAGAGAGAGCATATTTATGCATAGAACCGGAATAGAATAGCGCATATAGAAACTGAGGATAGTGATATAGAAGACGCTAGAGATTGCGTATGTAGATGAATAATAGATATTGAACTGTCGGGTATTCATCTGAGAGAGATGGTAAGGAATAACTACTCAGAGTAGGAGAGTTTTCCATAGCTATGAGCAAAGTGAGGCCAAGATATTTCGTACACATCTTCTCTAATAGAAAACACATGTTCATGTGGAAGTTTGAGTGCATTCTTAGTATGTGAAGAAATCTGAGTGATTTCATGTTACTGTGAAAGTTAGTTAACAGTTACAGTTTTTTCTCAGTAAACATTTTCCGGTACATCTACAAGTTAGATCTCGAAACATAGTGTAAAGTTTTTCATGAGAGATAGCTCATCTTGAAGCCAGTAGTCTCAACTACAAACTGATCAAAGAATTTTGTGAAACGGGACATGTACACATGGTACAGTGTCTAACCGTAAAAGGCATCTTGAACTGGTGAAGTTTTTCTTCAAACTTCATATAGAGTTCATTTACTGAAGGAAGTTCAGATATTACTTTCTTACTTCAATTACAAACATTTGAAGTAATCACAAACAAAATTGCAGTTGATTCATTATACAGTTTTGACTTGTTCAAGTGGCGAAAAGAATATCTAACAGTAAGCAAACAAAGAATTGTGAAGGTTGAAGTAAATTAGATCAAAATTGAAGTCTGAAGGAAAGATGAAGTTTCGTGTAAAGTGAATGTTTGTATTTCACTAAATACAGCTGTGAAGTTTTCAGTTTCAGGAAGCATACTAAGTTATTGATGATTATAGAGGTGTTCTAACATCACTTTAACTTAGTTCTAGTTGAGGCGTGGCAATTTTCCACAGTCTTGTAAGTGAAAAGATTTTGCTCCGACATCACATAACCTCAACAAGTGGTATCAGAGCTTAAAAGATTTTGAAGAGCAGAAACATTCTCAATAGTAAATGAAAGTGAAGATACAAGAGAATTCGAAGAACTTTCACAAGAAAGGTGAAAGCTGAAGTGATCAACAGCAAACGGAATCAAAGAAGCGTTCCGAAGTCATTCTCAAGGGTAAAGGTTTGTAAAAAGTAAAACCTTTTAACATTACACTCACCGAAAGTAACAGAAACAAGAAGATTATGGCAGATCATATCTCTATTGATGAATTAGACAGAGATAATTATCCCGCATGGATAATGCCCATGGAAGCCTTACTTATGAGTAAGGACTTGATGATATATGTGACAGGAGAAGAAAAGAAGCCGACTTTCGAAGACGACAGTCAACCAAAGAAAGAAGAGTTAGAAGCTTTGAAGCTGTGGCAGAAGAAAGATGCAACGGCAAGATCGTATATCTACAATACCATTATAGATCATCTACTACCGCACGTTAGAGGTCTAGAGAAAGCGAAAGACATATGGAGTGCATTGGAAGATCATTTCCAAAATACGACAAAAGCTAGGAAGGCTAGCTTATGGTCAGAGTTTACAACGTTCAAGAAAAAGCAAAGTCAAAGCATTAGTGATTATGTCACTAAGATGAAAGACTTGACAGATAGTCTTGGATCTATTGATGAAGATATCGAAGATCACAGGTTAATAGCACAAGTGCTTGCAGGATTAAGAGGAGATGAAAGGTGGAAACCTTTCGTACTCTCAACTGAACTTTCTTTAAATCATTTTGTACCAGATTTAAATCAGTTGCTTGGACTAATGTTAACGTTTGAGCAAGATTTGAAGACAGACGGAGATAAAGGACATAGTTCTACTATGTACGCAAAGAATAAGAAGAAAGTGATAAAGGTAAAGAAAAAGATGAAGAAGAGATGTCTACTCAAGCAAATTTTGCAAGAGGAAGAGGTAACGTCAGAAGTAAAAGTAGAGGTAAAGGAAGAGGTAATCAAACTAATAACAAGAAGACTCGTTGGATCTGTGGATTAAGCAATCATTTGGCTCATGATTGCTGGCATAATTCTCAAGGATCAAGTCAGAATCAGAACAATAACAGTAGAGGCAGAAGTGGAAGATGTCAAAGAGGAAGACAAAGCCAAAGAGGTGGATATGGTAGAGGTGGAGCAAGAAGTTGGGGACAGAATCAGTCTCACAACACTACCTATTACAACTATGTGAATGATACACAGAATGACAGTCATACAACGTTGATGATGAACTCAATAAGTATGTCAGAGAATGAAGACCTCAAGGTATTCTATATTGACTCTGGTTGTTCAAATCATTTGTCAGGAAATATAGAATTGTTATCAGAACTTGAAGGAGGTATTTCAAATCATACAGTACAAACAGGTGATAATACAAAACATAATGTAAGGTTAATTTGAAAAGTAAAGTGTAAAAATGGAGCTGACCTACTAACAAATGTTTTGTATGTTCCAACAATCCCGAAGAATCAGATCAGCGTGGGTCAGATAGTAGAAAAAGGTTTTCAAGTCAGGTTTACAAATGAAGGAGTATTTGTTGAAGATCCAGAGAAAGGATACAAACAAATTGTTCATGGTAAAAAGGAAGGTAGACTTTTTACTCTTAAAGTACAAGGGAATGTTGGTCAAGCCTTGATCACACATGGTGATGAGGTATTTACAGAGTTAGACCTCTGGCATAAAAGGTTAGGACAGTTTAATGAAATAGGAATCAAAACTATGGTGGAGAAACAATCCGTGAGAGGATTACCAAATATGAAAAATCAACATATGATTCACAAGTGCGAAGCCTGTCAGATGGGAAAAACCCACAGGTTACCATTTCAGAAAAATGGTTACAAACACAATGGTGTGCTAGAGCTCATACATATAGATGTATGGGGACCGACAAAAGAAGGATCTATCAGTGGATCGAGGTATTACGTTCTTTTTATTGATGATGCAACAAGATGGATAACTCTATGTTTTGAAAGAGAAGTCAGAAGTATTTGAAGCTTTCAAGCATTTTCATGCATATGCTGAAAGACTTACATGACAAAAACTCAAAAGGCTACAGTCTGATGGAGGAGGAGAATATTTTTCTCGAGAGTTCAATGATTATCTGTGGAATGCAGGTATCAAAAGAGAAATAACTTGCAGGTATACACAGCAACAAAATGGAGTAGCAGAAAGAAGAAACCGAACTCTAGTTGAGTTTGCAAGAGCAATGCTAAAGGAGAAGAATTGTCCAAACTATCTTTGGGCTGAGGCTGTAAATATAGCAACATATCTGGTAAATAGACTACCATGTACAGCTTTAAATGGGATGACCCCTTATGAAGCTTGGTGGGGTAAGAAACCAACACTTGATCATTGTAAAGTGTTTGGATCAATTTCTTATGCTTATGTACCATCACAACTGAGACATAAGCTTGAACCAAAAGCTGAAAAATATGTGTTCATCGGATATGATGAAAAATAGATGGGTTATAGGTTATGGAGTCCTCTAACCAAACAGTTTACTGTTTCCAGAGATGTGACATTTGATGAAGGAAGGAGTTGTTATACAGATAAAGAGCATAGTTTGAAACACTTGAAGAAGAAATAAGAAAAATTGAAAAAGGTAAATCACATATGCAGGTAAATGGAGATGAAGATCATATGCAGGCAAGTACGTCCAGGATCGGATCAGGTATGAGAAACGAAGATGGACCAAGATTTGATGAAGATGTGTATTCAGATACACATGAAGAATATGAGCTAAGAAGGTCAAACAGAGTAAGGAAACAACCAACAAGGTATTCCTATGACACTTCTTATTTGACTCAGCAAAACTATGCTTACTTAGTAAAGGAAGATGAAGAACCTCATAATTACAGTGAAGCAAAAGGTAAGAAACAATGGAAAGAAGCAATGAAGGAGGAGTTCAATGATCTTGAAGAGAACAAGACTTGGGAACTTGTTCCAAAACCAAATGGTAAGAAAGTGATTGGAAATAAATGGGTTTATAAAGTTAAGAAACTTGCAGATGGAAGGATAGTCAGATGCAAAGCTAGACTGGTGGTCAAAGGCTATGCTCAGACGCATGGCATAGATTATGATGAGACATTTAGTCCGGTGGCAAAGATGTCAACCATAAGGACATTGATTGCTATAGCAGCATCAAAAGGATGGAAGCTAAGTCAGCTGGATATAAAGAATGCATTTTTAAATGGATATATATCAGATGAAGTCTACATGGAACAACCTGAAGGGTTTGTAAGTTCCAGTTACCCAAATCATGTTTGCAGATTAAGAAGAGCCCTCTCTATGGATTGAAGCAAGCTCCAAGAGCTTGGAATTACAGACTTGTGAAGTATCTCAATGACCTTGGATACCAAAGTTCAAAAGCAGATGCAAGTCTACTTATTAAGAGAACAGATGAAGGTATGATCTACATTTGTATTTATGTAGATGACATTATAATCACAGGTACCTCAGATGAAGGAATCAAGGAGGTAAAAAGATTGCTTGAAAAAGAGTTCAAGATCAGTGATGTAGGAAAGTTATCATACTTTCTTGGAATGGAAGTTACATATACAGATCATGGTGTATATGTTTCGCAAGAAAGGTATCTCCTAAACTTACTGAAGAAGTTTGACATGGAGAATTGTAGAGAAGCGTCAACACCGCTTGAAGTCAATCATAAACTCAGCAAATATGGTGGCGCAGAGTTTAAAGATATGAGGAAGTATCAATCATTAGTGGGAAGCTTAATTTATGCTACACCAACAAGACCTGATCTCAGTTATGCAGTGGGAGTTCTCTCACAGTTCATGCATTGTCTGAAGGATCAACATTGGGTTGCAGGACAAAGCGTTCTTAGATATATCAAAAGAACTATAAAGGAAGGATTATATTATACTTTTACGTCAGATATAAAGCCGAGAGCATACAATGACTCAGACTTGGCAGGAAGTCAAGATGACAGAAGGTCAACACATGGGTATATGATATACCTGGGAGATAAGCTTGTAAGCTGGTGTTTAAAGAAGCAACACATAGTGGCTTTATCGTCAACAGAAGCAGAATATAAAGGACTTGTGGAAGCAGCTAAAGAAGTGATATGGATGCAGACCTTGTTCAAAAGCATGGGTATTGATCAAGGTGTACCTATCATACACGGAGACAATATGAGTTCATTGTATCTTGCAGCAAATCCAGTATTTCATGCAAGAACAAAACACATAGAAATTCAATATCATTTCTTGAGGGAAAAGGTAATGGAGAAGGAGATTGAAATAGTATTCACTCCTACAAAAGATCAGATAGCAGATATTCTCACAAAGAGCTTAGATGGAGTAAAGACAAGCAGATTCAAAGAGATGGAAGGTATAAAAGAAAAGAAGAATATATGAAAGATCAGAGAATGCAAATTAGTGATTGAGGGGGAGTTTTTGAAGAATCACTCACAAATTTGACATACAGACAGACATAAAGACGAAGAAAGACAAAGAGAAGCAGAAACAAAGCATTCAGAAAATCAAGCCTTAGTGAAGGGACAAATTCACGACTGTAATATAGTTCATAGAAACTTCCAAAAATACGAGTTTTGAATCTCGGAACAAAATGTATATATATGAGGTAGAAGATCATAAAAGAGAGAGTGAAGAAGAGAGTAGAGAGAGCATATGTATGCATAGAACCGGAATAGAATAGCACATATAGAAACTGAGGATAGTGATATAGAAGACACCAGAGATTGCGTATGTAGATGAATAGTAGAACCTGAACTGTCGGGTATTCATCTGAGAGAGATGGTAAGGGATAACTACTTAGAGTAGGAGAGTTTTCCATAGCTATGAGCAAAGTGAGGCCAAGCTATTTTGTACACATCTTCTCTAATAGAAAACACATGTTCATGTGGAAGTTTGAGCGCATTCTTAGTATGTGAAGAAATCTGAGTGATTTCATGTTACTGTGAAAGTTAGTTAACAGTTACAGTTTTTTCTCAGTAAACATTTTCCGGCACATCTACAAGTTAGATCTTGAAACATAGTGTAAGGTTTTTCATGAGAGATAGCTCATCTTGAAGCCAGTAGTCTCAACTACAAACTGATCAAAGAATTTTGTGAAACGGGACATGTACACATGGTACAGTGTCTAACCGTAAAAGGCATCTTGAACTGGT
>CM035415.1:55864579-55874579 GCA_020310875.1 Ceratopteris richardii | reverse complement strand
AGTGAAAACAAAAGTATTAGGGGATTTATCTACAAAAGAAGTTACAAAGCTTTTATGAAAAATACTAAGCGAAGTCAAACTACTTCACGACAATTTATCTAATGAAGGAGAACTTCTCTCTCAAGCTAAATCATCCTTCATAGAAACTTTCTTCATTACTACAGATTTCGAATGTGAGAAAATTCAACCAATACCTAAAGATTCTTCAAAACTTATAATGAAATTATCAATGTCTTTTTCATAGTTTTATGGATGCAAGCATTCTTAGAGGTATGATGTTGAAATTTTGTTCCTTTAGAAAAAAAGTTCCTTTAAACTACTAGGAGCAATAAAACAATTAGCAAAAACTATGTGATCGAAATCCTCGTTTTATGATAAAACAAGTTCTTCTAAAAATCAACAATCCATCTTGATCTTTTATATTTCTTATGATATCACTGTAATTAGAAGCTTTTTTTTACCCAAAGTTTTCATATATTTCAATGTAACCAAAGGATAGACTGAAAGCTTTCTAACACAAGAAGGGTTTTTATCACTTCTTTTGATCTCAAAATAAATTTCAAGCTAACTTTATCTATACCTTGAGATAATTAGTAAAACTCTTCCTGAAATCAATGGATTAGCAAAAATTGAAGAGAAATTTTGATATAAAGCTCAAAGCTGAGAACCATGGGATTTTCTAAGACTTAAATCCTTGTGAGAAAAGTTTTCTAAGATATATATATTATGGGAAAACGAGCCATGCTTATTATTATCTGTGCAGTTTCTTTGTATGTTGTTAGCCTACCTCTTCAATTGCATGAGAATGAGGAGATTTCAGCAAGCTCTTGACAGAGCTCCAAAGCCTTGAACTTGATTAAATCTCCATCCGTGTTTCTATTTTGTCTTTGTACCACAGTTCTGCTCCAGCAAAAAAACTAGCTGTTGGCATAGGAAGGTGACATTCATTACCATTCTGAAAATTGCACCAAGCTAGATTAAAGGCAATGTTGACCAAAATCTTCTAGAATATGAATCTCTTATATGCAAAAATTTCGAAGGCTGATCTGCCAATAGCCAAAGCTGAAGCTCCACAACATTCTATTCTAACTCAATCCAACTATCTTATCATTTATTTTAGTATTCTGCACGTTAAAGATGAGAATCTTCATTATATTATATCACAATCTTTGGCATGGACATGGAAAAACAGAGAGAGAGAGAGAGAGAGAGAGAGAGAGAGAGAGAAGACAGAGAGGTGATATGATATGATATATCAACATCTGCTTAAGAAGAAGATGACTTACGAGACCAAAGTTACAAAATATGAATCTGATACCGTCTTACGAAAATCTTCCAGAATACGAATATTGAATGCAAGGGTTTCAAAGGTTCATCTGCCAATAGCCAAAGCTGAAGCTCCACAATATTCTACTGTTACTCAGTCCAACTATCTTATCATTTATTTTGGTGTTCTGCATGTTAAGGATGAGAATCTCCATTATACCACAATCCATGGCATGAACATGGAAAAACAGAAAGAGAGAGACAGACGGACAGATGAGAGAGAGAGAGAGAGAGAGATCACAGAGAGATTATATGATATGATATGATATATCAACACCTGCTGAAGGAGCAAAGGTTACAAAATGATGAATCTGATACCATGTATGTATGCCCTCTAGTCAAAACAATGAGATGGAATGGAACCCAAAAGACCTAGGCAAAAGTGGGGGATACGATTTCATGAAATGCAAAACAATGAGATGGAATGGAACCCAAAAGACCTAGGCAAAAGTGGGGGATACGATTTCATGAAATGCAAGATAATGAATGAGAGAGAGAGAGAGAGAGAGAGAGAGAGAGAGTTGAGCTTGCAAACCCATTCTCGTTATTGTAAACTGTTTTCTGGCTACAGTTTCCAAGCAAAAAAAATTATTTCAAAAGAATTGCGAACAGCTATCACGAGTCAAAGATTACATATCATATATTCATTCTTTCGCTTGTGGCACTTAAAATGAAAGGAAGCACACATATCATGGTAACTTCTTGATGGAAAGATTCCTACAAAAGGAAGTAATTACTGGAAATTCTGGCATTCTCGAAAAAACCTTTGCTTTTATATTTTGCAAAATGATCATAGAGATGCCAATACCAAAAACTTTTAGTTTCTTTGATTACCCTGGTATCCAGTATTATGCTATAAAAGTTGCAATCCAACATACAACATTTGCGTACGTTGTCCTGTTTACATACAACGTTTTATGTGTGAATGTTTGCATCTTTAATATACTCCTAGGGAACCTGATTTACAAGTACATAAAAGAGATATTCAGGAACATTTCTCCTGTGTACAAGGCTGCTGTGCGGTTTCTTTGGCTTGACCCTTATTAGAAACCCTGATCTGAAGAAGCCTCTCAACTGGTGATCTGCATATTGGACAACGGCTGGACTGGAACCTCAGCACCTTTGCACATGCACTACACATACACTGCAGTTCCCAATCAATCAATCAATCAATCAATCAATCAATCTCTCTCTCTCTCTCTCTCTCTCTCTCTCTCTCTCTCTCTCTCTCTCTCTCTCTCTCTCTCTCTCTCTCTCTCTCTCTCTCTCTCTCTCTCTCTCTCTCTCTCTCTCTCTCTCTCTCTCTCTCTCTCTCTCTCTCTCTCTCTCTCTCTCTCTCTCTCTCTCTCTCTCTCTCTCTCTCTCTCTCTCTCTGTGTGTGTGTGTGTGTGTCTCTGTGTGTGTGTGTCTGTGTGTGTGTGTGTGTGTGTGTGTGTGCACGCACGAAGAAGAATGTTAGGGTTCCAATGTGCTTGGAATTATAATCCCAAGCAATTGATACCCCGCAGACCTGCAAATAAGGTTATGAGTAATGAACAGCCCTACGTCTGTAACAGTACAAGACAAGGCTTGCTAACCCATACAAAAATGAAGCTCCAGATCACTGTTTGCAATCTTGTTCCAGTATTAGGCTTTTGAAAAAGCTGATGTAGATTACAATTTCTGTCACCTATACACATGAGTTTCTTCATGTGCTACATCAGAGCTCCTGCGGTTACATCAAAATAAGGATTTCATGTCCTGCTAAAGTCAACACCCTAAGAACATACAATTACTTGAGTTTCAAACAGGGGAAATTTGTGAAGCCTTAAGGGTGCTCCCCCTCATTGCTCTTGAGATATAAATAATATCCCTGAAACGATGGCTACCTTTATGTGCACAAATAAGAGAATCTCAAATTCATGAAGGGATGGAGGGTGGAAACCTTGGAACAAAAAAGAGAAAAGGAAGCTTCTCTCATATTGAAGAATAACAAAAGACAAAGAGAGAATTTCATGGCTGTAATCCAAACACAAAGAAAGACATAGCCGTTAATGGTCTTCTCAAATCAAAAGTACACAATGGACAAGGAGAAAGGAATTTCAACCCCTAGTAGTGGAAGAAGTCAAATTCGTAATATACGAAGACCTACCAATCAGAAAACAGAAAATGCAACAAGAGACCAAGACCAAGACAGCCTCATGAGTGGAGGTAATCGCCAAAACACAAAAGAAAATGGATGAAGAGAAAAGGTAGATAAAAGTTGCAAAGAAGGGCAAAGCTAAGGAGATAACCAACTCCCACTGGAACTACCATGCTTCCACTCTTCTATTGTATTTACTAATGATCAATTTGAACAAAACGAAATACGAAGAACCATGAATAAACTTATCGTTAAGTAAGAAAGACCTAACCTATCTTAGAACTTTCTTGAATGAATAACCTTTTCAAACAAGCAAAGAGATCAGCTAGTAACATTTAACCACAGAAGAAGACATGTTTGAGCAAATATGAGATAATCTAAACCATAAAGAGCAAACAATGGCACACTTTGTTAACCAGAAAATGTTTGATTTAGACTGAAGCATCCAAACAACAGTAGTGCTAGCATATTCCAAGCCTAACCTCTTATCATAATGTCTACTTCCAGTCTAAGAGGACATTTAAACAATCTTAGATCCAAAAAAATGCAACAATCACTCTTGAAACACAATTTACTTCACAAAAATCCTTGGGAAAAGTACCACCACCAAAAGCATCTTTCTTTGAAACCTAGTCATTGGAAAGAATAGAGAAGACAAACTATTATTCTTTTCTGCAAGACGTGCCCATTGATAAATTTGAGCAGGAAACTAGCCTACATGAGAGAGGCAATACTATCAAGTACTGTACATGAGCAATCTCATATTGCAGTAGGCCACCTTGTGTTTCTCTACAGCCATAAATTTCTACTTTTCAAGGGGAAAAAATGGAGTCTATCTACAACTATTCAAGTTTGTAATTTGCAACCCGATCTTCTTAGTCAAGGTAACAACCACTTCACACATTTTTAGAATGAGAGCTTCTTGTCACTTTTATCCTCATCTATGTGACCATATAATCCTAGATAATAGATCCGACATCAATCTTATCCCACATGATAGGTAGAATGCTAGAACAAAACCAGGTTCTCCGATAATCATTAGGGCACTATAGGTACTGGAAACACACAAAAAATGGAACCTACATTTGGAATATAATTCATACTTTATGGCTTTTCTCTAATAAAAAGATCATGAAAACCACTTTAATCATTAATCGATCAGAATTGCTAAGACAAAACCAGAATAATAGAGATACCATATGTCTGCATGGAAGCACAGTTGTATCCCGGAGCTCTGACAAGCATATGACACAATCCTTCCCACAGTCACTGCTATAATCACCTTCACCAGAACCGTCCACATTCTCAATCCCATAAATCTCCTGCAGCTCATACCTCACACCCTCAACATAGATGATTTGTTTGCCCACCTTCACATGATAAGTGTTGTCCTTCTTTTCAAGTGCTGCATGTGTTGTTTGAGCACGTACCCATGCTGGCAGAGGGCCATTAAGTGGAATTTCCAAAGTTTCCAGCTCCATATTAGATGTTTTATGTACTGTCTCTGTCCTGACCACCATAGGAGACACCTCCCCATTACCATCATCAAAAAGCTCATATTCATCAAAAAGAGAGAGATTCACACCAGTTCCGCTAGCTTGGCGAAAAGTTTGCCCTAAACCTTTGTCAAACGGAACCCGGATAGGTGTAAACAAATCAGGTTTGATGGGGTTTAAGCTACACTGTTCTCCTTCTTTTGCCAGGAAAAATATGCAGATCCTGCAGAAAACCTACCAAAAGATGAGAGATCAAAATATTCAAGCATCAATCACTATCTGCGTGACCTTTTCTATGTGAGTTTATGCATGCAAAGCTTCAGCACATGTGAAACTCATTACCATCCAGGCACGAGTGCATCAAAAGAGAAGGCAACGAGGTAAAATCCAGGATTCTCCTCATCTCTCTCAAGGCGAAGTGTTGACTTCTTGAGGTTGACATCATTCTTTATGGTGCTAGCTTTCTGGTTTTCAAGTTCACGAAGAGGCAAGGAGAGTGCAGAAGAGGGATCGCAGATAACATGTGCATGATCAAATGCAGAGGGATGTATATTCACAACAAGTTGTCCACTGTTGGGAATTTGAGCTCCTTGTGTTGTGTCAGCTACACCACCTTGATGAACATAATAAGGCAGACTCGTGCCAGCAGACGGAGAATTATTTGTTCTGTAATGTGCATCTGTGTTCCCTTCTACCTGTTGATGGTTATGGTAGCGATCACCATCGCTTCTTCCACCTCCAGATCGTCTCAGAGCACTCGCTCCACTACCCATATTGGAACTGGTGTTGCTCCTATATTGATCAACAAGAACCTAACCATGGCCATAGCCAGCCCTGTGAGCCTCTTTTCATCACTAGCATTATTCTGGAGAAGCGATATCCTTTTTACAATGGGTGGCAAACGGTTCCTCATGGTTGAACACAAACCCCGTCGATAATCATATTCGAGGCCAGTGAGCATAGAATAAAGCACTCACAACAGAACTCTCTCTCTCTCTGTGCGTGTGTGTGTGCATGCGTGCCCACCCAACCGAGACCGTTCCTAACTCGCAATAATGCCCAATGATTTGGCCTTGCACTAGCAAAAAGAAGAAGAACCGGGGCGTCACCCAACTTTCGCCAGAAACCTTTCTCTCACTTCCTCCTGAGAGAGAAGAAGCAATACCGAAAGTTGCAAAATCACTCCTGAGAAAAAAAAAACCCAATAGCGAAAGCGACAACACCAGAAGCCACGCACGTAGGCAGTGCGCTCCTGCGTGGCAACCACCTTCCTACAGTTGAACAATGGAAAGGAAACCCACAATAGGTCGAGGGGGGAAGAGTAAGAGTTCATTCACATTTTCGCCTATCACCACGCGGAAGCTGATATAGTGCTTTTTTTTTTTCCATTATTTCTCATAGTGGGTTCAACGGAAGTCATTATAATAAAATTCACATTTGCATGTTCGCTTTATCCTCCATTGAGATGAGGCCGTGGAATTGTAAGACACTCATTAAATTATGTTTGTTGTAGATAATTAAAAGTACCGAGTTGTTTTAGTGGTTGAGTCTTTGGTTCTTTGAGGCTGAAGTTCAGAGTTCAATTCTCAGGCTGGACATGTAATGGCTTTGGCCAGTTGAAACGAGTTGTAATCTTGTCTAACCTTTGCTTTGTGGGATACAAGGGTTCCCATGGGTACTATGCCCGTTCACTTGTACAATTGTTCTTTCAAAGTTAAAGCTCAAGGAAGTAGGCGCTTGTCGAACCTCTATTTTTTAAAAAAAAGTACAATGAAAGATAATTCAAGCTAATTGGGAAGAGTGCATGTCAATGATCGAACTTCCTTTAAATTTGTATAAAATGCATTCATATGTGTGCCATGATGGAGTCATGTGAGTAGCAAAATCCATGTGGATGTCATATAGGGAGAGAAACAAAGAGAGAGAGAGATAAACAGAGAGAGAAAGATTATGAAGACACAAGATTCTCCTATCAATTAGATTGCATGGGAAGGAGGACGAATGCATCTTCATCATCTCGACTTCAAAGGTGGCCTATAGAAAAAAATAAGGAGAATCGTCAGAGAGATTATACCATTGGTATCAGAGCATGAAAACAATGAAGAAAATTGATGTAGGGCATCCATAAAATGGAGGTACCCATACATCATCTCATCAATATGGGACTCCCATTTGATAGCAAAAAAGAGGGCCAAAAAGGTTTCATCATAAAATGGCTAAGCGAGGACCAAAAAGGTTTCATCAAAGGCAGGTCAATTTTGGAAACCATTATAGATATTTGGGAAGGTCTTGAATTTGCAAATGAGTCTAAACAAGATGTGGTCTTCCTCAAGATTGACTTTGATAAAGCCTATGACAGGCTAGAATGGGACTATATTCTGCAGTCGCTCCAAGATCTTGGATGTAGTCAGAAATTCACCAAGATGATCGTGACCCTTCTCGGAAACGCATCGACCCAAATTAACATTAACGGCAAACTTTCGAAGGTGATCAAACTTAGAAGATCTATCAGACAAGGGTGCCCATTGGCTCCCCTTCTCTTTGCCATTGCCACGGAGGGGCTTAGCAGGCTTGTGGCGCACCAGGTGGAAGCTGGCAATATTAAAGGCCTCTTCTTGCCTCACGACCACAGTCAGATCACCATGAGACTTTTTGCCGATGATATGAACGCGTTTGTTCACAATGATAGTACCTGCCTGGAGACGTTCTGGAGGTGTCTTGCTACTTTTTGTGAAGAGGAGCCCCCACTCTCCTCTCCCATTTGATAGCAAAAAAGAGGAGCCCCCACTCTCCTCTCCCCCCCCCCCCCCCAAACCCTTCCTTGGACAAGTTAGAATGCCAATGATATACCCTTGATTTGGTTGATGCAACATGGTGTATGGGACTTTTGGCAGCCCCTTACTTGCAAATGGAAGTTTTCTCCATCCGAGAGGTCATCTCCACTTCATGGTGCTCAAAGTTTTGAGCATTTTCAATATTCCATAAATGGTCAAGTTCAAAGGAGTATTAGGAGGGGATTACGGATGCATCGAGGGAATTCGACCAATTATATATCAGCTCCATGCCAAGTTCTCTCTCATTATCTAAATATCACCATCCTTCCATTTCTCCACCCCTTCTTCTTAAGAGATGTTCACCTACCTACCTTTTCTTTAGACTCCATGACTTGATCTTTGAGCATCCAAAATGTAGATGCCATGTCTTGGTTAGAGGATGCAAATTCAACTACAAGGATATGTTTTAAATTTATTTATAAAAAAATAGATTTATAGAGGATACAAGTTTTCCATAGGTATGTAGATTTTGGTAGGAAAATGTACGAGATTCTGGTATGTAGATTTGCATAGGTATGTAGATTCTGGTAGGAAAATGTAGGAGATTTTGGTAGGGACGTTTGGCTTACCTTTTTCTATGTTATTTCTTATATATGACCATATTTAAATGCATGTGCATGTGTTTCAAAGGTTGGATTGAAAGACATGATTTATAGATGGTTTATTGAGCATTGATTATGAATTCCATCTTAAGTTTGATTAATTATGGCATTATAAGAGGCACATTGTTGTATACTTACGGGTTAATTTGCTTGGGTTCTAAGGTTCAAGACTCTTGGAAAACCTTCAGATTTCATAGAGGAACCCTTGGGGAGTTCATTTCGACTAAATTTTTTGATCCTTAGGTATTTAGTCTAAGGTTTGGAGCATAAGCCTTTAGAGAGATGATCAATTCAAGAGCCTTAAGGGTGTATGTACAAGTCGAGAGCTCCTTTCTTAAGAAAACATGTGATTCAAGCTATCCCATGTGATGACATGTGATTGCTTGACTTAGAAACCCATGTGAAAAACCCTTATTTGGTATCCATGTGACTTGGACACATGACAAGCCTCACCCCCTTGATCTGGAGGTATATATATGGGTGGAGTTTTCTCAATGGATATGTAGTCTCACCCTCACAAGGTGGTGATAGTCTCAGTAGATTCATCTTTGGAGAAACTCAACATTGGTACTCAAAGCTTAGGTCTGATTTAAAGCATGGTTCTCATGTCATTTCATTCTCGGAGTCTATGTAGATGAATTCAACGTACCTCAGGGGGTGTGTCTATGTGGAGGCATATTTCTCTGTCTGTATTTACAAAAGAATTGCCATCGGAAGCCTAAGTTTTACCCATTTGGGTCAGCAAGGAGAGCACCCCAAGCCATCACGGGTGATGGGAAGGACCCCTCAGTGCCCACACACCTTCCCAAGGTTTAAAAGGCTTAGAACTATCGATGGGTGCTCTTTTTCCTCTTCCTTGAAAGTTGAAGAGCTTTTGAGCCAAGATTGCATCTTATACCCTATTCAAGAGATAAAAAAACTTCACATATGGGATAAACGTGTAGCCCATTAGCGAAAATTCATGAGCGCATGAATTTCTTCATCTCTTCCTCTTCTTTGCAACTCTTATCTCTATAGAACCCCAGAGCTATAAGGATAATTTGGAGAGCATTTTGAAGCATCTTCTCAACCACATATTAACAACATATTCAAGCAAACTCTTTGACTTTGGAGGCCTACCTACAATATCATTTTCCAAGAGGTCTTTCTCATCATTTCCAAGCAAAATGGCCTACGAGAAGACACCCCAAAGAAGACTTGGAGCTTCATTTCACATTGAGACATTATAAAGGTAGCAAAAATCTATAAATTTCATGCTAAGTTAGGGGTCGAACCACTTTATCTTATCGAGGAGAAAAAAAAGAGAAAATTGAGCACTTTAAAGAAAGAAGTTTTCAAAACCCCACAAATCTTACAACCAGAAGTTGATCCTGAGCTATGGGCAAAAGAAAAGAATGAAAATCTTTGCTTTAAGTTCTTAATTCATGGAAATTTGAGTAAGAACTATACTGCTAGGATGCAACATAAGCCCACCCATGAGCAAAACGGAAAAGTGAAATCAAGATTCCACCTTGTTCAAACTTTGAACATTGAAAACAAGTTTGGAAGAAGGTGTAAGACTTGCATGAGGATTACATACATCTATGTTTTTTGTTTGCTTCTATGTGGGTCCAAAATCAA
>CM035415.1:55527079-55859579 GCA_020310875.1 Ceratopteris richardii | reverse complement strand
GTGTATGTATATGTGTGTATGCATATGTATGTATAGTGTGTGTATGTGTGTTGTGTATGCATGTGTATGTATGCATGTGAGTGTATGTGTGTTTTTCTATGTGTGTGTATGTATGTGTAAGTATTTGTATGTGTATGTGTATATGTATCTGTGTGTCTATGTGTGTATATGTATGTGTAAGTATCTATATGTGTATGTGTATGTGTGTGTCTATGTGTGTGTATGTACGTGTAAGTATCTATATGTGTATGTGTATGTGTGTAAGTGTATGTATGCATGTGAGTGTATGTGTATGTGTGTGTCTATGTGTGTGTATGTACGTGTAAGTATCTATATGTGTATGTGTATGTGTGTAAGTGTATGTATGCATGTGAGTGTATGTGTATGTATGTATGTGTAAGTATCTGTATGTGTATGTGTATATGTGTATGTGTGTGTATGCATATGTAGTGTATATGGTTGTGTGTATGTATGTATACATATGCATGTGTGTATGTATGCATAAATATGCATGTGTGTATACAAATGCATGTGAGTATGTATGCACATGTGTCTATGTATGCACATGTGTGTGTATGTATATGTCTGTGTATGTATGTGTGTATGTGTGTGTATGCATGTGTTTGTATGTGTGTGTATGCATGTGTTTGTATAGTGTGTTTGTGTGTGTATATGTGCATATTTTTGTATGTATACATATGTGTGTATGTATGTGCATGTGTGTGTATGCATGTGTCCATGTATGTATGCATGTATTTGTATGTATGCATGTGAGTGTATGTGTGTGTCTATGTGTGTGTCTATGTATATGTGCAAGTATCTATATGTGTATGTGTATGTGTGTTTATGCATGTGTGTGTGTATGTGTATGTTTGTATATGTGTGTATGTATGTGTGTGTATATGTGTGTATGTATGTGTGTGTATGCATATGTGTGTATGTATGTGCATGTGTGTGTATGCATGTGTCTATGTATGCATGCATATACACGTGTGTGCATGTGTGTGTATGTGTGCATATGTATGTGTGCAAGTATCTATATGTGTGTGTATGCATATGTGTGCATTTGCATATGTATGTATGCATATGCATGTGTATGCATGTGTGTGTATGTATGCATGTGTATGTATGTATGTATGTATGTATGCATGTGAATGTATGTGTGTGTGTATATGTGTGTACATATGTATGTGTATATGTGTATGTGTATATGTGCATATATGTGTGTGTATGTGCATGTGTGTGTATGCATGTGTGTATGTATGTGTGTATGTATGTATGCATATGCATGTGTATGCATGTGAGTGTATGTATGCATGTGTTTGTATGTATGTGTAAGTATATGTATGTGTATGTGTATATGTATATGTATATGTGTGTCTATGTGTGTATATGTATGTGTAAGTATCTAACTGTGTATGTGTATGTATGTGTAAGTATCTATATGTGTATGTGTATGTATGCATGTAAGCGTATGTATGCATGTGAGTGTATGTGTGTGTCTATGTGTTTGTATATATGTGTAAGTATCTATATGTGTATGTGTGTGTATTCATATGTGTGTGTATGTGCTTGTGTTTATGTATGTATACATATTCATGTGCGTACATAGTATACATATGCATGTGTGTGTACGAATGCATGTGAGTATGTATGTTGTTGACAGTCAAGGTCAAGCACAAGCATAGAAGCACATCAAGGAAGGGGACACACAAGAAGAAGGAGCATATAGGGAGCTCCAAGAAGCACATGTCGAAATTTCAGAAGAATCCCTATAAAAATAGTGATTTTTTCACTAAAAGCCATTGTAAATACCATTTTTGATTTTTTTAACTCCATTTTTTTCAAGCCAAAGAGTCCTCTAGCTTGAGGAGTATTAGAATTATCACTCGGCCAATTTTCACAATTTCTAGACTCCGTTTGAGCCCCCAATAAGCCCTGGAACCTAATTTTTAACTAGGTCGGACACTAGGTCTGGACAGGGCCAAAACCACTCAAAAAACTATAAAAAGGGCTGGAGAGCTCATTTTTGGGGTTAGCTTGTTGTAGATTTGGGCTTGGTAAGAGAGTTCTTTGGTAATAGAAAATCTTCCATTGTTCCACTCTTTGCTCTTACTTTGTGCGTATGTGTGTGTATGTGTGTGCATGCTTGTGTGCTTTCACTCACGCACTTGTGCCATCACTTGCTAATGCTCTCCGTACTGGTCCTCACATCTCCATGTATTGACATTTATGAGGTGAATCTCTTCACGTTGGTACTTGGAACTGTGCTAGAGTGACACCAAATTTGGTGCCGTTGCTGGGGAGAGAGGTTGGAGGACGAGCATGTGATGGTAAGACGTAGAGTAGCGACATTGAAAGGTAAAAAAATCACCATTTTCAGTTTAGTTTCTGAATTGTTCTTCTCCTTCATCATCATCATCACCAACATCTCCCCTTATCTTCACCTTCTCTATTTTTTTCGCTTTTTGACAATACATTCCCTATTTTCGCCTCTTTTTCTTCATTCTTGGCTATGCGAGGAGTTCAGTGAGAGATTAGAGTGAAAGCGTGGAGGAAAAATTGAGTTTCACGCCCTCAAAACACCAAAATCTGAGCGGCGGTATCACAGAGTGAGAAGACCTGCGTCTAGTATCGCGAGTGTCATATCGTGACTTTGAAGGGTGAATTTGCATCTAAAGGCACATAGGAGTGACGAGGAGAACCTAAGGTACACATATTTGTAAAAATCTTTGAATTTGGACCTCAAAAACTCCAAGTATCGTGTCCAGTTGAGTTTTGGTATCTTGATACTAGGACTCCTGTGTATTGCGATACTTGTGTAGGTATTATAGGCCACAACAACAATATCAACCTCAATACCAACAGCAATATCAAGCACCATTCAAGCCATAATCGTCCTAGGAAACCAACCACCAGCTCCTGCTAATGTGATTCCAGTTAAGTATGGAGCAGTAGAGGAAAACCCTAAGCGAGCATTGGTGCCACTAACCCCGTTGGTCTCAGAAAATGACTCTCATGCTCATGGTACAGACTACTTCCATGAAGATCACTTACAAGCTTATTACATAGATTCACATGAGCAAAGTGAGACTACTCCATATCAATATGAGACACCACTTATGGAACAAAATTGGGAGCCAGAATACTCGAGTATCATGTACACGAATCCTAATCCTAGGCCCCAATTGAGACAAGTAATACCACAAGCCCCTAGAGGACCTTATTTTAGATGTCAGGGTGACCATTTCATTCGTGAATGTCCCCACCCATCTACTTTGGGACAAGGAAAAAACGTCACAATACAAGGCTTTTGTCCTGAGTGCGGCAAAGAACATCTTCCGAGAGAGTGTCCCAGGAATCCCTCTAGTGCACCCAAGGTTACACCCATCAATGTGGTAGGCTTAGTGGCGGATTCAAGTTCAAGTAGTAGTAACGTGGCTCCTGTACATGCAGTTACTAGGGCACAAGCATTAAAACAGGATAAACCAGTTGAGAAATCAGAGCCAAGTGAATCAGGAGAGCCGAGTAAGAGGAAAACAAGAACATGGAAAGATACTAGGGAGAGAACCAATCGTAAGTGGAATAAAAAGATATCCAAACTAGAAGAAAGCCTGAAAGATACCAAAACAAAAATAGAAGACATTGCCTCTCAAAGCCCCTCACATGCCGAAGCTCCATCCACTCCACCTCATCCCACCCTGCCATTTATTGTAAATAAACCATAACCAGGGTTTGTTCTTGCAGATCCAACCCCAGAAGGCTTGGACATGATGTTCAAGGCCTACCAGGCTCGACTTCAAGAAGGGACAACAGCTACAAACCTAGACAAGAGCTACCCTTGTACCACCACTATAGTGGAATCCTATCCGCAAAGAGAAAGAAGATTCTATCTCTGTGCATTCTGGAAGTTCACCTGATCCATCTTGGATACATGAAGATACTCATTTGTGGATGTGCAAGGTCGTAGAGGAAGAGGAAAGATGCCTAAAATTGCGAGAAGAAGGAACTTCTCAAGAAGGTAGACTAGTTAAAGACCTAGCCTATACACCGATGATCTTTCCAGATGAGGAATTTGAGCCTCATGGCTGGGCAGAAATCTTGGCCACCATGGACATTGCTGTCAATGAAGAACAGTGGACACCTCATTGTGATGAGGAGGGTTATGATATTTCAGTGTTCATGTGCCAGCCCTTGTTGGAAGAATGTGACCCTAGTGACTTCATAGAAGAAGAAGAGAACGATGTCGATCTAGAGTCCATTGTGATGGATAGTTGCTTTAATTCAGAAAGGCACTATCTAGATGATGTAGGTGTATTTACCCAACAACAAGAAGAACCTCTCACAAGCATTAAAACAGTAAATTCAAAGGATGGAAGTGAAAGAGGTCAGAAGAAAAAGAAAAGAAAAGGAGTGATACAAGAAGTGGAGGAATCATTGTTTGAAGTACCATAAAATTTTCAAGAAATATGAAGTGGAAGACCGAAAAATTTTGGTACGAATGCCTAAGAGAGAGGCCATTATAGGAGAAGCATATGACAATAAAGAAAAGGCCAAAAAGATTGTAGTGACCATTGAAGAGAACGAAGAGAGATGCACATACATAGGAGATGACCTAAGTGCAAAAGAAGAAGCAGAGCTTGAAGCTCTATTAAGGGAATATAGGGACGTGTTTGCATGGCACTATAGAGATTTGAAGGGAGTAGATCCAAAAATTTTCTCTCATACTATCCCCATGACCACTGATGCCAAGCCCACCAAACAAAAGCCCTACACATATAATGACACTTATGCAACTAAAATCAAAGAAGAAATTGATAGGTTGATTGAAGCTGGATTTATCTATGAGATTGAGCATACTGAATGTGTATCCCCCATTGTAGTGGTGCCTAAGAAGAATGGAAAGTTGAGAGTGTGTATTAACCTTAAGAAAGTTAATGCAGCTATAATAAGAGATAGCTATCCACTTCCAATCACAGAACACTTATTGAAGCGTGTTGTAGGCAAGGAAGTTTATAGCTTTCTTGATGGATTTTTGAGCTACAACCAAGTAGCCATTGCCCCAGAAGATCAACACAAAAGAGCCTTCGCCACAGAATAGGGAATCTTTGCATTTCGTGTGATGCCATTTGGACTCACAAATGCACCTGCAACTTTCCAAAGGCTCATGTGTCATGTCTTTAAGGGGTTTTTGCAAAAGAACTTAGAAGTATATGTGGATGATTTATGTGCCCATTCCCAAGAAAGAAGATACCACATCCCTAAGCTCAGACAGATCTTCAACAAGTGTAGAGAATATCAAGTGTGTTTGAACCCAGAAAAATGTGTATTTCATCTTAACTATATTCCATTCTCCCACTGCCAATGATCTTTTTCCCACCTGCCATGCCTTCTTATTTGGAAACACCAATGCCAACAAATATTCCCATACCATGTCTATGAATGCTCAGTTCCTTGTATCGACACCTTGAATAATGATGGTACAACATGGAGGTGTGAAGGATAGAGTCTTGAAGGTAGTCGGCAGACTAGGATCTTTACCTCCTTATAAAAAGGTAGAAGAGGAATCGTGAAATATAATACAACAATAGGAGATACATATAGTTATACTTGTGCACATAGATACACATATAGATCTAGAGAGGCAGAGAAGAACAGATAGAGAGATATGTTGATAGAGTGATCGAGGTGCAAGCATGATACACGTGTGCATAGACTTCAAGAGGTGTAGTGAATGCAGAAAGTGAGAAGAGTTGTTGAGTGGAGGCAAGCTGATTCTTTGAGATTGGCAAGCATGCTCACGAGGTAGGTCCAGTGTAGAGTGAGTAGAGTTGCTAAGTCTCTTGATCTATAAGCAGTGATACCAGAGTGCTGTTGGGAACCCACTGAGGGTCTCACAATCGACAAAGAGACATGTACTTGTGAAAGGATTGTCAAAAGTGGTGATTGTTGAAAGCACCATTGAGAGTTGTGTGATCATTGACTGATTGATTGTGCATCTTGTTGATATATTTTGGTAGCGATGTGTGTGAAGACACTACCATGGGTCACTTATATTTGTACGTTCACTTGCTAATACATTCAGTATTGTGTGTTGTGCTCCAAGATTATTCTTCTTCCTTGTGTTGTTTGTGTGCTTCTCAAACTCCAACAGTTGTTATCAAAGCACGTCACTCCTTCATCAACGGCATCATCGACACCCCTCTAGTCATAGTCCCAAAATCGCACAAAAATTGGTGAGCATATTTAGGGCGATTAGGAGTTCAAAATAATTTCACTATGGAGTGCTGAAATTTTGATATGAGCTTGCTTTGGCCTATGCACTATCAAAGTGCCTATGCAAGCAATTTTGTCCTTTTGTGCCAAACATTATATACAAGTTTCATTTTGTCAGTACAAGCTCCTCAAAGTTTGCTACACGTTTAGTAGAGCTTGATAGGGTAGTTCTCTTCAAATTTTTGAGATAGAGTCATTTTTCTACATCATGGTATTTTAGTTAGTGTCCATGTTTAAAAGCAATAATGTATTATGAATGTTGGTTGTTGAGGGCAAGTTGGATGGTGCTAATTACCCATTATGGGCATATATGAAGTGTCATGTATTGATGGCAAAAGGACTATGGAATATTGTGTCGGGTGTTGAAAAATGACCTACTTCTTGATATGTTTTGGTAGTCATGTGTATGAACACACTGTTGGGTGTGTGTAGAAGTGCGAGAGACACACAAGAAGCACACACAAGGAGCACAAACGCAGCAAGACACACGGAGAAGACGATGGCTGGAATAGCTCTCTCTATTCATCGATGTACTGAACTGAAGTAAGAGCTGAATAATATCCCTCAGTACAAAGTACCACCACATATGAGAGTATCAAGTATGTGGTAACATGGGGAAAAAACCTCTAGCCAGCACTAGAGTAAAAAGTGCCCATGTATAGGGAAAAGGTTCACATCAAAGCTACTCGAGGAACACTTAAGTGTAACAAATATGTGTAACAAACCCCCTTGGAGCGAATGATGTGAACACATACAGGGAGTGACAGATCAGCCACCACAAGGTAACAAGCCTAAAGCTTTGCGAAAAGCTTCAAACTTTTCTCGTGGAAGAGCTTTGGTGAATATGTTTGCCACATTATCTTGTGTAGGCACATATACCAAATCAATATCTCCTGCATGAAGGAACTCTCTCACATAGTGATAATGCACCTCAATATGTTTGGTCCGTGCATGAAACACTGGGTTTCGTGCAACAACCAAAGCACTCTGACTATCTGTGAGAATATGCACAGCAGCATCAATCTCCATGCAAAGATCCATCAATAGACGTCTCAGCCATATATGTTGATATATTTAGGTAGTGATGTGTGTGAACACACTAGGACGCCGGGGCACTTTTTCCCTCTTTAGGAGGTTTTTTTCCCTCGGCTTGTATATACGCCTATTGCCCTAATGGGCTACTTATCTTTGTACATTCTCTAGTAATACATTCACTATTGTGTGTTTGTGCTCCAAGCTTCTTCTTCTTCCTTGTGTTGTTCGCGTGTTTTCGCAGACATCTATCTCCAACAATTGGTATTAGAGCAGGTCGTCGCTTCATCTAGGGCGCTGTCGACACTCCTCCGTTTGCAATCTCAGAATCGTACGAATTTTGGTGAGCATACTCAGGGTGTTTTCGAGATCAAAACAGCTTCGTTCTGCGGTGCCGAAATCGCGATCTGAGCTCGTTTCGGCCTCCGAACGCACTATCGCAGCGCTTGTGCAGGCTATTTCGTCTTTTTGTGCCAAAGGTATATACCAGTTTCTGTTCGCCAGTTTAAGCATCTCAAAGTCTACTACAGGTCTAGCAAAATTTGTCTAGGTAGTTCTGTTCAGCTTTTTGAGATACAGTCAATTTTCTGCATCAAGGTATTTTAGTCACCGGCCATGGCTGAAAGCAGTGATGTATTCCGTATGTTGGCTGTTGAGGATAAGTTGGATGGTACCAACTACCCATTATGGGCTTATATGATGCGACATGTATTGGTTGCAAAAGGATTGTGGAACATTGTGTAGGGTGTTGAAAGACGTCCTGTTACACCTGTAACAACAGGTACTACGAATACAAGTGCTGGAGCTGATGAAGATGGTGTCGAAGATGATATTGTGCAGATTCCTGTTCGTGCTACTGTTTTCTGCTGCACCTACTGCAGAGCAGATTCATTGGGATGGCAGAGATGCCCAGGCACATGCATTGATAGCTTTGTCTGTCAAACGTGCCATTATTCCTCACATTCGCTCTTGCAGAATAGCTAGGGATGCTTGGGATACACTTACCACATTGTACCAAGCTAGGAATGAGGCTCGTGTTGCTTACCTCCGAAAACAGTTGGAGAGTGAGCACATGAATGAAGGTGATTCTATGGACAGTTTCCTAACGAAGATAAAAGATTTGAAGGAACAATTGATTTCTGCTGATGAAGTTATACCAGATAGCTCACTTGTGCAGACCGTTCTGAATGGTCTTCCTGATTCATATCAGAGTTTTGCTTCTACTCTTCGATTGATGATGAAAGGCAATCCGAATGCCTTATCATTTGATGAGTTAGTTTCTGTTCTGTTGCAGGAAGATCAATCCAGATAGAACAGGTCCATTATGCATGTTGCAGATCAAGCTTTCCTGGCTAGTCAGAAGGGCAAAGGAAAATGGAGCTCTTCTACTAGTAAGCAGAAATCTACAAATGCTGCACATTCAAAGAACCAGGATAAAGATGAGAAGAAATTAGAAAAGCAGAATTGTTTTGTAAGTACTGTAAAGGAAATGATCATATCATAAAGAACTGTCCAAAACTGGCTGCTAAAGAGGCAAAGAAGAAAGAGGCTGGAATGGTTGTTGCAGAGGCCTCTACACCAAAAGCAGAGTCTGCAAATCTTGTCCAGGAAGAAGAATGGGCGTTTACTACTGTCTGCAGTTTTGACCCATCTTCTCATGAGCAGTGCATGTCTGCAGTAGACTCAGATGTTTGGTATTTTGACAGTGGGGCGACCAAACATATTACCTCGTAGCGCAGTTTCTTCGCTTCACTCGAGCATGCCCCTACAGGGAATATTGTTACATGCGCCAACAACTCCTCTTATCCTGTTATGGGAGTTGGTAAGATCATTTTGACTAATGCTGATGGTAGTTCTTTCACTTTGTCAGATGCTTTATTTGTGCCAGGGATAAAAAAGAACTTGTTATCAGTTTCTGCATTAGCCAAGATTGGCTTGGTTGTGAAATTTGTTGATGACAGGTGTAGGGTTCATGATCTATCAAATGGCGATGTTATTATTGCTTCTGGCATTTTATGTCGTGGGCTATATAAGCTCATAGACTATGAAAGATGTGTGAATGATTCGGCATGTGCAGTTCATGATTCTCATGCTATGTCAGATGCAAAGCTTTGGCATGCACGCTTTGGTCATCTGAATTTTGCTAGTTTGCTATGCCTGCAGAAATCTGATATGATGTCTTCTTTGCCCAAGCTTGAGGCACTTGGAAAACATGTATGTGAAGGCTGTATTTTGGGCAAAATGCAGCGTTCCTCCTTTCCAAAAGATGGTTCAGTTTGGGCTATGCAGAAATTGCAGCTTGTACATAGTGATGTCTGTGGTCCTATGCAGACACCTTCTTTTGGAAACTATCTTTACTTCGTGACTTTCATTGATGATTTTTCCAGGCATGCATGGGTATATCCATTGAAGGCAAAGTCCGAAGTGTTTTTGTGCTTCAAATAGTTTTTGGTTTTGGCTGAAAATCTGTCAGCATGTAAAATGGGCACCCTCCGTTCTGATCGACAGGGGGAATATATGTCTTCTGATTTTAATGTGTTTCTAGCTGAACATGGGATAAAACACCAGTGTACAGTGCCGTATACACCTCAACAGAATGGAGTTGCTGAACGGAAGAACAGGTCACTCATGGAGATGACGAGGTGTATGGTCAAGAGTCAGGCTTTACCTCATAGTTTCTGGCTTGAGGCTGTCATGTGTGCAGCATATGTACTGAACAGGTGTCCCACTAAAGCGCTGCAGTCTATCACTCCATATGAGGCTTGGCATGACCGCAAGCCATCTGTTGCTCATCTACATGTTTTTGGTTGTTTGGCATATGCACTAGTGCCTGAACAACATCGCAGAAAATTGGATGATAAGGTAGTAAAATGTATTTTTGTTGGGTACAGTTCTGAAAGTAAAGGCTATCATCTCTATCATCCATAGACTAAACGCATTCTGGTTAGCCATGATGTTGTCTTTGTGGAAGATGCTATTCAACCATTGCTTTCATGTACTAAGGAGACATCTGTTAGCTCCAAAGACATGTATGATACTTTGATGCCTCTTTTTACAGGTGAACAGTCTAGTGCTGTTCCTAATGAGGCAACTTCTCAGCCTTTGCAGGTTTCATATGATGATGCAGATCATTCCATTCTTTATGTAGATTTTACATGATGCACTTGTTGATGAGAGAGCTGATATTGAGCAGGCAAAAACTATGCCAAAATGGCTGGTGCAGACTTTGCGTGACAGCAAATTAGATGCACCTTTGTCATGTCGTACTCGTTCAGGCTCTCATAGTGCCTCCTTTGCATCAGATTGCTATGCTATGGCTGCGTCTAGTCTCTGTGATGAGAATGAGCCTGTTTCTTTTGATGAAGCACAGAATTCAGAAAATTGGATGGCTGCTATGCAATCTGAATATGATGCTATAATGAAGAATGGTACATGGTCTTTATGTGACTTGCCTCCTGGCAAGAAGGCCATTGGCACTAAGTGGGTATACAAGCTAAAGCGTAAACCTGATGGTACAATTGACAGGTATAAGGCTAGGCTTGTTGCCAAAGGTTATGCGCAGGAAAGAGGCATTGATTTTGATGAGACCTTTGCACCTACATGCTGTATGACTACTGTTTGGAGCATTTGTGCACTTGCAGCCCATCATGGTTGGAATGTACATCAGTTGGACATTAAAACAACATTTTTGAATGGTGACTTGCATGAAGAAGTGTATGTTTTTCAGCCCCGTGGCTTTGTGCAGAAAGGGCACTGAAAACCAGGTGTGCAGGTTAAAGAAAGCATTATATGGTTTAAAGCAAGCACCACGTGCTTGGTATGAGAAGATACATGCCTATCTGGTTGCACATGGTTTTGAGAACAGTCCAACTGAAAGCACCTTATATGTTAAGCGTGCTAATGATGTGCTTCTGATCATTGTTGTCTATGTTGATGACATGCTGCTCACTGGTCCTATTGAGAAGCATATTGCTGATTTCAAGGCTGATTTGCATGCCTCATTTGAGATGTCTGATTTGGGGCATTTGCATCACTATTTGGGCATTCAATTTATGCAAGTTGATGGTGGAATGGCTTTGTGTCAAACGAAATATATTGATACATTATTGTAGCGTTTTGGCCTTGAAGACTGTAAGCCTATTGCTACTCCTATGGAGACAGGTTTACGATTGAGTCTTCATGATGTTGGAGATGCATTTGATGCTGTTCTCTATCAGCAGGCTGTTGGATGCTTGATTTATTTATGCATTACTCGGCCAGATATTCAGTTTGCTGTCTCACAGATGAGCAGGTTTATGCATTGCCCAGGAGTCACGCATTGGAAGGCGGTCAAGCGCACACTACTTGAGTGGTACTCGGCTACTTGGGTTGTTTTATCCCAAGGGGGGATCACTACCGCCAGATTTGCATACTTTTTCTGACTTAGATTGGGTTGGTTGCTATGACACTCGTGTGTCCACCAGTGGTTTTTGCTTCATGATTGGTAGCTCATGTATATCTTGGTTGAGCAAGAAGCAGCCTACTGTGGCCACTTCCAGTTGTGAGGCTGAGTATAGGGCAGCTTTCACAGCGACTATTGAGTGTGTGTGGCTCAGACGCCTTATGGTTGATTTGGGTGTTGGCCAGTCTTCTGCCACCACCATCTTCACTGACAGTCAGAGAGCATTGGCAGTTGCGAGGAACCCTGTGTTCCATGCTTGCACTAAGCACATTGAGGTGCATTATCACTATGTCAGGGAGAGGTTCTCTACTGGGGAGATCAGCTTGGCATATGTGCCCACGCAGGAGAACATAGCAGACCTTTTCATGAAGGCTCTACCTAGGAATTTTGAAGCTTTCCGCAAAGCTTTGGGCTTACTTCCTTTTGTGGAGTGATTTCCACATAGCTTGGCACTTCCTTATACATGAGTGCCAGCTCCTTGTTCACCGCATCACTCCCAGGGGGGATTTGTTGATATATTTAGGTAGTGATGTGTGTGAACACACTAGGACCGCCGAGGCACTTTTTTCCCTCTTTAGGAGGTTTTTTTCCCTTGGCTTGTATATACGCCTATTGCCCTAATGATCTACTTATCTTTGTATATTCTCTAGTAATACATTCACTATTGTGTGTTTGTGCTCCAAGCTTCTTCTTCTTCCTTGTGCTGTTTGCGTGCTTCCGCAGACATCTATCTCCAACAATATACAATCCACTGTAGCTGTGAAAACTGCCCTGTACTCAGCTTCACAACTTCATGTCACCACTGTAGGTTGCTTCTCACTCAACCAAGATATTCATGAGTCTCCAAGAAAAAAGCAATTACCACTAGTGGACATGCGAGTATCATAACAACCAGCCCAATCACTATCTATAAAAGCATGCAAGCATGGCTGAACATCTCTGCCATAAAAGAGACTTAAGCTCAAAGTGCCTCGGAGATATCTAAACGCACGTTTCACCGCTTGCCAATGCTTAGTGCCAGGGTTATGCATGAATCGACTGAACTAGGAAACTGCATACTGTATATCCGGCCTTGTGTTGCATGCATATATAAGACATCCCACAGCTTGTTGATAAAGAGAAGTGTCAAATGCATCACTGGAATCCTCAACTGAGAACATGAATCATGTCTCAACTGGTGTGGAAAATGGCTTACAATCCTCAAAATCAAAACGCTGAAGTAGTTTTTCAACATACTTTTCTTGATGCATAACAATTCCCCCCTCAACGGATACAAACTAGATGCCAAGATAGTAGCTCAAAAGACCAAGATAAGTGACATCAAAAGTATGCTGCAAATCAGCCATAAGAATGTCAAGTTTCACATCACATGACCCAGTCAAGAGTATGTCATCGACATAAAGAACAAGCACTATAAGATCAGCCTCATTTTTGCGTACATAGAGTGTGCTTTCAATCGGACTACATGTGAAGCCAAGAGCAATCAAGTGCTTATGTATTTTGTCATACCATGCATGTGGAGCTTGCTTGAGACCATACAAGGCTTTATGCAAGCGACAAACCATATGCTCTTTCCCTTTCATAGCAAATCCAGCAGGTTGCTTCACATAGACCTCTTCTTGCAAATCACCATGCAAGAAGGCTGTTTTTATGTCCAACTGATGCACTTTCCAACTTCGATGGGCAGCCAATGCAACCACGGTACAAATGGTAGTCATGCGTGAAGTAGGTGCAAAAGTTTCCTCATAGTCAATGCCATATTGTTGTGCATATCCTTTGGCAACCAATCTAGCTTTGTAGCGATCAATGCTACCATCAGATTTTCTCTTAATCTTGTAAACTCACTTTGTACCAATGACATTCTTTCCTTTTGGCAATTCACATAACTCCCAAGTACCATTCCTATGTATGGAATCCATTTCTGATTGCATAGCACTCATCCATTATGGATCGTCACATGCATCCTCAAAAGAAAGTGGCTCTTCATTACATGTTGTAGCAATAAGAGAATAATCCACAAAATTACTTGATGCATGGTGAGAGCTTGATCTTGTTCTACCAAGTAAAGGTGCACTCAATTTGCTGTCCTGCAAAGTTTGTTTCAGCCACTTTGGCATAGCTTGTGCACTCTTGATAGACATGCGTTAATTATGTAAAACATCTTCAATATGTACATCATGCATGGGCTGAATTTCATGCTCAGTTTCAGCCATATTTTGACGCAAATGTTCAACCATATGTGGCTGGAAATTTCCAGCAGTTTGGACATTTTTTGACTGAAATTTTTCAGCCATGTTTGGCTGGAAATTCTCTGCATTTTCAGCCCTATTTGGCTGGAATTCTTCAGCCCTTTGAACCTCAGTTGGTTGGTCTACATGGCCATAGTCAAGCGCACCATTTTGGAACAAAGGCATGAGTGTATCGAACACATCTTGTGAGCTAACTGTTGGCAGTTTTTTGCATTCAAGTAGAGGGAAAACTGAATTTTCAGCAAATACGACATCTCGACTCACAATAATTGTGTTTGTCAATGGATGGTAGAACCGATATCCCTTACTTTCAGCACTATAACCAACAAATATACATTTCTTTGCCTTGTCATCAAGTTTGTGACATTGTTGTGATGGCACAAGAGCATATTCCAAACAACCAAACACACGCATATGACTAACCATAGGCTTATGACCATTCCAAGCCTCATAAGGAGTGATCACTCTCAATGCTTTTGTATGGCAGCGATTCAACACATAATTTGCACACATGACCGCTTCCATCCAAAACTTATCAGGAAGATGCTTTCCTTTAACCATACATCGTGCCATTTCAAGTAAAGTTCTATTTTTACGCTCGACAACACCATTTTGTTGAGGTGTATATGGTACCATACATTGGTGTGAAATACCTCTTTCACGAAGAAAAACATTAAACTCATGTGACATGTACTCACCACCACGATCCGTGCGTAGAGTCAAAAGCTTTTGTGAAGAAAAATTTTCAGCTATAGCTAAAAATGCTTTGAAGCAAGAAAATACCTCATTCTTTGCTTTCATAGGATACACCCATGTATGGCGAGTAGCATCATCAATGAAGGTAACAAAATATACATGCTTCCCAAAAGACGGAGTCTTGACGGGACCACATACATCACTATGAACAAGTTGTAATTTTCTTGTAGTGTTTGTATGACCATCTTTTGGAAAAGAAGCACGATGCATTTTTCCAAGAATGCAACCTTCACATGCATGCTTCTCAATGGACTCAAGTGTAGGCAAACCAACAACCATGTCCTTCTTTTGCAAGTAAAGCAAACTATATTGAAGTTCAAGTGACCAAAACGAGCATGCCAAAGCTCCATTTTAGGCATGGAAGAAGTATGAGCAAGTAAGGCATTCGAAGCAGCCCTCTTGTATGTATCCATGCGATACAAACCATTACATAATGTACCGGACATCACAATAACATCGCCATTGATGAAATCATGAACCATACACTTATCATCAACAAAGTGTACATGAAGTCCAGCTTTGGCAATCAACGGAACTCAAATTAAGTTCTTCTTGATACCGGGCACATACAATGCATTTTTCAAGAGAATCACAACTCCATTTGCAGCCGTAAGCTCAATTTCTCCTACTCCAATGATAGGATAAGAGGCATTGTTTGCACACAGGACATGTCCTCCTTTAGGTGCATCTTTCAAAGAGGCAAAAAATCTTTTGCATGATGTTATGTGCTTTGAAGCACCACTATCAAAGAACCAATCCAAATCATCCTCATTCACAACCATACATTTAGAATGCAAAGAAGCATCATAATGACATGTAACAACACATGCCCAATAATCTTGAGCCATGTTAGTGTTAGCTATGATCTTGATTACAACCATGAGAACACACTCTAAATAAGAGTGCAATCTTAGCCATATCTTATCCATGAAACGGCCCTCTATTTTTGTATAAGAAGACATGTGTTGAATAAGAATTTAAGGCACACTTCATTTTTCATATCTGTGCGTATACGTATATTGAGGGAGAATCTTCTCTCTCTGTTTCTCTCTACCCTATCACCATTCGTCTTCTATATCTCTGTGTATGTGTTGTCTATTGCCATATCTCATTGTTGTTGCACCAAAACCCCAACACGTAGTATCAGAGCTAGCGTCCAGTAGAGGTGGAGGGACACGGTAGAGGTGGAGAGACATTAGCAACATTATCCTCGCTGGTCGGACAGGCGCAGTTTTCGCTACTAGGGTTCTGAGGGGTCAGAAAACCATGGCCATGGAAATCACAGGCCTTGGAGGCAGCATCGCAACGACGGGTATAGGAAACTATGAATGCATGATTAGCTAGAATGTTTAGCTTGTGGCAAGCACCACCAGATTGTATGGCAAAGCAAGGTTGTCGGCGGCTCAGATCTTCATCTATAGCTTGCTTCACATGTTGCTGTGAATGGCACAGTGGATTAACGACTATATTTCAATCAGCTACTCAAGGCCGTACGAACTCTGTCTGTGCGTAAATGAAGAGCCACGGCATGCTGAAGGTGACACATTTGCCATTGTGATGCAGAAACGATTTTTTCGCAAGAAGGCTTGGACTGCGCATTTTTAGTTTCTTTTTGTTTCTCAATCTTGATTTCACTCTGGATATTTGATGTTGTTTACCATGACGCTGAATCCCACTTGCTGAATGTGATCAAAATTCTTGCTGCGCACTCAAGTTTGCAGACGATGCTGGATGTTGGCATCGTGACGAACCCATGGTATTATTCGAACGTTATTTAATCAGCATCATTCCTGCACATTATCACTATTTACAAGCACGGAGCTTCAGTTCAGCAACCTGTGCAACGATTGATGAGCTAACAATGCATCATTTCAGTTTGACAGAGCTTTACAACATTGCGCTAAACCAATAACACCATTTTCACCCATGGGTGATTATTCTGTGCTTGTTGTCAGATGCGATGTGTGCGCAGAAGCTTACATTGCTCTGTATTAACCTTTCTGGACAATCAGCTCGAGAAGCATTAACCGCTGAAAAGAACAATGAAATGTTATTTGATCTCCTTCGGCTTTTTGTTTCGTAATATGGTTGCTTGGTTAACACTCAGCCTATGCTATATTAAATGTAAAAGCTTATGCTATATTAAATGTAAAATATTTATGAACATGCTTGTTGAGAGTGTAAAACGCACATCTGTAAAGTTGCTATTATGCACAATTTCAACAATTAGGCTAGCTGGTTCCATAACGCCATAGATCGCATTTAATCCGAGATCAAAAGTTATGAAACATATGAGAGCATACACATGATCACAAAATAAACTTCATCTTTCTAGATATTACAAAATTTAGAAACTACCTCATCTCTTATTTTTTGGGATCCATCACTAATTTGTTTGTTTGGATATTGCAAAACAACACCTTTTGTATTCGAACACATTACGTTGATAGTATTTCATTTTTGAAACAAAGGAAAGTGCAGGAAGCTATATCCACATACGTTATATCCACATATCCCTCAATTGCAATCAAAGAAATGTTCTCAAAAACCTTTAATGCTTTGTAATCATTCCTATTCACATAGGTCTAAGCATGCCAGTTTTGTATGGGAATTAGACACCCCCTCAATTCATTAGAGGGAAGGACCTTTCCCAAATTTATTTTCTAGTTTTTTTTTTATATCTACAAGTTTTCTAGAGTGCCTACGACAAATTAAATAGTGTGCAAAGAGCAAGTTAAAGCAAGAAGCTCAACGAGGGGATGGAGTTATGAACATCATCGACAATCAACAACAACATGAACAACAAGAAAACCATCCTTCAATCCCTTTGTACCACCCTACTTTGTCCTAGGGAAGGAAAATAAACATGTTCCACCCTAGAGTGAGAGAAGGATCACCTATCATTGTACCACCCATTAGTTTGTTGAGAGAAGGAAGCCAAAATATTGTACCACTCTCTTTTACACATGGGAAGGATCTTTACCACTCTCATTGTATGTAGGGAAGGAATAGTGCCCACAAAGAGCTATGTATAATCAAGCTCAAGGGGGGGATTGTTAGTTATGATCTTGCTTACAACCATGAGAACACACTCTAAATAAGAGTGCAATCTTAGCCATATCTTATCCATGCTCCCATTGGCCGAAACGGCCCTCTATTTTTGTATAAGAAGACATGTGTTGAATAAGAATTTAAGGCACACTTCATTTTTCATATCTGTGCATATACGTATATTGAGGGAGAATCTTCTCTCTCTGTTTCTCTCTACCCTATCACCATTTGTCTTCTATATCTCTGTGTATGTGGTGTCTATTGCCATATCTCATTGCTGTTGCGCCAAAAACCCAATAGTTAGCTTCATCATTCTTTGCATTTGCTGAATTTTCAGCAATAGACATGCCCGATTCCTTCTTCTTTTCATTGCGTTTAGCAAGCTTTCTACACTCATCGATAGTATGACCAGCCTTCCGACAATATTTGCATTTCTTCTTCTTTTTCAAATCACCATCATTAGAGGAATGAGTGGAAGAGGAAGCTTGAGGCTTTGGTTTTGATGAACCCAAAGCTAAACCATACTTGCTTTTCCCCTTTTGTGAGATAACAAGTGCTTGCGTTCCCTCAATCAAACTACTCCTATTCACTCTAGATTGCTCTTCTTGCAAAAGAAGAGACACAACCTCATCAAATGCATACATATTAGGATTTCCTTTTGCAACCAAACAAAGTGTAGTAGCAAAGCTTTGAAAAGATTCCGGTAATCCTTTCAACAATGCAGAAATGAGTGATGCATCCGGAATGATCTCATCTATGTTTGCCAATTGCTCTTTCAAATCCTTGATGCGTGTCACATACACATCCACCGACTCATTTTCAGCCATACATACATCCTCAAGTTTCTTCCTCAAGTATGCAACACGTGCTTCATTACACACGACATACAAAGAAGCAAGAGTGTCCCATGCGTGTCGTGATGTAGAACATGACCGAATGTGTGGAACTATATAACGCTTCACTGAAAGCGCAATCAAAGCATGAGCTTGAGCATCTTTTCCATCCCATCTAAGCTGGTCTTGTGTAGGTGGAGAAGGAGAAACCACTGTACTCGAAGAAGAAGCTCCATCTGTGATAGTAGACTGTGAAGTAGAAGCACTTGCCAGTCTTCGATCTACATCTGCCACTATGTTCCAAAGTTGTTTTGCAACAAGAACATGCTTCAACATGTAAGACCACATCGGATAGTTGGTCCCATCAAGATTATCTTCAGCTTGAAGCATGCCAAACAAGTCATTGCTACCTGCCATTTCACTAAGGAACAAGAATGTGACAAAATCTTCACTTCGACGAAAACTGAAATGAGTGATGAAATTTCAGCTCACAAACCGTCACTCTAATGGCGATTTTGACGGCACTAATGGCTTCGAAATGGGGGTAAAACCCCAACGCACCTGGTGGAAATGTTTCCAGGCTGCTGAAATTCACACTTCTATGCTCCAAAGTCGATTTGCACTGTTAAAGTGCATGCACGCCGTGACGCGAAAAACCAAAACTTGAGAAGGAGTTGAACTTGGCTCTGATACCACTGTTGGGTGTGTGTAGAAGTGCGAGAGACACACAAGAAGCACACACAAGGAGCACAAACGCAGCAAGACACACGGAGAAGACGATGGCTGGAATAGCTCTCTCTATTGATCGATGTACTGAACTGAAGTAAGAGATGAATAATATCCCTCAGTACAAAGTACCACCACATATGAGAGTATCAAGTATGTGGTAACATGGGGAAAAAACCTCTAGCCAGCACTAGAGTAAAAAGTGCCCATGTATAGGGAAAAGGTTCACATCAAAGCTACTCGAGGAACACATAAGTGTAACAAATATGTGTAACACACACTAGGACCACCGGGGTACTTTTTTCCCTCTTTATGAGGTTTTTTCCCTAGCTTGTGTACTATAACCCTTACGAGTCATTTATCTTTGTACATTCACCTAGTAATATATTCAATATTGTGTATTGTGCTCCAAGCTTCTTCTTCTTTCTTGTGTTGTTCGTGTGCTTCCGTAGACCTCAAACTCCAACCATTGGTATTAGGGCAGGTCGTTGCTTCATCTAGGGCATCATTGACATCCCTTTGGTCACAATCTCAAAATTGCACAAAAATTGGTGAGCATACTCAAGGCAATTTGGAGTTTAAATAGACTTCGCTTTGTGGTGTCAAAAATTTTGTAATAACCTCGTTTTGGCCTCCAAAAGCACAATTACAATCCATATGAAGGAAATTTCATCCTTTTGTGCCAAACATATATACATGTTTTTGTTCGCTACTACAAGTGACTCGAAGACTGCTACAGGTTTAGTAGAGCTTGATAGGGTAGTTTTATTGAGGACAAGTTGGATTCCATATGTTGGATGTTGAGGACAAGTTGGATGGCACTAATTACCCATTAAGGTCATATATGATGCACCATGTATTGGTGGCAAAAGGACTATGAAATATTGTCCAAGGTGTTAAAAAAGGACCTACTAAGCTTGCAAATATATTTATTGAAGGTGATGTAGATGGCATTGAAGATGATCAACTTCAAACTCCTATTTGTGTTGAGGTTCCTACTACACCTAATGTAGAGCAACTTTGATGGGATGGTAGAGATGCTCAGGCACATGCATTGATAGATTTGTATGTCAAATGTGCCATTGTCCCTCATATTTGCTCATGCAAAACAACAAAGGATGTTTTGGATACACTTACCACTTTATACCAGGCAAGAAACGAGGCTCGTGTTGCTTATCTCCGAAAATAGTTGGAGAGTGAGCATATGAATGAAGGAGATTTTATGGATATTTTTTTGACAAAGATCAAAGATTTGAAAGAGTAGTTGTTTTTTTTAGATGAAGTCTTGCCAGATAGTTCATTTGTGCAGACTGTTCTTAATGGTCTTCCTGATTCATATTAGAGTTTTTCTTCTACTCTTCGGTTGATGATGAAAGGTAATCCAAATGCCTTAATGTTTGAGGAGCAAGTCTTTTTTTTATTGCAAGAAGATTAGTCTAGGAAGAACAAGTTCATTATGCATGTTGCAGATCAAGCTTTCTTAGCTAGTCAGAAGGCAAAGGCAAATGAAGCTCATCTATTAATAAGAATAAATTTGTTGATTCTGCACAGTAAAAAAAAGGGAAGACAAAGATGAGAAGAAAATAGAAAAGTAGACTTAGTTCCGCAAGTACTATAAAGGAAATGATCATGTCATAAAGAGTTGTCCAAAATTGGCTACAAAAGAGGCAAAGAAGAAAGAGGCAAGAATGGTTGTTGTAGAGGCCTCTACACCTAAAACGGACTATGCTAATATTGTGCAGAATGAAGGATGGGTGTTTATTACTGTTTCTAGCTATGAACCATCTTCCCATGAACAATGTATGTCTGCAGTAGACTTAGATGTTTGATACTTTGATAGTGGGGAAACCAAACATATTACATTGTAGTGTAGTTTCTTTAGCTCAATTGAGTCTAGCCCTATGGGGAATATTGTCACATGTGCTAATAACTCATCTTATCTTGTAATGGGGGTTGGTAAGATCATTCTACTAATGGTAGTTCTCTCACATTTTCAGATGCTTTGTTAGTGCCAGGGATCAAGAAACATCTCTTATCAGTTTAATCATTAGCCAAGATTGGCTTGGTTGTCTAATTTATGATGACATATGTATATAGTTCATGATTTGTCAAATGGTGATGTTATTATTGCTTTTGGCATTTTATGTCATGGGTTGTATAGTCTCATAGACTATGTAAAATCTATGAATGATTCAACATGTGGAGTTCAAGATTCTCATGTGATCTCAGATGCAAGGCTTTGGCATGCACACTTTGGTCATCTGAATTTTACTAGTTTGCTATGCCTACAAAAATCTGAAATGGTGTCCTCTCTGCACAAACTTGAGGCACCTGGTAAACATGTTTGTGAAGGCTGTATTTTGGGCAAAATGAAGCATTCTTGCTTCCCAAAAGATTGTTCAGTATAAGCTACTCAGAAATTGTATTTTTTTAATAGTGATGTTTGTGGTCCTATGTAGACACCTTCTTTTGGGAACAACCTTTACTTTGTGATTTTTATCGATGATTTTTCTAGGCATGCATGGGTGTATCCATTGAAAGCAAAGTCCAAAGTGGCTATGTGCTTCAAACAGTTTCTGGTTTTGGTTGAAAATATGTCATTATGTAAAATGGGCACCCTCCATTCTGATCGAGGGGGTCAATACATGTCTTCTAATTTTGATGCATTTCTGATTGAACATGGGATAAAACATTAGTGTATAGTGCCATATATACCTCAACAGAACGGAGTTTCTAAAAGAAAGAACAAGTCTCTCATGGAGATAGTGAGGTGTTTGGTCAAAATTCAAGCTTTACCACATAGCTTCTGGCTTGAGGTTGTTATGTGTGTAGTATATGTACTTAACGGGTGTCTCAATAAAACATTGTAGTCTATCACTCCATATGAGGCTTGACATGGCCCCAAGCTATCTGTTGCTCATATGCATGTCTTTGGTTGTCTAACATATGCATCATGTAAGAAACTAAGAAATTACAACCACCACGTGGAGAGATGACTCTCCTCCCAACCTTATGCCTGTATATATAGCTGCTCAAATCAACGAGGACCACAAACGTAACCAGAGTCCACAAGTGCATGTGAAATCTCATCCACTCATATCTTCCACTAGAGTCTACTAGTGGCTCGAGTGTTCTCGACCACTGCTTTAGCACCTTCCACTAGAGTCCACTAGTGGTTGGTGTACTCGCCTCTCGAGTTGTCTCACTGGACTCAAGTTAACTCACATTAACTTGAGTTAGAAGGCTCTAGAGATCTTTGGGCAAAACACTCTCCCCATGCTCCCCATGGGGCTTGAACCCAAGACCTCCTCCTTCACAAGTTTAAGACTTAACCACTAGGCTAAGTGGATTAGTTATTTAAGAGAGCACATGAACTTATGCTTAAGTCTAGTCTCGAGATCTTTGGCCATACACATGAGTGACCAAACGGTGTCCGATTTCAGATCTGTCTGAACCGGGCAACCCCTTAGATCATATAATTACTTTATTACACATCAATGCCTAAATAACATTGCATAATATTAGATGATAAAGCAATAAAATGTATTTTTATTGGGTATAGTTCCGAAAGCAAAGGCAATCGTCTATATCATCCATAGACTAAATGCATTTTGGTTAGTCATGATGTTGTTTTTTGGAAGATGCAATTCAACCATTACTTTCATGTACTAAGGGGACATCAGTTAGCTCCAAAGATGTGTATGAAACTTTGCTGCCTCTTTTTATAGGTGGATAATCGTGTTGGTCCAAATGAGGCAAATTTTCAACCTTTAGAGGTTTCACATGATGATGCAAATCATTCCATTTCTGATGTAGATTTACATGATGCACCTATTGATGAGGGGACTGATATAGAGGAGGCAATAACTATGCCCAAATGGCTTGTGTAGACTTTGTGAGATAGAAAATTAGATGCAACTCTTTAATATCATACACATTCAATCTTTCATAGTGCTAGTTTTCCATCAAATTGCTATGCAATGGCTGCCTCTAGTCCTTGTGATTAGAATGAGCCTTTTTCTTTTGATAAAGCACAAAATTAAAAAAAATGGATGGCTACCATGCAATCATAATATGATGCTATTATGAAGAATGGTACTTGGTATCTATGTAATTTGCCTTTAGGCAAAAATTCCATTGGCATACTCATAGAGAACAACACCAAATGCATCTCTAACATCATGAAGACTCCACCATAAGCTTGTTTCCATAGGAGTAGCAATAGGTTTGCATTCTTCAAGGCCAATACGCTATAATAAATGTGTCAATATATATATTTTGAGACAGAGCTATTCCACCATCAGCTTGCATAAATTGAATTCCCAAACAATGATGCAAATGCCCAAAATCTAACATCTCAAAAGAGGCATGCAAATCAACCTTGAAATCAGCAATATATAGGGAGCACCATGTCATCAACATAGACAAGAATGATCAGAAGCACATCATTTGCACGCTTAACATATAAGGCGCTCTCAATTGGATTGTTCTTCATACCAAGCACGTGGTGCTTGCTTCAAACCATATAATGCTTATAATGCCTTTTTCAACTTGCACACTTTGTATTCATGCCCTTTCTACACAAAACACGGGGCTGAAATACATACACTTTTTCATGTAACTCACCATTCACAAATGCAATTTTAATGTCCGACTAATGTACATTCCAACCATGATGAGCTACAAGTGTACAAATAATGTTCATCTGACATGTTGGAGTAAAGGTCTTATCAAAATCAATGCCTTTCTCTTGAGCATAACCAAGCCTAGCCTTATACTTGTCAACTATTCCATTAGGCTTATGCTTCATCTTGTATACCCATTTATTTACTTATGCATAACTTGATATTCAGTTTGTTGTCTCTCAAATGAGCACGTTTATGCATTGCCTAGGTGTCAATCATTGGTAGGCATCTAAGCGCATCTTTCACTACTTAAGTGGTACTAGGCTACTTGGATTCTTTTATCCCAAGGGGGGTCCAATCAATACTGCCAGTTTTACATGCTTTTTTTACTATAATTTAGGTTGGTTGCTATGACACTCATGTCTCCACTAGTGGTTTTTGGTTCATGCTTGCTAGCTCATGCATATCTTGGTTGAGCAAGAAGCAACCTACTGTGGCCACTTCTATTTGTGAGGCTAAGTATATGATAGCTTTCATAGCTATTCTTGAGTGTGTGTGGTTCAAATGCCTTTTGGTTGATTTGGGTGTTGGTTAGTGTTTTGTCACCACCATCTTCACTGATAGTCACTACGTAGAACCTTGTGTTCCATGCTCACAGAAAGCACATTGAGGTGCATTATCATTATGTCAGGGAGAGGTTGTGTGTTGGGGAGATCAATTCAGCATATGTTCGCACACATGATAACATTGTAGATCTTTTCACAAAGGCTCTACCTTGGGAGAAGTTTGAAGCTTTTCACAAAGGTTTGTGCTTACTTCCTTTTGTGGATTGATCTCTTTCCACATAGCTTGGCACTTCCTTATACCATGAGTGCCAACTCCTTGTTCAACACATCACTCCTAGGGGGGATTTGTTGACATATTTGGGTAGTGATGTGTGTGATAGGATTGCCAAGGCACTTTTTTCCCTCTTTAGGAGGTTTTTTTCCCTTGGTTTGTATATATGCCTATCCCTAATGGGTCACTTATCTTTGTACATTCACTTGGTAATACATTCAGTGTTTTGCTCTAAGCTTCTTCTTCTTCCTTGTGCTGTTCACATGCTTCTATAGACCTCAAACTCCAACACTATTACACATGTAAATACAACTATTGAAGGTGATATAGATGGCATTGAAGATGATGATCTTCAAATTCATGTTCATGCTTTGGTTCTTGCTGCACCTACTGTAGAGAAACTTTGATAGGATGGTAGAGATGCTCATGCATATGCATTGATAGCCTTGTCTATCAAACATGCCATTATCCCTCATATTCACTCTTGCAAAACAACAAAGGATGCATAGGATACACTTACCACTTTATGCCATGCAAGAAATGAGGGTCATGTCGCTTACCTCTGAAAACAACTGGAGAGTGAGCATATGAATGAAGAAGATTTTATGGATAATTTTTCGACAAAGATCATAGATTTGAAAGACCAATTGATTTTGTATATGAAGTCTTTCCAGATAGTTCACTTGTGCAGACCATTCTTAATGGTTTTCTATATTCATTGCAGAGTTTTACTTCTACTCTTCAATTGATGTCGAAAAGCAATCCAAATGTCTTAATATTTGAGGAGTTAGTCTCTATTTTGTTGCAAGAAGATAAGTCTAAGTAGAAAAAGGTTCATTATGTGTGTTGGAGATCAAGCTTTCGTAGATAGGTAGAAGGGCAAATGTAAATGGAGCTCACCTACTAGTAAGCACAAATCTACTAATTCTACACGTTGGAGCTAGAATGGTTGTTGTAGTGGTCTCTACACCTAAAATAGAGTCTACTAATCTTGTGTAGAATGAAGAATGGGAATTTACTACTATTTGTAACTATGAACCATCTTCTCATGAACAATGTATTTCTGCAATAGACTCAAATGTGTTGTACTTTGATAATGGGGTAACCAAACATATTAGCTCGTAGCATAGTTTATTCAGTTCACTTGAACCTTCCCCTATAGGGAATACTATCAAATGTGACAACACATCCTCATATCCTATCACGAGAGTTGGTAAAATCATTCTAAATAATGTTGATGGTAGTTCTTTTACATTGTTGGATGCTTTGTTTGTGTGAGGGATCAAGAAAAATCTGTTGTCAATTTCAACATTAGTCAAGATCGTCTTATTTGTCAAATTTGTTGATGATAAATGTACAATTCATGATCGGTCAAATGGTGATCTTATTATTATTTCTTGCATTTAATGTTGTGGGTTGTATAGCTCATAGACAATGAAAAATATGAATGATTCAGCATGTGTAGTACAAGTTTCTCAGACTATCTCATATGCAAAGCTTTGGCATGCACGCTTTGGTCATCTAAGCTTTGTGAGTTTACTATGCTCATAGAAATTTGAAATGGTGTCCTCTTTGCCCAAACTTGAGGCACCTTGTAAAGATGGTTGTGAAGGTTGTATTTTGGGCAAAATGTAGCTTTTCTCCTTCCCAAAAGATGGTTCAATTGGAGCTATTTAGAAATTACATCTTGTTCATAGTGATGTTTTTGGTCCTATGCAAACACATTCTTTTGGGAACTACCTTTACTTCATGACTTTTATTGATAATTTATCCAGGCATGCATGGGGTGTATCCATTGGAAGCAAAGTCCGAAGTGTTTATATGCTTCAAACAGTTTCTAGTTTTGCCTGAAAATTTGTTGACATCTAAATTGGGCACCCTCCATTCTCATCAAGGGGGCGAATATATGTCTTTTGATTTTAATGCATTTTTGCCTGACTCTGGTATAAAACATCAGTGTGCAATGCCATATATACCTCAACAAAATGGAGTTGTTCAAAGAAAGAACACATCTCTCATGGAGATGGCAAGGTGTATGGCCAAAAATCAGGCTTTACCACATAGCTTTTGGCTTGAGGCTTGGCATGGTGTCTCAACAAAGCATTGTATTCTATCACTCCATATGAGGATTGACATGGTCGCAATCCATCTATTTCTCATCTATGTGTGTTTGGTTGTCTAGCATATGCATTAGTGCAAGAACAACAATGTAGGAAATTGGATGACAAAGCAGTGAAATGTATTTTTGTTGGATATAGTTCTGAAAGCAAAGGCTACCATTTGTATCATCCATAGACTAAATGCATCTTGGTTAGCGGTGATGTTGTTTTTATCAAAGATGCAATCCAACCATTACTTTCATGTACTAAGGAGACATCAATTAGCTCCAAGGATGTGTATGACACTTTCTTGCCTCTTTTTATAAGTGGATAGTCAAGTGCTGGTCCAAATGAGGCATATTCTTAGCCTTTATAGGTTTCACATGATGATCATGTAGATCATTCCATTGCTGATGCAGATTTACATGATGCACTTGTTGATGAGAGGGCTGATATAGAGGAGACAAAAATTATGCCTAAATGGCTTGGCTAATGCAAACTTTGCAAGAGACCAAATTAGGTGCACCTCTGTCATATCGTACTCGTTTAGGCTCTCATAGTGGTTCTTTTGCATCAGGTTTCTATGCAATGGCTACCTCTAGTCTTTGTGATGAGAATGAGCTTGTTTCTGCTGATGAAGCACAAAATTCAAAAAATTGGATGGCTGATATGCAATCAAAATATGATGCTCTTATGAAGAATGCTTTTTTATCTTTATGCAATTTACCTCTAGGAAAAAAGACGATTGGCACTAAATGGGTATACAAGCTCAAGCATAAGCCTCATGGAACAGTTGAAAGGTATAAGGCTAGGCTTGTTGCAAAAGATTATGCTCAAGAAAGAGGCATTGATTTTGATAAGAGTCCAAGTAAGATCACCTTATATGTTAAGCGTGTAAATGATGTGTTTTTTTCATTGTTGTCTATGTTGATGACATGTTGCTCATTGGTCCTAATGAGAAGCATATTGCTAATTTTAAGGATGATTTTCATGCCTCTTTTGAGGTGTGAGATTCGAGGCATTTGCATCATTATTTGGGATTCAATTTATGCAAGTTGATGGAGGAATATATTTGTGTTGAACAAAATATATTCACACATTACTGTAGTGTTTTGGCCTTGAAGACTGCGAACCTATTGCCACCCCTATGGAAACAAGTTTATGATTGAGTCTTCATGATGTTGGAGATGCATTTGATGTTGTTCTCTATAAACAAGCTATTGGATGTTTGATTTACTTATGAATAACTCGGCCTACTATTTTGTTTGCTTTCTCTTAGATGAGCAAGTTTATGCATTGCCTAGGTGTCAAGCATTGGTAGGCCGTTAAGCACATCTTTCGCTACTTGAGTGGTATGTGGCTACTTGGATTGTTTTATCTCAAGGGGGATCACTACCACCATATTTACATGCTTTCTCTGACTCTAATTGTGCAAGTTTCTATGAAACTCGTGTGTCCACTAGTGGTTTTTGCTTCATGCTTGGTAGCTTATGCATATGTTACTTTAGCAAGAAGGAACCTATTGTGGCCACTTCTAGTTGTGAGGCTCAGTATAGGGTAGCTTTCACAATGATTGTTGAATGTGTGTGACTTAGACACCCTTTGGCTGATTTGGGTGTTGGTCAATCTTCTACCACCACCATCTTCACTAACAGTCAGTGTGCATTGGCAGTTGAAAGGAACCCTATGTTCCATGCTTGCACAAAGCACATTGATGTGCATTATCATTATGTTAGGGAGAGATTCTCTAGAGGGGAGATCAGTTTGGCATATGTGCCCACACAGGATAAGAGTGCACACCTTTTCACAAAAGCTCTAATCTGAGAGAAATTTGAAGCTTTTCACAAGGCTTTGAGTTACTTCCTTTTGTGGATTGATCTCTTCCATAATTGGCACTTCATTTCCTTATACATGAGTGCTAGCTTCCTTCTCACCGCATCACTCCCAGGGGATTTGTTGATATATTTTGGTCGTGATGTGTGTGAACACATTTAGGATAGTTGGGGCATGTTTTTCCCTCTTTAGAAGGGTTTTTCCTTGGCTTGTATATACGCCTATAACCTTAATGCATCACTTATCTTTGTATATTCACTTGGTAATACATTCAGTATTGTGTGTTGTTCTCCAATCTTCTTCTTATCCCTTGTGTTGTTTGTTTGCTTCCATAGACCTCAAACTCAAACATATATGAGTTGATCTCCCTTCTTTTCAAGAGCTCTTAGTCCAAGCCTTTTCCCCCTAACGAATATCCTAACTATTAAGTTAGCTATTGTAATTGCCTCATCCACAAGTTTCATGTAGAAGTTCCTTAGAAAATAGAGTATTTGGTGCATCGTGCATTGGTGCTAGTGTTTTTCTGTGCTATATTCATTGTATCTTGAGTTTGTTGTAATACATCAATTGTTCCTTTGTATTCATTTTTTCTATTCTTTGTAGAATTCCCATGTCACAACTATGACAATGTCTTCTTTTCTTAAGTACTGAGTTGAATTTGTGTCAACTTGTCCTTGCCATCTATGTCTGAAGTAGCATCACACCATCATTTCACTATTTATCTATTAAATTAGAATTGCAAAACTGCCAAACTCCTAGAATAGTCCTCACTATGCCTAATAACCGAGTACAAAGGACCCCAATGCACTACATACAATTTTGGCATGCACGATGGGATGTAGGTGTTGGGGTTCACCAACACATAACTACTTTCTCACACAGCAGAACTCATTAAAAAACTATCTCAAAACTAAATCACACATTTGTACAGAAAGTACTCATGATTTAACACATCGATACATTGCTTTCTTGCTGCATCACTACATACTAAAGACTAAATCACTCAGACAGATGTAAATCCACACAGCGCAAATCTGTTTAAGCAAAAACTTCACTAGTATTTTTTTGAATATCAATAATTACAAGAATTTCACGATCAACAATCACTAATATTGAAGGTATAGAACAATACTAAAGTTCAGCATTCGCTAGGCTTCTTGACTCTCCTCTTGTCCTTCTTTCTTCCTTTTCTCAAGTCTCCTCTCTTCTTACGACAAAAACAAAAAACATATATATATGTGCATAACCAAAACAGAACAACCTACTTCATGCAACATCATCGTTACAACCAGATTATAACTAACTATTAAAATTCCGATTCATCAAAGATCCAATTTTGCACAAATTTGACTGACCAAATACTCGATTTAGCAGACAATGAATATCCGACTAAACTACTTTTCCTATAGAATCTTCTTCCCTTAACACCTTGCACTGCTCGATGGACGATTTTGCAAAAATATGACTCGAATCCACAAATCCTTGATCAAGCACAACTAAACTCAAATCCCTATTCAGATTCTCCTCTTGTATCATGCTTTATTCTCATCCTCTTTCTCTGGTTCCTTTTGAATTTCCCTTTGCTCCACAAGTACTCCTTGATCTTCTTCCTTCTGCATCACAGTTCGCTGATCCTAAACCTACATATCATTCTTGAAATTCTACTGTAGAAATTTTTCCTTTAACTCTGCTAGTTGCTGCAATATGTCCTCCTTCTTAGTCCATTTTGTTCAATGACTTCTAGTAGTTGACTCTCATAGGTAGAAACAAAACTAGCCTATGTACTTTCATAAGGATATCTGATTACAACTTCCATTCTATCTTTAATCCCATTCCACAAATCTTGCATCCATTTTTGTATCTGTTGTTTCATAACACTCATATCCATTTCAGACATCAAAATCGCATCCATTTCTACCTCTTCATTCTGCAACATAGAATGCACCAGAGCACTTGCATCAATCTCTAGTTTAAAGTCTGTATATGTATCCATTAGTGACTGCATTAGCTTGCTTGCAGATAATGGTGTCTGCATTCCTTCCTCCTCTTCTTGCAAAAAACTATCACTTTCTTCTGACGACGATTGCTCCTTTTGTACCATGCTTTCCTTCCTTCTAAGTCGACCTCTCATGTCTATAGTAGAAGTAGGTTGTAGCACTACCACCAAATTGACTGTCTTGCTTCTAGGCATAACAACGTACCTCTCAACTACAAAAGTCGACCACAAACACACTTGTGCTACATGGCTTGTACATATGACAATACCATTAATGTATTGCATCCAACTTATCCATGATTTAGATAGTCAAAGATGAAATCTGCATAATAATTGAAGTTTAGCCAGTGCTCCAATGTTATAATTTAGAATAGTATTTTGCTGAGCTTTTGTTACTGATCAGAATCTGACTTCATTACTTTCGAGAAAGCAAAGTCCGCCCAACCATAATCCAACTATTTCGCTTGAGGTAGTCAGAAATCGGACTATATGAGATCCGACTGACAACACCGTAACTCCCAGATCTTGACATGGTATCCAATAACATGTTAATAAACCATTTACTGTAACCTTCGACCAATCACAATTGAGAAGACATGTCACCATGAAGAAAAATGTAGATATATAATCCTCATTACTTCGATGATCATTACTGCTACTGATTCGATTATCAGAATTTAACATTACTTGTACCAAATTAGCCGTTAACCAATCCATATGAGGAGGTTTGCCTTGTAATTTCTTCAGACAAAATCTATTAATAGGTTTTTTCATTTTTATACCAAAGACATCTGCCACCAGAAAAGTCAAGTCCCTTGTCCCAAATCCTATGCAAAGTAAGCTTTCTTGGATGTGGCCCTAGCTTAGAATTGTATACATAACTCAATCTCCAACCTGAAATACTTTAAATTTAACATTCATGTTCACCCAAGCTTGTCTCCATCTTTGGATAATTTCATCTATATATGCACCAACTAAACGGTCTTCCTCCAATTGGAGAAGGTACTTACTTCTATGCTTGACAGATGTTTCCGGAGACATCTTCTCTGCTTTAACATGCAAACTTGGGACCACAAAATCCATCGGGACCACAACTTCTAACCCATATACTAACCTGAATGGTGCCATTCCATTTGTTACCTTAAAAGCGGTTCTGAATGACCATAATGCCATCCAGGAGCAAATCCCAATTTTTCTGATTATCATGAAGTAATTTTTTGAGATCCTTAATAAAGTTTTATTAGTGCTTTTTGCTTGACCATTTTCCTGTGGATGATATACTGTGGATTTTTTGTGCATAATTAGATGTGTCTTTGTTAACTCTGAAATGACTTCATTAAGGAAATGAGCTCCTCTATCACTCACCAATTCTATGGGACATCCAAATCTGGTCATGATATTATGGTAGAGAAACTTTCTTACACTAGTTGCCTTATTATATTTAAGGGAAATTGCTTCCACCCACTTTGTACAATAATCGATTGCTACTAAAATATATCGATTCCCATGCTAACTAATTGGCTCAATTGGACCAACAAAATCCATCCCCCATTTTTGAAATGGATCTAATGGTAAAACTGGGTGGTCCGTCATTCTATCTGAATTATTTGGTTGACCTATTTTTTGACAAATGACACACCTTTTGGCAAATTCATGAGCATCCTTTAGTACTGTAGGCCACCATAATCCAACTTGTAAAATCTTCTTACCTTTAATGTACCCTGATAAATGTCCACCTGCTACTCTTGAATGTGCTTCTTACAAAATAACTGGTTTCTCAAAATCCGGCACACATCATCTAATCACATGATCCACACCTTTTTTATATAATGCACCTGCTATCATCAAATATGGCCTATTTTTTAAAGCAAACTTCTTTCTCTGATGAGGTGTAAATTTTTGAGGCAATACTCCATCCGTTAGGAATGCTAACAATTGCTCATACCAAGAATCATAGTTAGCAATCTGAGCATTAAACAATTCTGCATATGGTAACTCATCATTCACTCCAACTGGTGCTTCTCCTGGTTCTAGTCTACTGAAATAATTAGCTATGGCATGCTCTTTTCCTAGAGTATGAAAAATCACAAAATCAAATTCCTGAAGTAAAAGCATCCATCTTGCCACTCATCCTGTTAATAGAGGCTTCTTAATAAGATATAACAAAGCCTGATGATATACATGAAAAACCACTTTATTACCCAACAAATAATGCCTGAACTTATTCAAAGCATATTCCATAGCCAACACCTCATGTTTAGTAACTGCATAATTGCTTTATTACCCAAAAAATAATGGCCGAACTTATTAAAAGCATATGTCATAGCCAATGCCTCACGTTTAGTAACTGCATAAGTCCTTTTAGCTGAACACAACACTCTGGTAGCATAATAAATTGGTCTATACCATCCCTTCTCTTTTTGCTACATCTACACTGCTCCTACTGCTACATCTGATGCATCTACAAATATGTGAAAAGGTAAAGACCAATATGGAGGCTACAAGATCGATGCTACTGAAACCATCTTCTTTAATAACTGGAAGCCTTCTCTTGAGCTTCAACCCATACAAAATGAACATCTTTCTTAGTTAAATGTGTCAAAGGTAATGAAATATTTGCCAAGTACCTCAAATATATAGCATGCCATTTAATCTGACCTACAAACCTCATTACTTTCTTTACATTAGCTGGAGCTTTTGCTTTTCGAATAGCCTCAATTTTTTGATGTCAATAGCCATTCCCTCACTTGAAATGTCATGACCCAACAAGATACCACTCCTTACTGCAATAACACTTTTAAACGGGTTCAATGCCATTCTGGCTTTTTTGTATCTGTCAAAACAAGACCTCAAATGCAGCAAGTGTTGCACCTTCTTTCCAAATACTAAAAAATCATCCACAAGAACTTGCATAAAGTCCTGCAAATAGGGCTCAAAAACTTCATGTGCCACATAATTAAATGAAGGTGCTCCATTTTTCAATCCAAAACTCATAACTGTAAAGACATACATATGCCCCAAATTCTATAATAAATGTTGTTTTATGGTGATCCTCTTCAACAACATGAATCTGATTATAGCCGGAGAAGCCATCTAGAAAGCTATACATTTCATGTCCAACTAATGTATCTAAAACCGCATCACAAAATGGCATTGGAAAAGGATCCAAAATTGTGGATGCATTCAACTTTCTATAATCCACATGAATCCGCAATAATGCTTTTAAACGGATTCAATGCCATTCTGAATTTTCTGTATCTATCAAATTAAGACCTCAAATGCAGCAAGTGTTGCACCTTCTTTCCAAATACTAAAAAATCATCCATAAGAACTTGCATAAAGTCCTGCAAACAAGGCTCAAAAACTTTATGTGCCACATAATTAAATGAAGGTGTTCCATTTTTCAATCCAAAACTCATAACTATAAACACATATGCCCCAAATTCTATAATAAATGTTGTTTTATGGTGATTTTTTTCGAATAATTATCTTAGCTTTGTTCCTTCAATTTTGTCACCTACAACTGGCTCACACCTATTCTTCAATAGTTCCTCTTCTTTACATAGCACTCCTTCCACATCCACTTCCAATACCGGAACCACTGTTGGATATGCCTTCAAAAATTCCTCCTCTTCATCATCCTCTATCTTCTTGGCTAGGCTAATGGTCTGGGCCATTAAAGGTTTCTCCCTTAGTGACATATTCCTTCTTCCTTCCATTGGTATTGTGACTTGCGTTTTTCCCTTCGTGATCACCACTATGTTTAAGCCCCAATCTTGCTTTACCTTGGCTAACTTAAACCATGGTTTACCTAGCAACATCTCATATGGGTAGGTAGATTCAAACATTTGAATTACCACAAAATTAACCACAAACCACATTCCTGCAATGACTATTTGCTATTGCATTAGAATTCCCAAAGGTTGAACTCTTGTTTGATCTACCATCTTAACCTGAAAAGGTGCTAGAGCTAAAGCCCCATTCCCCATATCTTTCAATATATATTCAAGTAATATGTTCACCCCTGAACCACCGTCCAACAAAACTTCATCAAACCTTCTCTGCTTATACTATGCCTGAATTATGCGTACTACAAAATCCACATCAGCTGGATCAATATTATTGGTTGACATTGAAATTGCAGACCTGTTTGCTAGCTCTAATTGTTGCCCAACCAACCTCTTCAACAATTTTTCTTTAAATGCTGGCACCAAAGATAATAACTAATCTAAGGATAATTGTAATGGAGAATTAATAATTACCTCAAATGAATCATTGTCCAACTCTTGCTTAGTATTCACCCTATCATCTTTCTTTTGTTTATAAATGGGCATTAAGTTATCATCATTCTACGATAGAGTCTGAATTTTATCCTGCTTTTGTTAATCATGTTGGATCCGTTTCTGTACTTGGTCCTAGATCTACCTTTGTTATGCCAATCAATAGGACCCTTATTTTTTGATCTTGTTACTGCCAAGACTTCAAGATCCTTTGTCATAACACATTGCCTACAATCACAATTCCACTGATCTTCATGATCCTTACCTCCAGTTTTTGATGTACCTACACTCAGATCACTCTGAAGTTCTTGATCTAATAAATCAATCACTATAACATTTGCCTAAGCAGCTTGCTAGGCCTATTGCTGTTGTTGCCCTTGTTGATTATTCTGATTATATCGAATCACTGATATACCTATTTCCTCTCTATGCTTAACCCATAATGGGTAACTGGGACCAATCCAATGATCTGGAGTAGAGCAAAACCCACATGGCATCAATCTAGCTGGTCATCCTTGTTGATTTCCCTGTTGATGACCTTGTTGATTCCCTTGTTGATTTCCTTGATCTCTCCACGAAGGTCTCCCTTGCTGCTGCCTTTGAAAACCACCACATCCTTGAATTGGAGTGGCCTGTTTGCTGCAACATCATTAGTACCTCTATTATCGTGCCTTGAATGTTGACCTCTATGCTTTGGATTATACCAAAATTGACCTATAGTATGGCCTTCTTTTGTCACATATTTCACAAAACCTTTTTTCTTTAGGTGCAATTATTGAATACCCATGTTTCTTTAAACGACAAATCAGAGCTTCCTCCTTATCCCGTCTTCCTTTTGATTTAGAATGCCTTCATGCAGGAACTTCATCTTCTTCACTTCCTGAATATGAATCTATTGTAGCTTTTCCAGAATCCTATATCAGAGCTGAAACTGTTATACTTCTTCTTTTTCCAGCAAATCTATTTTCTACTCTAGCAGCTTCTACTACCAACACATCAAAACTATTGGCTATATCAATACTAGCCACAGCATGCCTAATACTACTTCTCAATCCTTTGAGAAAATAACTTGCTAACATCTCATTAGTAGGTCTCTCATTACATTGTAATCTTTCTAGTAAAATTCTAAAATTTTTAGCATAATCTTCCACCAACATATTCTTTTGTCTGATTGCTCTGAGTTTTCTCAAAACATTAGAGGGAGTCTTTTGTCTTCTAAATCTTTGCAAGAATGTTGTTTTTAAGGCATTATAAGTAGCAAAATGAGCCATACCGTATTGATTGAATGATCTCATGGCTTCTCCTTCTAATGTAGCTGCAAACTGTTGTAGTTTAACCACATCATCATACAATGTTGGATAACCATTGGCGGTCCATTTGATTTCAAACTGAGCAACATGGCAATCTACATCTTCTTTTGATCCTCCTCTAAAATGTGCTACTTTGACTTTGGGATTAGGAGGTGGTTGCACCATGGATAATGGATGAGGTGTACCCTTAGGTCTTTACCTGATGGTCCTTGCAAGCGTGTCGAATTGGAGTCGCCTTCTTACTCCTACAACTACTTTCGTCAGGATCAGCACTCCTAAAATTTTGCCCACCAGCCTTGCTTCTGCTGCACCTGATCCTCCTCCCTCTTCTTCAAATTCTAAAATTGAATCCTCCTGTGCCTCATACCAATCATATGACTCAAGAAATGAATCCATGTTATGAGCTTGTGCTTGTGCTCATGTGTAATATACTTTACCAAATCTTTGCCTTCTTTCTGACATTCATTTCTTGCTTCTTTGAGCAAGCACAGTAGGATCCTTAAATGTGTTGGGGTTCAGCAACACATAAATACTTTCTCAAGCAACAAAACTCATCAAAGAACTATCTCAAAACTAAATCACACATTTTTACAAAAAATACTCATGATTTAACACACCGATACATTGCTTTCTTGTTGTGTCAACACACACTCAAGACCAAATCACTCAGACACATGTAAATCCACATAGTGCAAATTTTTTTAGGTCTATTTTTGCGTTCAGCAATGCCATTCTATTTTGGTGTGTACCTGCATGAAAACTGACATCGAATTCCATGACTTTTTAGAAAATTGCTGAACTCATTTGACATGTATTCATCTCCTCCATCAGATCTTAATGTTTGAATATACTTCACTGTCTGCTTTTCCACCATAACTTTAAAATTCTGAAAGTGAGTGAATACCTCACTCTTCTCTTTCATGAAATAGACCCACAATTTTCGTGTATGATCATCAATGAAAGTAACATAAAACCTGCAACCGCCCATAGATGCAGTCTTTGCAGGACCCCAAACATCTGTATGTACTATTTCTTGCACATTCTCACTAACATGATTGTCATGTGAAAATGATGATCTTGATTTTTTACCAAATTGACATGCTCCACATACCTTTTGCATCTCTGCAACCTTGAAATTTGGTAGTCCATGGACAATCTCCTTTGACTGCATCAATTTCAACCTTTGTAAGTTTGCATGTCCAATCCGTGTGTGCCATATCTCTATATCAACAATAACTCCTACACCTTTTGCAAACATGGCTGCATTCATTTCAGGAATTTTCACATTTAAGGTGAACATCCTACCCACTTTGTTTCCTTTGGCAATCAATCTTCCATCCTGTTTGTATTCTTGTATATATAACCCATCAGCATTGAACCTGACTTGTAATCCCTGGTCAAGCATTTGTCCAACAAAAACCAGATTCTTTGTTATATTTGCAACATGCAACACATGAGCAAGGTTTTTTACAATGCTATATTTCCTATATGCTCGATAGGGTGTGATGTTTCATCACATGTTTCAACATATCCCAAAACTTCTGCAAAGTACTAAGCCATTCCACATGGCTGGTCATGTGATTTGAAGCACCTAAATCAACATACTAGACATTATCATTCAATTTTGAAACACCAGCAGACATCATATTCATCATGTGATGTTGAACCATGAACAACTTCTCAGAATCATCTGCACTTGTGGATGCATAGTTGTTTTGCTGCCTTTTTTTAATTTATTCTTCAACCTGCAATCATGTTGAAAGTGTCCAGTTTTACCACAATTCCAGCATCCTTTACTATCATTACCTGAATCATTTCTTTGGAAATTTCTATGGCCTCTTTGGCTCCCCCTGCCTCGAAACTGTCCTCTTCCTCCTGCATGATTCTGTTGTTGACTTTGGTCTTGGTTATTGTTTCCTCTTCCACTTTTGAAACCTCTACCTCTCCCTCTTCCTCTACTAGAGTAGAATACCTACTTAGAACAATATTTTCCTTGGGAGTTTGAATCCTCACCAATATTTTTTTCTTCAATAATGAGCATAGATACCAGATCAGCAAAATTCAGAATATTTTCCCTGGTCTGTATAGAAGTTTTGAACTGCTTATATGCAGCTCTGAAACCACAAATGCACACTTCCACCTTATCATCATCATCTACATTCATGCCAATAGATGCAAGTGACTCACATATGCTTTTGATTTTCAGAGTGTAGTCACTTACTGACATGCTTATTTTCTCCAATGTATGCATCTCGTTCTTGAGTTGCAATTTTCGTGTCTTTGTATTTGTCTTGTACAATGTGACCTAACTGCTCCAAGCCTCTTTCGGAGTCTTGGCATCCTGTATGTGCCCAATCATGTTATCATGTATGCTAACAGATAAACAATACATTACCTTTCCTGCTTCTTGATTACATTCCTCATATACTCTTAACTGTTATGTAGTCCGATTCCTCTCTAGTAACTACGGAGCATTTTCGTTCTCTCCTTGGATGTACTTCCAGTAGCCTTTTCCCATCAGGAAATTCTTCATTCTGAATCTCCAAGCATGGAAGTTGTTCTTGTCCAGCTTATCGCTCATAAGCTGACTCATTCCATCTGTGTTTGCCATTTCTGTAGCAACTCACAACACTGCAAAACACTACAAGCAGCACTTCTGTTTGAACTCTATCGCATTATGACGTCACAGTTTGATCTTAGAAAAACATAGTTTTCATGTATCAACAGTACATGGAATCACTTGAAATTCTGGATCTCGAATATATGAGTGTTGCCGAACACGATGCAAGTTACAATTTCTGAAATTGACTAGGTTTTTTTGTGGGCCCCATCTTATGGGCTCAAAACGGAGATCGAGATGGCTCTGAAACTTCGATCTGACAAAAACGAGTGACCTGTTAGCTCAATAAATGGTCGGTTTTGGTGCACTAATATGTTCGTATTTGGCAGAAGAAGATGTTTGATTACAGGTACTTGAAGAGTGATCAAATGTTTGAAGGGAAGTATTTGCAACTACATGATGCCATCATGATCAGAATGGATCAGGAACTTGGTACTACTGTTGGAAATGCATTGATAGACACGACATGTAGCAGCTAGTAGAATCATGACAAATTAGTTTCTTAGTTGCTTCATACATTCGTTGAAGGTTCCTGTACATGTCAGGCCCCACACAGCAATGATTTTTGGATCGATTTTAAGGCATAGAGGTCAAGGATATCATCGGCCTTACTGGATCTGTATCAACTGTGCTAAGTCTCCATGATCACCAACTGAAAGGATCTCTTGAACCAAATGTTTGGATCAGAGTTCAGCTGCAGGTTCATCTTGGGTGAAAGTATCTATCTTCTTATATATCCGAGTGCTGTAGACCACATGTGAAGGAAAAAATCGTTGAGAAGGGCAGAAACACAACCATTAGGATTGAAGTTGGATTTTCCTTTTTGGGGCTCAGATTTATGTTTCTGCACCTTGGAGAAAGAAATTGCTTCAGCTGAAACATTTGTAGGGAGCTTCTTCGGCCTTTTTTGGGGACATTCGTAGGAGGGCATTTTGAAACAGGTCCTTCTACATTTCCATCAACAGACACAATGAGCTTTTCATTTATAGTTGGGGGGCCCTTCGGTGTTGGCGCGGCCAGCTACAGATAAGGAGGAAAAATTGCGGACCAGGAGTTCTCTCTTCGTTTTCTTTTTTGGAGATCGCATAGGGTATGTGGAGGGGAGCGCTCATTCAGAGGACCAGATGCTGATCCTTAGGAGGGAGATCTATCCAGCTTTTCAATCTGACGCTTAGAGGTGGTTTTGCACCGCTATGGCTTTTGGGCCCGCAGAGAATGGAGTAATCGCAGAAACATTGATAGCAACACCGAAACACACAGTATCCCCCAATCCTGGATTTGCATATCCAAAGTTTCGGCTCGATCCTTGAAGAACTGGACTTGCTATTCCGAACGTATGGGTTGATTCTATGAGAGCATGTTCCCGCCACATTCTTGTCACATAAAGGGCGATCCCTTTGATATTGATTTTCATTACAGGGCTTGGATTGTAAGTATCCCGAATTTTATGCCGATTGTATAACGCAATGTTTGTAACTGAAGATTCTATTTCGTTCCTGTTGGTGTGTTGCGTGAGCTCATGTGTAATTGTCACTGTCACCCAAGTTTTCATGAGGTGTCTGAAATCAAGAAATGTTCAGCGCAAAAATAAGCAAGGAAGACAGTAGACAAGGAATTTGCAGATTGCACTGAGTAATATAATAGAAAGCCGGTATATTTGCTTTATAACAGTCAATAGTTGAACAATTTTCTGGCAGTGCTGTGTAAGCTCACAAATGCATGATGGTGATTTTTAACATCATCATCAACCTTGTCGTCCTTTTCAGTTTGAAAACTTTTGATATTTATTAATAGAGAAGAAGATTATAAAGAGTGGGGAGAGGGATCCAGATTTAAAGGTGCTTCCATGTCTACCCGCACTTGACACATGGGTTCAAGATTCTTGACATATTACTTGCAGGCATGTATGGTGCGGACACACTTGGCGCGTGGGATCAAGGTCCATGGCATATTGCTTGGAGGTGTGTAAAATGTGGTTGTCCTTGCATAATGTAATGTGATGAATTGGCGAGGATGGCTCTTACATGATTGAGTGCCTACATCCATGTGTTGAGGGAAGGATCGGGAAAAGTAGATCCTTCACACTGTCAAACAACCCAGTCATCTATTAAAATTGGAAGGATCGGAAGCCTTCTTGTTTATTGGTGTAGCTTGAGGAGATGGGTTTATTGCTCTTGGTTTGATGGCGGATTATGCTGATTGGAGATTCATTGTGCCAGGAAAAGTAGGGGATGATGAGATACAGAGGAGGCCAATGAAGCTCTAGTCATCACTCAGATTCAATCGAGGGAGAAAATTTCCCTCAAGAGACGTAATGATTGAAGAAGTTAGTCGATCATTGCCAATAGCAAATTCACACTTTTGAGGGCATGAGGGCGAGGCAAGAAGCTGAAGGGAAGTGAAAGAGAGCTAGTGAGAAAAGAAGAGGAAAAAGGTGTGAGAAAGTGCACGAGTATGTGTATGTGAGAAAGGGAAGGAAGTGCGAGCGGGATGCTTATGAAGCTAGGGCATAGGCCAACGGAGTGTCAATCAGGAGCTAATTGCGGCCTCCAGGTAATCCGATTGCGAGGGATTTGAACAAAATAAAACCTCGTATAATCATGTTCCCTTAGGCTTAAGAGCCTATCATTTTGGTGCGTCTGCCGAGAACATACGAGCTAGTGCATAGATATAGGAAGAATCCATTGCGAGATAATTATGGGCTCCAGGTAATCCAAGTAGACCGATTTCGAGGGGTTTAAACCAAATTAAGCCTCGTATAATCACTTTTTCCTTGGGCTCAAGACCTTTTCATTTTGGTGCGTTTGTCGAGAAATATATGAGCTAGTGCATAGACATAAGAAAGATCCATTGTGAGACAATTGTGGGCTCTAGGTGATCCAAGTAGACCGATTCCGAGGGATTTAAACCAAATAAAGCCTCGTATAATCATTTTTTCCTTGGGTTCAAGACCATAAACATTTTGGTGCGTTTGCCGGGAATTGGCTTAGCACATCTCATAGAGAGTGCTACGAGTTCGCTTGGTGCCCCAATCGTGTGGCACAGCCAATTCGATCCCAAATTTGCTCTGATCTTCATTAAAGAAATGGCCCAACAAAAGCCAGCATGTGGTGTGGAGAATGCCAATATGAGGCAAGGGAATTTTGGACAAAATAGATGGATATGTTCTCGTCCGACCATGAGACATCATGTGAACCGAGGGTGGCGATTTGGCCCGATATCAAATTATGTGAGATGCTGGTGTTGCGAGCAGATTGGGCATATAGCCAAATATTGCCCTCGTGTATGCACCCCGTTGGATTTTGTCCCCACATGTGCGGACTGTGGGAAAAAGAGACTATGCGAGCACGTGTGTGGCTCAAAAGAGATGACTGACATAAAGGTCACAACGAATCAATCTGATAGGTGTTTATCCTCCTTGTATGTGGAAGTTGACAAGGGTGGAGTTACTTCGTCGACGGAGACTGCGAGAGCAAGTGAAAGCAAGGACACTGGATCTCATGATCGAGACTTGATAGAACTTGTGAAGAGCTTGGAATGTCAAGTCAATTGGTTGCATGTGGAGCGAGATAACGAGAGGATCAAAATAGAGAAATTAGAGGAAAATCAAGTGAAAATGGCCGAGGTCCTAGGAACTTGGGAAAAGCAAGTACGAATGTTGAAAAATGAAAACAAGGAGTGGAAAAGAGTAAACAAAAGCTGCAGGCAAAATCTTGTGAAGCCCGAGAGTGAAAACGTGGTCTGGGACTTGAGATCCGGCTTGATGGTAGTCGACTGCTTTGGAGTTGCGATCGAAGAAGAGCTCTCAAGAGACGAGGATGACCTAATGAGGAGAGTCGAACGAATGGAGCATGAAATCGAGAAGGTACAAAGCATAATCCGTCGATACAGTGATCAAGCGGGTAAGGCATGTGACGAGTTCCACCTGGAGTTAGAAAGAATGAAAAGTGCCCAAGCGGAGAGTGATGAGAAAATGAGACGTGTAGAGAAAGAGAATGCAAGGCTGAGTAGCGAGCTCGATAGGTGGATGAATCAGAAAGACGATGAGACCCGAGAACGAGTAGAAGATCCGAAAGTAGGTAGAATAGAGGAAGAGCTAAAAGTGATGTTGGACAAGTTAGAGGCGATAGGCGTGGAGTTAGAAAAGGCGAAGGAGTTGTCGAAAAAAGTGGATGATCTGGAAGTAGAAAATATGAGTAGAATCTGGGAGGAGAGGTCGATTCGAGAAGAGGTTGAAAAGTTGTCTGGCCAAGTCGAGAGGAGCGAGGAGGTTCCTTTGGAAATAGAAAGAAAGATGAGCCATTTAGAAGAGGAGAAGAAGAAAATGTGGGTTCGGTTCCATCAAGTGGATGATGAGATTTTTCGACTCCAAGGCAATGATGAGCGAAAAGAAGAAGGGATAAGGGATTTAGCTTTGAAGCTCGAGGCATTAAGAGGTGTAGTAATGAATGGTGGCCTTCCAGACCGTATCGCTTGGCTAGAGGACAATATCAGCAAGCTGTCGAATCATGTGGAATCTCTACGAGGCAGAGGATGGAGATGAAAAAGAAAAAGATGATATGATGGATGCCGGTTAGGACGGCTTGAGTTTGATTAGGGTTTGCTTTGCGGATTGCGAGTCAAAGATGTGAGGACGGGTGGACCAAGTGTGTTGTACACTTAGGAACTAAAGTGACACTTTTTGAGGTTTCAGGTCGGCAAAGTAATTAGTGTGTGCGGGTTTCGAGAGGAAAAGTTGACCATGGCATTAGTGGCTGGATTTTGGTTTGAGTAGCGGCAGAGAGGAGATATGTCTCATCGGGATGTCCACGAGGGGATATATGTGTGTGTGTCGTGATTGGTTGGGTTGGGAAAAAGTCCTTTCTTTTGTCTCCTAATTCTCGAGATCGGGAATGAAAAGAAAATGAGAAAAATATATGTTTGTGTATGTGTGAGTGTGGCTACGCGCCTATGTGGGCCGATAGGTGGGTGGACCCACTTTGACCGGGTGGTCAAAGCCACGAACCGACATCGGTTTCGCACAGGGCTAGCTGTCTGTGTGTCGCGCGCTACGTTGGGTTGGTAGATGGGTGGAACAAACTCGATTGGGTGGTCGAGTCCACGAGTCGCATCCAGCTTCGGCGTAGGCCGGCAAGTGTGAGTAAATATGTGAAAAAAAAAATGATGAAAAAAGAGAGAAAAAAATGTGGAAAAAATGAATGAGAAGAATTCCTCGCTCGAGGGGGGACATAAGAGAGGTGAGAGAGCATGATGCTCGGATGGGAATATATGTGTTTGTGTTGTGGGGATTTGGGGTATGTGTGGGCTCCCGATGAAACATGTCAAATTGAAGCTTAAGCTCGGCTAGGGTTTTGGTTGCGATGTGTCTATGGAAAGCTTGGACTTGAGGAATCCAATCGTGCTTGTTGCATTGTTGTCTGCAAACCTTCCGGAAGTGTTTAGTTTGGCTCTTAGGTGGTATGACAACTTGAGAAGTCCTGAATCGCGTTGATGATGAGTGGTCCTGTCGAGGTGAGCTCGTGTTAGGCTTGAGTGGTCTTTGCCGTGTGTCCATCAAATTAGGAGAGGTGGTGGCGACCAAGCATAGGATCTGATTGATGAACAAAAGAGCACAGAGTAGATGAAAAGGTAAGTGGGAATAGAAAACCCTAGGTGGGAAGGAAATGGGAAATTGGCAAGAGAACTCGGTTAGAAATGAGACAAAGGAATCAGCAAAACGATCGTGAAACCGGGAAAAGTATCGAAACGGAACTCGGAAATGGTTTTTGATGGTGTGTGTGAAAAGTGTGTTGAGCATGCATGTGGAATAAAGATGTGTGACGTGTTGAATGAGTAGTCGAGAAGAGTGACGAGAGCGAATGTGGACATGTCTTCTGCTTGTATGCATATGGGTTGTGACGAGCTTGCATGTATGACGACGATGTGTGATGTGATTTCCTGATGTGTGTTTGCTCTTTCCATTTTGGTTGTAAATGTTATTGGGATTTGATGAAAAAAGATTCTAATGTTTTAATGAAGTTTGCAGACAGGTGGACATGTCAATGAAGATGCGAGAAGATGGACAAAGATGGTAAGTGAAATGATTGGATTTTGGTACTGACCAACGATTGTATGAGGGTGATTACAGGTGCTACATTGAGGAAGAAGAGAATGGTCATGCAAGGTAAAGATTTGTATTTGATTGAGTGATCAGCACATGTTGGATGATTTGAGCGCAGGAACAATTTGGCTCGTCGAGGACGACTTCGCAATTAAGAAGAGGGGAGTATGTTAGCTCATTAAATGGTCGGTTTTGGTGCACTAATATGTTCGTATTTGGCAGAAGAAGATGTTTGATTACAGGTACTTGAAGAGTGATCAAATGTTTGAAGGGAAGTATTTGCAACTACATGACGCCATCATGATCAGAATGGATCAGGAACTTGGTACTACTGTTGGAAATGCATTGATAGACACGACATGCAACAGCTAGTAGAATCATGACAAATTAGTTTCTTAGTTGCTTCATACATTCGTTGAAGGTTCCTGTACATGTCAGGCCCCACACAACAATGATTTTTGGATCGATTTTAAGGCATAGAGGTCAAGGATATCATCGGCCTTACTGGATCTGTATCAACTGTGCTAAGTCTCCATGATCACCAACTGAAAGGATCTCTTGAACCAAATGTTTGGATCAGAGTTCAGCTGTAGGTTCATCTTGGGTGAAAGTATCTATCTTCTTATATATCCGAGTGCTGTAGACCACATGTGAAGGAAAAAATCGTTGAGAAGGGCAGAAACACAACCATTAGGATTGAAGTTGGATTTTCCTTTTTGGGGCTCAGATTTATGTTTCTGCACCTTGGAGAAAGAAATTGCTTCAGCTGAAACATCTGTAGGGAGCTTCTTCGGTCTTTTTTGGGGACATTCGTAGGAGGGCATTTTGCAACAGGTCCTTCTACATTTCCATCAACAGACACAATGAGCTTTTCATTTATAGCTGGGGGGCCCTTCGGTGTTGGCGCGGCCAGCTACAGATAAGGAGGAAAAATTGCGGACCAGGAGTTCTCTCTTCGTTTTCTTTTTTGGAGATCGCATAGGGTATGTGGAGGGGAGCGCTCATTCAGAGGACCAGATGTTGATCCTTAGGAGGGAGATCTATCCAGCTTTTCAATCTGACGCTTAGAGGTGGTTTTGCACCGCTATGGCTTTTGGGCCCGCGGAGAATGGAGTAATCGCAGAAACATTGATAGCAACACCAAAACACACAGTATCCCCCAATCCTGGATTTGCATATCCAAAGTTTCGGCTCGATCCTTGAAGAATTGGACTTGCTATTCCGAATGTATGGGTTGATTCTATGAGAGCATGTTCCCGCCACATTCTTGTCACATAAAGGGCGATCCCTTTGATATTGATTTTCATTACAGGGCTTGGATTGTAAGTATCCCGAATTTTATGCCGATTGTATAACGCAATGTTTGTAACTGAAGATTCTATTTCGTTCCTGTTGGTGTGTTGCGTGAGCTCATGTGTAATTGTCACTGTCACCCAAGTTTTCATGAGGTGTCTGAAATCAGGAAATGTTCAGCGCAAAAATAAGCAAGGAAGACAGTAGACAAGGAATTTGCAGATTGCACTGAGTAATATAATAGAAAGCCGGTATATTTGCTTTAAAACAGTCAATAGTTGAACAATTTTCTGGCAGTGCTGTGTAAGCTCACAAATGCATGATGGTGATTTTTAACATCATCATCAACCTTGTCGTCCTTTTCAGTTTGAAAACTTTTGATATTTATTAATAGAGAAGAAGATTATAAAGAGTGGGGAGAGGGATCCAGATTTAAAGGTGCTTCCATGTCTACCCGCACTTGACACATGGGTTCAAGATTCTTGACATATTACTTGCAGGCATGTATGGTGCGGACACACTTGGCGCGTGGGATCAAGGTCCATGGCATATTGCTTGGAAGTGTGTAAAATGTGGTTGTCCTTGCATAATGTAATGTAATGAATTGGCGAGGATGGCTCTTACATGATTGAGTGCCTACATCCATGTGTTGAGGGAAGGATCGGGAAAAGTAGATCCTTCACACTGTCAAACAACCCAGTCATCTATTAAAATTGGAAGGATCGGAAGCCTTCTTGTTTATTGGTGTAGCTTGAGGAGATGGGTTTATTGCTCTTGGTTTGATGGCGGATTATGCTGATTGGAGATTCATTGTGCCAGGAAAAGTAGGGGATGATGAGATACAGAGGAGGCCAATGAAGCTCTAGTCATCACTCAGATTCAATCGAGGGAGAAAATTTCCCTCAAGAGACGTAATGATTGAAGAAGTTAGTCGATCATTGCCAATAGCAAATTCACACTTTTGAGGGCATGAGGGCGAGGCAAGAAGCTGAAGGGAAGTGAAAGAGAGCTAGTGAGAAAAGAAGAGGAAAAAGGTGTGAGAAAGTGCACGAGTATGTGTATGTGAGAAAGGGAAGGAAGTGCGAGCGGGATGCTTATGAAGCTAGGGCATAGGCCAACGGAGTGTCAATCAGGAGCTAATTGCGGCCTCTAGGTAATCCGATTGCGAGGGATTTGAACAAAATAAAACCTCGTATAATCATGTTCCCTTAGGCTTAAGAGCCTATCATTTTGGTGCGTCTGCCGGGAACATACGAGCTAGTGCATAGATATAGGAAGAATCCATTGCGAGATAATTATGGGCTCCAGGTAATCCAAGTAGACCGATTTCGAGGGGTTTAAACCAAATTAATCCTCGTATAATCACTTTTTCCTTGGGCTCAAGACCTTTTCATTTTGGTGCATTTGCCGGGAAATATATGAGCTACTGCATAGACATAAGAAAGATCCATTGTGAGACAATTGTGGGCTCTAGGTGATCCAAGTAGACCGATTCCGAGGGATTTAAACCAAATAAAGCCTCGTATAATCATTTTTTCCTTGGGTTCAAGACCATAAACATGACCCTAAAGGGATAACTCACGAAAATAAACAGAGGTCTTCTACCTTCATGCTGATTTTGATGGATTTACGGTCTTAAAGTGAAGTCAGAGGTTTTTCCTACTTTCAAGAAGTTCTTAGCTATGGTTGAAAATGAAAGTCAGTCAAAGATCTAGATTTTGAGAAGTGATAGAGGAGGAGAGTACATGTCAAAAGACTTTAAGTCTTTTCTTGAAGTAAAAGGTATCTCTCATCAACTCACTATTGCTTACACGCTAGAACAAAATGGTGTTGCAGAGAGAAAGAATAGGATACTTGTTGAGATGATGCGTAGTATGATGTCATCCAAAAATCTTTCTCCCAAGTTTTGGTTTGATGCAGTACATACAGCTAATCACATTTTGAATAGGTCTTCCACAAAAGCTTTGAAGGTCATTACACCTTATGAAGCTTATTATTGGAAGAAGCCTAATGTGAGTTACTTCAAAGTTTTGGTTCCCCAGCTTATGTTCACATTGAGAAGAAGGATCGTGGTAAGCTTGATGTAAAAGGCATTAAAGCGGTCTTTCTTGGTTATGAATTGAAAGCAAAGGATACAGATTCTATGTTCCGGATACAGGTGATATCCTACTCTCACGCAATGCATATGTTGTAGAAAGTCATATTTATGATAAGAAGGAAGAGATTCTAGATTTCATAAAGGCAAACGACTATGCATTTTTCAGAAGGAATTTGGATACTTTCATTCAACCATACAAGGGGGGTGATGAACATACTCAAAGCCTACAAGATACAGGTGAAGAGATAATTTCATTACCTACATCAATACCTAGTACATCATTAGTACCTCATGAAGTTCTGACTTATGAAGTTGGAGAAGGTTCCAGAGTTCCAGAAGAAAGAGATACTGAAGGACAAGAAGAGATACCACCACTTTTCAAGAATACGCCAAAGTGGTTATATCAAACTTGGAAGGACACTGGTATACAAGAATACACTAGAAGAACCAGAAGTAAGACCAAGAGACAACAAGGAGACCAGGTAAATTATGCAAAACATTTTGAGGATCATAATAGTTTAGCTCTTATATCAGTTGAGAATGAACTAGCTAGTGTTCAATATGCACTACAAAGTGATATGATCATCACAAGTCCTAGGATTCAGTTCAAGTACAGAGATGAGTGTATCTACATGACACAACAGAAATACATTGAGAAATTATTGGAAAATTTTGAGATGACAGATTCTAAACCTATGCAAACACCTATAGATGTTAGTGTGTTATTACAGTCGGTAGTAGATCTAGAACCGTTTGGTGCTACATTATATAGTCAAGTAGTTAGTTGCTTGATACATCTATGTAATACACGTCCAGACATTCAGTTTGTAGTTTCTCAAGTATACAGGTTCATACATAGTCAGCTCAAGATTCAGTGGAAATCAATTAAAAGATATTTGTAGACAACAGAAGTTTTGCAGGTTATTGAACCTTGTACCATTGTGACATTGAAGGGGGGATTGTTGGAAACAATGTCAACATGTCCAACTTGGAGCAACACATGTGATGTGTATTTCTTAGTCTTCTATAGAAGAAGAGTGCGGGTGCATTATTGATATAATAAAATGCTTTTTTCGACCATTGCAACTAAAACCACGTGGCCAAGATGGTTAGAGTACTACTCTTTGATCGGGTGACCTGGGTTCAAAACCTGTCAGCAACAACGCTTCGCATATCTTTTGATAAAGCAAACAATGTGTTTTTCGGAAAAAACAAAAGTGGGTGGCGCTATTTTGGCGATGTTTTTTATTAGGAGTCTTTCCTTTAGCGATAAATATTGCTCATAGTTTTTTTTAGATAGCCTTTAGTATTGCTTTTCACATAGCCTCAATACTATAAAAGAAGAGCCTTGCTCATTGTTCAAATACAATGAGCAAGGCTCAAGGCTAAGGAGAAGGAGGTGATCAACATCTTGGAGAAGATCTTTGGAGGCTATCTTGGAGGAGGAGTTCTCACACTCTTGGAGGAAAGCAACATTAGCATGACTTATTTTGGATAACACAAACATGACACTTCTGTTTTCACTTTGAAGTAGACAATGCTCCTCATCAGGTGAGTGGATCTGACATGAATCTTTCTTAAAAACTATTTTATAACCATCTGACAAGAAATTTGAGATAGAGAGCAAATTCTTCTTTATTCTGAACATAAAGAACATTGGAAATTGTGAAATCTCCACCTGATCTTGACTTAAGGTTCACTTCTCCAACACCTTCAACATCTAAATCATCACCATTTGCAATGGTCACTCTTCTACTTGAAGAGTTAGAAAGGGAAGAAAATACCTTTCTACAACCTATCATATACTTAGTAGCTCCAGAATAAAAAATCCAAGGATTATCTGAGATTGCATTTGATGCTGCCTAATTAAAAACTATCTCTTCAATAGTAACACATGCATCTAAATCTACCTTTGAAGATTTACGTTTTGGATCATCTTCAACACTATTACCTGATGCTTTTTTCTTCTCATTGAAAATCCTTGCTCTGCATTCTGCTATGAAATGACCTGGCTTCTTATAGTAATGGCATACTCCTTTCTTTGAATCAGATGTAGTCAAAGACTTTTCTTTGGGTGTAGAGGAAGCATTAGGAAAAGGATTGGAAGACTTTGGATTAGAAAACTTACTTTCCTTCTTGGATTGCTGACTCTTCTTCTCCTTCTTTGTCTCCATCTTCTTCTTACCCTTCGATGATGATATCATGGCTTCATCATTCTCTTCCATACCCTTTTTTTTATCTTCATCTTGAAGTATTAGGAATTGTAGCTCTTCAAATGAAATTTCTCTCTCTTGTAGAGAGACATAAAGAAGTAACAAAAGCACGGTCTGTAGATGGGAGTTTAGAAGTGTGTTTACCATCTCTTCATCTGAAATGTTGACTCCAACATTTAGTAACTGATCTCGTAAATCTTTTAAGTTTCAAAATATTTGTCTAAATCGATTCACCAAATTTCATCCTTGTGTTGGCTAATTGTCTCCTTAAATGAGCTTTCCTAGTAGGGTTTCTGCTCTGATAGAGATTCTCTAACTCCAACCAAGCCTGACGAGAACTTCTGCAAGACCTGATTTGAGGTATAATATGCCTCTTAACTCCCATAGCAATATATGAAAATGCTAAAGCATCCCTTGAATCCCATTTGGATTGCTCTTCTATAGGAAGTAATCTGGTAGTAGTATGGACTCCCGATGATGAAAGAGTTTCTTCTTCTTGACTAACCTCCTATTGAGTAGAAATAGGAACAGGGGGTCTTCTAGAAGATGAAGTAGCCTCTTCTCCAACTTGTCTTGGCCTTGGATAAGTGCCATTGACAATATTCCATAATTCCTTTGATACTAACGGATTCATCATTATAAAACTCCACATTGGATAATTAGACATGCCCTCAAGCTTGTCTTCATTCTCAGGTCTATAGTCACTCATCTTGTTAAGGGTGTATGTCAACGATGCTCTGATACCAAATGTTGGTATTCTAGTGTCTGAATACCATATGTTGGAAGTGGTATGGGCCCTAATACTAATAAATTCATAGGTTTACAGGATCTTCCAACAAATGAACCTTAACATACACATCTTAAGACTAAAAAATAGATGAGTGAGAGATAGAGAGAGAATAGATGAGATTTCAAGTGTAATGGTAAGCTATGAGGCTCACCTACACTATCTATATATGAATGTCAAATTATAATGTGTGAATATGATACAAACTTACAATTTCTTTGTCTAGGCAGAAATAGGAACTAGATACAAGAGATTGTGTACCTAAGAGGTATGAAGAGTGTGTGTGTGTGAGAGAGAGAATATGGAGAATATGAACAGTTTAGAACTGTTTTACAGCAAACCCAAATTCGGATCAACCTAAATCAGAAACGAGTGACCTAGCAAGTAAGAACGGAAATAGACTTGCTACTCACAGTAAATCAACAACTGATGTTGATGGTAAACTGGGAGAATATCCTCCAGATAATCACCAAGACGTAGACCACAACTCCTCCAAGAGTGTGAGAACTCCTCCTCCAAGATAGCCTCCAAAGATCTTCTCCAAGCTGTTGATCACCTCCTTCTCCTTAGCCTTGAGCACTTGAGAGACTTGAATGATTGTATTTGAACAATGAGCAAGGCTCTTCTTTTATAGTATTGAGGCTATGTGAAAAGCAATACTAAAAGCTATCTAAAAAAAAATACGATCAATATTGATCGCTAACGAAAAGACCCCTAATAAAAAACATCATGAAAACGGTGCCATTCGCTTTTGTTTTTTCCGAAAAACACATTGTTTGCTTTATCAAAAGATATGTGAGGCGCTGCCACTGACGGGTTTTGAACCCAGGTCGCCTCTATCAAAGAGTAGTGCTCTAACCATCTTAGCCACGTGCTTTTGGTTACAACAAACCCGAATTCGGATCAACCTAAATCAGAAACGAGTGACCTAGCAAGTAAGAACGGAAATAGACTTGCTACTCACAGTAAATCAACAACTGATGTTGATGGTAAACTGGGAGAATATCCTCCAGATAATCACCAAGACATAGACCACAACTCCTCCAAGAGTGTGAGAACTCCTCCTCCAAGATAGCCTCCAAAGATCTTCTCCAAGATGTTGATCACCTCCTTCTCCTTAGCCTTGAGCACTTGAGAGACTTGAATGATTGTATTTGAACAATGAGCAAGGCTCTTCTTTTATAGTATTGAGGCTATGTGAAAAGCAATACTAAAAGCTATCTAAAAAAAACTACGATCAATATTGATCGCTAACGAAAAGACCCCTAATTAAAAAAATCATGAAAACGGTGCCATTCGCTTTTGTTTTTTCCGAAAAACACATTGTTTGCTTTGTCAAAAGATATGTGAGGCGCTGCCATTGACGGGTTTTGAACCCAGGTCGCCTCGATCAAAGAGTAGTGCTCTAACCATCTACGTGCTTTTGGTTGCAATGATCGCAAAAAGAATTTTATTATATCCATAATGTACCTTCACTCTTCTTCTATAGAAGACTAAGAAATACACATCACATGTGTTGCTCCAAGTTGGAAATGTTGACAGTGTTTCCAACAGATATCTCAACATCCCTTGGGCTTTGGTATCTCGTTGGAGTAGCAGTGGAATTGGGTCCTGGCCAGACTCAAAAACAAGTTAAACTACTAGAGAGGTATGCAAATCAATCTCGCTGGTCGTGCAATGGTTATCAACATGTTCCTCATTTTTTTGACCATTTACTTCCTCTCTTTTTGGAGAGCGAAAGAGCAAGAGCTATCCAAACTGGAAAGTATTTGTAGAAACTTCCTTTGGACGAGCGACCACAATATGTTTACAACATATGATTTAAGAGCATCTTCTAATATTTGACATTTGACATACACACTTAATCTAGATGAGTAGAGATTTGAGAATTAGACAATTCAGTCACATGTGTATTCATCAGTGTGGAGTATGAAGTTGATGATCTATTAGTAGCCAAATATTTCTTGAAGAGTATGCAAATACTTTACAGAAGTATTATTTGAAGACCCAGGCTTGATGAAGAGAAGACTACTTCAAACTCAAGGAAGAACAATGGTTTAGAGAAGATGAAGGAATCAGATCAATATCAAATCACAGGTATCAGTTTCTACTATCAAATTATCATTTTCAGGTCATGTCTTAGAAGAGCAGTTATGAAGAGATTTGAAGAATTCAAGGATGCTTTTATACACTTTCATTATTTGAAAGTTAAAGGCTACATCAAAACAGGTATCTAGAGGTTTTTCTAAGAGAGTTTTGAGAGATCTCTTTCATGGCAAGAAAGCTCATCTAAGAAGACAAATTTGGAGATGGGATGAGTTTTGTTTTCATCCAATTTTCTATTGTAAGTTGGTTGGATATCCAGGTACAGAATGTAATATAGGTATCTAGAGAGGTAACTCTAGAAATGTAATTCATCATTCAGACAAAAGATTGGTGAATTTAGTCGTTTCATTCATTTGAAACAGAATTTTGATTCAGAGATATGAGGAGATGATAAAACATGATTCTATATTCACTTCCATTTATATACCATGTTTTGTTTTATCTCTTACTCTTAGCATTAGAGGAAGAGAAAGAGTTCATTTGAAGAAGTCAAGAGTGTTTGCTACTTCAAGATGAAGAGAACAAAAGGTATGGAAGAGAAGTTTGAAGATGTTACCATCATCATCAGGTGGAAGAAAGATGCAGAAGAAGAAAGTCCATCATTTCCAAAAGAAAATTAAGGCTTCCTTTTCTCATATATTTTCCATATACTTTTCCTATTTTATCCTCTACATCCAAAGACAAGTCTACGAAAACATCTTGTGTTAAAGAAGAAGCAGTTTCTTGTTTTGCATTATACTTGGTCACGATTTAGTAGATTTGACAAAGAATTGCATTGAGAGAAAGAAAAGAAGTAGATATAACTTTTGACTCATATATGTATGAGTTATGTTTTATTTGAAGCTTTTAAGCAGGCATCTTATATGTTCCCTCAAAGAATTCTTGGAGTGTCAATACAGAGCTACTTGGTATATGACAAGTTGTAGAGAAGTATATTTCTTCTTTATCTAACTCTTGAGGTAAAAGAGGTTTTTGTAGGAGATGTTGAAGTTTTGGGTTGAGGTTTTTTGTTTGGAAAAGTTACCTCATATTCAGTATTTTCAGAAAACTTCAGAAAATTCAGATTTTTGAAGTACTAGTGAGTTGGAGAATCTACTTTCTATGATTGTCTAGATTTTTGGATACATGCTTGTATTCAAAAATGTGTTCCATCAGATTCTATTACTTGATTGAGAAGTGGAGTTAGCCAAAAGAAAGTCAAGCAGGTACTATCACATTTCACCCGGGTAGAATATGAAAGATATGAAGTATCAACTTGCAGCTTTTGGAGTTCTCAAGGTGAGAAGTTTATCCACTTATGTTTCAAGTAGGAGTTACAGATTCTTGGGAAGGATTTGTTTGCAGAAAAGTTTTACAACTTTGTAAGAAGCATGGACACTTGGAGACATTCAGGTAGCAAATCAAACATTCAGTCATGAAGGTTTGATGAGAGCAGATTCTACACAAGAGAGATCATTGATCTTGGATGATCTTGTATGATCTTATATGATCTTGGATGATCTTGAATGATCATGAAGATCTTGAGTATTTATGAGTCAGTTGTCTATCCTTTATTTGTGTAAGGTTCTTAGCATTGGAAGAATTAAGTCAAAGATTTAGGTTCTATTAGATTTGTGTTGCACAGAGATAGAAGAAGATACTTGTTATGTTACAGAAGGTTATGAATCCTAAAGTGCTTTCAGCAAGGTTTTTATTGGATAAGCAAACCTTATTCTAGATTTTGGGAAGCTGAGGAATGACAGGGAAAGCTATTGGCATGTGCACAATGCTAATAAAAAGGGTTCAGAGATTTTGTTTCAAATACAGGTATTGATCACTGAAGATCAGATTTATGAAGAAGGACGTCCAAGATTTCATAAAGTCTGATATAATTTGAAGAATACTGGATACTAGTGTTAAGTCATCCAGGGGGTGATGAAACATGAAGACTTATTTTCAGCCATATATGTAAAAGAATGCAGAATCATACCTACAGGTATTCCTATATTTCCTTTGTCAGGTTCTCTTTATATTCCAGCTTTGAAAGAAGAAGGAAGAAGAAGAATGTTTGGAGAAAGTTCCTGTTACGATGTTCCTATTCAGGAGAAGGTTCCAGAGTTCTATTGAAGAGAAGCTTGATATTTCAGAGAGGTATGTTTGAAAGTGCACACATTTATGTTTGTACCAAGTTCTAAAGGAAAGAGGTATGAAGGATTTACAGATTGAACAAGGATGAAGACATGATGACATCATAGATTTTTTTATGAGACTCATATTTCAGTTGATTTCAATTGAGTTGAGTTGACTTGACTTGAGTACTATCAGAGATGAACCAGCAGTGTTCATAATACACTAAATTGTGAGTTTTCAGTCACAGGTTCCAGGATTCAGTTCTTGATTAGTGTATTTACATGACACAGCAGAAGTACGTTGAGAAACCTTTTTGGAAGGTAAATGAAAATATGTGGATCCTAGTGTATGTTTTCAGGTTTTTGAAAACAAGAGATAGCAGGTTCAGAGTCAGTACTTGCTATATTTGTTGTCAAGCAGTGATTACTTGATAAGTTCACTATTGGATATCTTTTTTGCATATTTTCTCAAGTATTATGGTTCATATTCAGCAAGTTCAAGTTTTTTGAAGGAAAATCAAATATAGTTTTGAAGAAGACTTTTGAAGAAAAGATTTGAAGATCAGTTTAGGAGTACAAGCTTGAAGCTTGTGACAAGCTATTAGAAGCTTGTGATACTTTGCAGATTATGAAGTTTGCAAGATCAAGTTCAGTTTGTACCATTGTGACATTGCAGGGGGGATTGTTGGAAAACAATGTCCCAAAGGTCAAGGTCTCAATCCCATGGTCAAATTGGTCCATATAACTCACTGTTTAACGCATGTATAGCAGCCTCTAGTAGTGTATGTACACGCAAACGGCGTTGTGCGCCTTGGATACAAAAAAGGCCTTCTAACAAACTGGCGTGGGTTAACGAACTGGCGTGGGTTTGAAACCCACGCCAGTTCGTTAGAAGGCCTTTTTTGTATCCAAGGTGCACAACGTCGTTTGCGTGTACATACACTACTAGAGGCTGCTATACATGCTTTAAACAGTGAGTTATATGGACCAAAACCCACACCAGTTCATTAGAAGGCCTTTGTTGTATCCAAGGCGCACAACGCCGTTTGCGTGTACATACACTACTAGAGGCTGCTATACATGCTTTAAACAGTGAGTTATATGGACCAATTTGACCATGGGATTGAGACCTTGACCTTTGGGACATTGTTTTCCAACATGGACCAACCTAAAGGCTAGCAAAATTTGTGGGGTGCCTCCTTGGTGCAAGAGCTACTACCGGTCCATTGAAGATTTTGCTCGCATCTTCTTTACTTGTCCCAACTCCAACAGGTTGTGGCAGATTGCCAGAAAGAAAATTAGACGTCAGAAACATATCAGTTGGAAACAAGCTCTCCTACGAGAAGCGATCGGCTGCCACGCAACTCTTTTGAATGCCACCAGAGGGGAGGTCCTATGGAAGATCTGGCAGGAAAGATGTGCTTATAACTTTGGCGACTCCCCCAAAGAGTGGTTGATTGAGAAATCGTTGTTCCTCCTCGATAAAAGAATCTCTAAGTGTAAGAGATTCTTCAAGCATCACCAAGTGCTCCTTCTAACCAACAACAAGCTTAAACCAAGTGGGCCCCGATTGAGGGTGATGAGAGGGTGATTAACCTTCTTTGTAATGCCTTCTAAACTTTGTAAAATCTACCCCTACTCTATGGGATTAGGGGGGGTCCCATGGGCATTAGTCTCCTTCACTTGTTCTTGTACTTTTCTTTTAATTAATACAAGTCCGAGAGAGTAGGCTAAGGCCAAACTCCCTTTATTAAAAAAAAAGTGCTTGGTCAAAGCAATTCAGAGAGTGAGGAAGACAAGCCTCCCAAGCACTTGAAACCCACAAAGGGGACTTGGAAGACTCAAAGAGGTAGGCAAGCCGAGAAATGGAAAAAGAGAGTGGCTAAGCTTGACGATTCCCTCAAGGTCAAGCAAGATGAGCTTACTAAGAAGAAAGAAGAACTCCTAAAAAAGCAAGATCAACTTACTCAAGAGCAAATTCAACATCAAGATTTGAGAATGCAACAACATAGAGTACAAGAACTATCACATCCATGCTCACACTCTTACCCACCACCCTATCCATACCCTTACCATATCCATGGCCTCAACCTAAATTGGTCCTTGCTCACCCTCTAAGCTCCGAGTTCGAAGGGTTATTGAGAACCTATCATGAAAGTCTTAAATTAGGACAATAAATAGAGTATCATGATAAATATTATCCAAGGGGAGACCTAGAAAAGGATGTGTCAATAAATGATAGAAGTTTCTTAAAATATGCTAGAAAAAGTTCCTAACATTGTTCTTCCAACATGCATGCCCAAAGAGAATTTCCCAAAAGTAGTTAAATCCCATCAAAGTAAGATCAAACTCAAGAAAAGGAAAAGAAGCTTTGGGAAAGCCAAGAACAATTTCAGAAGGCTAAGAACATAAAAGGATGATAAAATCACAATAATAGCCAAATGATTTTTCCCCTAATCATGGGGAGACTACAATAGATCTAGGACCTATCTAGACTCATGTTCCACTTCCACAAGAGGATAATCTTGTACCAAACACAGAGGGTTCCCTTCTCAAAGTTTCAAACATGAGACAATTGAGTGAGAAGTGACTTATCTCTTAATGTGTTAGTAAATCCAAAATCATGGCTTGAGGTGGAAACACACTTCCAATCTCTAGCTTATTACATTGGAAGTGATGAAGTAGATTTTGAGTGTAAGAAAGCCAAATCCCTAAAGCTCGATCCCCATCCCAAAGGATGGAACATGGATATTGTTGAAAATTCTTCAAATGAAAAGAGTGATGAAGCCAACATGGATCGCGATTTTGGGCATACATTGTTACATGTCATTATTATACATCATTGCATTCTAAATGTATGGTTGTGAGCGAGGTTGATTCAGAGTGGTTGTTTGATAGTGGTGCTTCAAATCACATAACTTCATGCAAAAGGATTTTTGCATCTTTGAAAGATGCAACCAAAAATTTTTGCACCTGCTTCATGCATGACTACCATTTGTACCATGGTTGCATTGGCTGCTCAACAAGGTTGGAAAGTACATCAATTGGACATAAAAAAAGATTTTTTGAATAGTGATTTTCAAGAAGAGGTTTATGTGAAGAAACCTCTTGGATTTTCCATGAAAGGGCAAGAACATATGGTTTTTTGCTTGGATAAAGCCTTGTATGGTCTCAAGCAAGCTCTATGTGCATGGTATGACAATATCCATAAGCACTTGATTGCACTTGGCTTCACATGTAGTCCAATTGAAAGCACACTCTATGTATGCAAAGATAGGATTGATCTTCTATTGTTTGTTCTTTATGTTGATGCCATATTCTTGATCGGATCATGTGATGAAAAACTTGACATCCGTATGGCTGATATGCGGCATACTTTTGATGTCACTTATCTTGTACTTTTGAGCTCCTATCTTGGCATCCACTTTGTATTTGCTGAGGGCGGAATTGTTATGCATCAAGCAAAGTATGTTGAAAAAATACTTCAGTGTTTTGACTTTGAGGATTGGAAGCTGATTTCCACACTATTGGAGATAGGATTTAAGTTCTCAGTTGAGGATTCCAGTGATGTATTTGACACTTGTCTTTATCAACAAGCTATGGGGTGTCTTAGATATGCATGCAACACTAGTAAGAAGCAACCTATAGTGGTGACATCGAGTTGTGAAGCTAATTACAAGGCACTTTTCATAGTTTTAGTGGAGTGTATATGGCTAAGATGCCTATTGATGGATCTTTGCATGGAGATTGATGCTACTACACATTGATAGTCAGAGTGCATTGAATGTTGCACAAAATCAGCGTTTCATACATAGATCAAACATATTGAGGTGCATTATCACTATGTGAGAGAGCATCTTCATGTAGGAGATATTGATTTGGTATATGTGCCTATAGAAGATAATGTGGCAAACATGTTCACCAAAGCTCTTCCATGAGAAAAGTTTGAAGATTTTTGCAAAGCTTTAGGCTTATTGCCTAGTGGGGGCTGATTATCACTCCCTGTATGTGTTCACATCATTCGCTCTAGAGAGACTCTCTATACTTGTGTGTTCCTTGAGTAGATTTTATGTGAAACTTTTCCCTATACATGGGCACTTTTTACTCTAGTACTAGCTAGAGGTTTTTTCCCCATGTTACCACATAAATGATGTGAGAGGAGATGGTGGACACACTCTAAAGATGTGCCTAGAGCTACAAAAACCTACTCTACACCTACCAAGATAACTTCAAAGATGCTAAGTAGAAACCTTGAGATTGCTAATGATCCAAAGATACCCTTAATACTTTGGAAGATCAATCTCAAATTGATTCATCAAAACAGATGACTTGACACAAAACTTGTTATTTTGGGATGAGAAGCACTCTGGAATTTCACTCAGAGCTCATAGCCTGTTGAGAATTGTCCAAAGATAATTTTCACATCTCTAGTTAGATATATAATGAACCTAAAGCATCAAATTTGATGAATTTTAATGAACCATACTGAGAGAAATCGATTTAGGAACAATAGGGTGTCATCCCCACTTTTCATGAGTTGATTGCAAAAATACATAGGTGACTTCAAATCTATGTATCTCATAAAATAATGAACCAAATAAGATGAAAATTGATGTGAAGTAAGTAAATGTACTTAGCAATTTATGTATACCAATTTAAATAAAAAAGACTTAGTATGCATAGAGAAATCAATGATCAAAGTTGACTAAAAAAGAGACATAGACTTGTGACAATAGTTAAAGTGAACTCCAAGAAATGTCTTGAAAGATCAATTTGTATTGAACATATAGTACATGAAAAGAATGAGCATGAAGCTTGGGAAGTAGTAGCACTAGGTGTACTTCACAAATGACTGAATGCCTGCTCAAAACTTCCTCCAAATGTAGCTAAAACTTTGCTATGTTCCATGACTCCTTTTTAGTGTATATATAGGTGATTTTGAATTCAAACTTTGGGGAGATTCCACCTAAAAGGTCATTTAAGTTAAGGGAATCTCATCTACTTGATTTCTCCAACTTTGGCTTCGTAATTAGTACCTAACAAGGCCGCATGATTCTCTTATTTAATGTAATTACTTTTCAAGTAATCACTTTTACAAGAGGTTGTTCTTGTGGTGTCTCTCATTGAGAGTATACATAACAAAGTAATGAATGAAAAAGCATTAGGCTTGGATAGAAATGCTCCAAAAGCTCCCCCTCAAGCCTAGCATGCTTGAGTCTTCATTCTTCCTTGATGTCTAGCAATCCAATCATATCTTTGAATGTGCTTAGCTTGATGCCATCTAATGGTTTTGTCAACATGTCTGCACATTGTTCATTAGTAGATACATAGGACAATTTAATGTCCTCACTAATCAAATTTTCTCCTAAATAGTGATAATGAACTTCAATGTGCTTTGTTCTAGCATGATAAACATGATTAGCTGCTAACTGAAGTGAGCTAGTGTTATCACAAAAAATGTGAGGAGTTGAGGTATGTAACCCCAATTCTGATATAGGCATTTCAACCACATTGCTTTTTATGTTGCATTGGCCAATCCTCTATATTCAGCTTCAGTAGATGATAGAGCAATAGTATGGTTCTCCTTTGAAGACCATGAGATTAATTTTCAACCTACAAAAGATAAATAACCTGATGTACTCTTCTTGTCATCCTTTGATCTAGCACAATTTGAATATGAGTAGAGTTTGGGATCAATTTCTGATGTAAAGGGGTAGAAAAGTCCTTCATTAATGGTACCCTTCAAGTATTTGAGTACTCTCTTGGCTGCTTCCATATGTGGTTTCCTTGGCTTGTGCATGAATTGACTGGGTATACTAACACTATAGCATATGTCCACCCTTGTGAGTGTTTCATAGTTCAAGCTTCCTACCAAACTTTGATAGCTTGTGATGTTGCATCATGTATGGTTGCAAAAGGACCGTGGAATATTGTGTAGGGTGTTGAAAAACATCCTATTACACCTGCAAACACATTTGTTGAAGATGATGTAGAAGGCATTGAAGATGGTGATATTCTTCAGATTCTTGTTTGTGCTGCAGTTCTTGTTGTCACCTACTACACAAAAATTTTTTTGGGATGGCAGAGATGCTCAAGCACATGCATTGATAGCCTTTTCTGTCAAACGTGCCATTATTCCTCACATTTTCTCTTGTAGAAGAACTAAGGATGCTTGGGATACACTTAGCAATTTATACTAGGCAAGGAATGAGGCTCGTGTTGCTTACCTCTAAAAACAATTAGAGAGTGAGAACATGAATGAAGTAGATTCCATGGATAGTTTTTTGACAAAGATCAAAGATTTGAAGGAACAATTGATTTTTATTGATGAAGTCTTGCGTGACAGTTCACTTGTGTAGAGCATTCTGAGTGGTCTTTCAAATTCATATCAGAGTTTTTTTCTACTCTTCATTTGATGATAAAAGGAAATCCAAATGCCTTAACATTTGAGGAGTTAGTCTCTATTCTATTACAGGAAGATCAATCTAGGCAGAATAGATTCACTGTGTGTTGCAAATCAAGCTTTCCTGGCTAGTCAAAAGGGCAAAGGTAAATGGAGCTCCTTTGCTAGTAAGCAAAAATCTGCAGATTTTGCACAATCAAAGAAGGATGACACAGACGATAAGAAAACAAAAAAGCAGAAATTATTTTGCAAGTATCCTAAAGGAAACAATCATGTCATAAAGAATTATCCAAAATTGGTTGCAAAAGAGGCAAAGAAAAAGGAGGTTGGAATGGTTGTTGTAGAGGCCTCTACATTGAAAACAAAGTCTGCTAATCTTGTGTAGAATGAAGAATGGGTGTTTACTACTATTTGAAGTTTTGAACATCTTCTCATGAGGATTGTATGTGTGCATTAGACTCAGATGTTTGGTACTTTGATAGTGGGGAAGCCAAACATATCACCTCATAGCACAGTTTCTTCACTTCATTCGAGCCTACCCCTATAGGGAATACTGTAACATGCGCCAACATCTCCTCTTATCATGTCATGGGAGTTGGTAAGATCATTTTGACTCTTGCTGATGGTAGTTCTTTTACATTTTCGGATGCTTTATTTGTGCTAGGGATCAAGAAGAATCTGTTATCAGTTTTAGCTTTAGTCAAGATTGGCTTGGTTGTGAAATTTGTTGATGACAAATGTATAGTTCATGATCTGTCAGATGGCGATGTCATTATTGCTTTTGGCATTTTATGCCCTGGGTTGTATAAGCTCATAGACTATGGAAAATCTATGAATGATTCAACATGTGGAGTACATGATTCTTGGGCTATGTCAGATGCAAAGCTTTGGCATGCACACTTCGGTCATCTGAATTTTGCTAGTTTGCTAGGTCTGTAGAAATCTAAAATGGTGTCGTCTCTACCCAAACTTGAAACACCTGGTAAACATGTCTATGAAGGGTGTATTTTGGGCAAAATGTATCATTCCTCATTCCCAAAAGATGGTTTAGTTCGAGCTACTAAAAAATTGTAGCTTGTTCACAGTGATGTCTGAGGTCCTATGCATATATCCTCTTTTCGAAACTATCTTTACTGTTGATATATTTAGGTAGTGATGTGTGTGAACACTCTAGGACCACCGGGGCATTTTTTTCCCCTCTTTAGGAGGTGTTTTCCCCTGGTTGTATATATGCCTATTGCCCTAATGGGCTACTTATCTTTGTACATTCTAGTGGTAATACATTCAGCATTGTGTGTTGTGATCCAAACTTCTTCTTCTTCCTTGTGCTATTCACATGCTTCTGCAAACGTCTAACTCCAACAATTGGTATCAGAGCAAGTCACTGCTTCATCTAGGGCATTGTTTACACCTCTTCGGTTGTAGTCTCAAAATCACACAAAATTTGGTAAGCATACTTAGGGTGCCAAAATCGTGATCTGAGCTCATTTCGGCCTCTGAATGCACTATCGCAACACTTGTGTAGGCTATTTTGTCTTTTTGTGCCAAAGGTATATACCAATTTCGGTTCGCTAGTATAAGCATCTCAAAGTCTACTACAGGTTTAGCAAAATTCATCTAGGCAGCTCTGTTCAACTTTTTGAGATATAGTAAATTTCCTGCATCAAGGTATTTAGTCACTAGCCATGGCTAAAAGTAGTGATATATTCCATATGTTGGCTGTTGAGGATAAGTTGGATGGTACCAACTACCCATTATGGGCTTATATGATCTATCATGTATTGGTTGCAAAAGGACTATGGAATATTGTGCAGGGTGTTGAAAGACGTCCTGTTACACCTGCAAATACATGTACTGTAAATACAGGTGCTGTAGATGATGGTGATGGTATCGAAGATGATGATATTCTGCAGATTCCTATTCGTGTTGTTGTTTTTGTTGCACCTATTGCAGAGCGAATTTGTTGGGATGGCAGAGATGCTCAGGCACATGCATTGATAGCTTTTTTTGTCAAACGTGCCATTATTCCTCACATTTGCCCTTGTAGAACAACTAAGGATGCTTGGGATACACTTACCACATTGTACTAGGCTAGGAATGAGGCTCGTGTTGCATACCTCCAAAAACAATTGGAGAGTGAGAACATGAATGAAGGTGACTCTATGGACAATTTTCTCCCAAAGATCAAGGATTTGAAAGAATAGTTGATTTCTGTTGATGAAGTTATACCAGATAGCTCACTTGTGCAGACCGTTCTGAATGCCCTTCCTGACTCATATAAGGGTTTTTCTTCTACTCTTTGTTTGATGATGAAAGGCAATCCAAATGCCTTGTCATTTGAGGAGTTAGTCTCTCTTCTGTTGTAGGAAGACCATTCTAGGCAGAACAAGTCTATTATGCGTGTTGCAAATCAAGCTTTCCTGGCTAGTTAGAAGGGCAAATGTAAATGGAGCTCTTCTACTAGTAAGCAGAAATCTGCAAATGCTGCACATTCGAAGAAGAAAGACAAAGATGAGAAGAAATCAGAAAAGCAAAAATTGTTTTGCAAATACTATAAAGCAAATGATCATGTCATCAAGAGCTGTCCAAAACTGGTTGCTAAAGAGGCAAAGAAGAAAGGGGCTAGAATGGTTGTTGCAGACACCTCTACACCGAAAACAGAGTCTACTAAACTTGTGTAGGAAGAAGAATGGGTGCTTACTACTGTTTGCAGTTTTGAACCATCTTCTCATGAACAGTGCATGCCTGCAGTAGAATCAGATGTTTGGTACTTTGATAATGGGGCGACCAAACATATTACCTTGTAGCATAGTTTCTTCTCTTCACTCGAGCCTGCCCCTACAGGAAATACTGTTACATGCTCCAACAACTCCTCCTACCCTATTATGGGAGTTGTTAAGATCATTTTGACTATTGCTAATAGTAGTTCTTTCACTTTTTCAGATGCTTTGTTTGTGCCAGGGATCAAGAAAAATCTGTTATGAGTTTCTACATTAGCCAAGATTGGCTTGGCTATGAAATTTGTTGATGATAGATGTACATTTCATGATCTATCAAATGGCGATGTCATTATTGCTTTTGGCATTTTATGTCATGGGCTCTATAAGCTCATAGACTATGAAAGATTTGTAAATGATTTGGCATGTGCAATAAATGATTCTCAAGCTATGTTAGATGCAAAGCTTTGGCATGCACGCTTTGGTCATCTAAATTTTGCTAGTTTCGTACACCTGCAAAAATTTGAAATGATGTCCTCTTTGTCGAAACTTGAGGCACCCGGTAAACATGTATGTGAAGGCTATATTTTGGGCAAAATGTACCATTCTTCCTTTCCAAAGGATGGTTCAATTCAGGCTACTCAGAAATTGCAGCCGGTACATAGTGATGTCTGTGGTCCTATGCACACACCTTCCAAGCATGCATGGGTATATCCATTGAAGGCAAAGTCCGAAGTGTTTATGTGCTTCAAACAGTTTCTGGTTTTGGCTAAAAATTTGTAAGCATGTAAAATGGGCACCATCCATTCTGATTGAGGGGGGGAATATATGTCTTCCGACTTTAATGCATTTATGGTTGAATGTGGGATAACACATCAGTGTACAGTGCCGTATGCACCTCAATAGAATGGAGTTGCTGAACAAAAGAACAAGTCACTCATGGAGATGGCGAGGTGTATGGTCAACAGTCAGGCTTTACCACATAGTTTCTGGCTTGAGGCCATTATGTGTGCAGCATATGTACTAAACAGGTGTCTTACTAAAGCGTTGTAGTCTATCACTCCATATGAGGCTTGGCATGGTTGCAAGCCATCTGTTGCTCATCTACGTGTTTTTGGTTATGTGGCATATGCATTAGTACCTGAACAACATCGCAAAAAATTGGATGATAAAGCAGTAAATGTATTTTTGTTGGGTACAGTTCTAAAAGTAAAGTCTATCATCTGTATCATCCATAGACTAAACGCATTCTGGTTAGCCGTGATGTTGTTTTTGTGGAAGATGCTATTCAGCCATTGCTTTCATGTACTAAGGAGACATCTGTTAGCTCCAAAGACATGTATGATACTTTGCTGCCTCTTTTTATACGTGGATACTCTAGTGCTGGTCCTAATGAGGCAACTTCTCAACCTTTGCAGGTTTCATGTGATAATGCTGATCATTCGATTTTTTATGCAGATTTACATGATGTACTTGTTGATGAGAGAGTTGATATTGAGCAGGCAAAAACTATGCCAAAATGGCTGGTGCAGACCTTGCATGCTAGCAAATTAGATGCACCTCTCTCATATCATACTCGATCAGGCTCTCATAGTGCCTCTTTTGCATCAGATTTCTATGCTATGGCTGCCTCTAGTCCCTGTGATTAGACTGAACCTATTTCGTTTGATGAAGCACAAAATTTTGAACATTGGATGGGTGCAATGCAATTTGAATATGATGCTATCACGAAAAATGGTACCTCGCCTTTATGTGACTTGCCTCCTGGCAAGAAGGCCATTGGCACTAAGTGGGTATACAATTTGAAGCATAAACGTGATGGAACAATTGACAGGTATAAAGCTAGGCTTGTTGGAATGGAATATGTAGAGGAAAGAGGCATTGATTTTGATGAAACCTTCGCTCCTACTTTCCGAATGACTACTATTCATAGCATATGTGCACTTGCAGCTCATCATGGCTGGAATGTACATTATTTGGACATTAAAACAACATTTATGAATGGTGACTTGCACGAAGAAGTGTATGTTTTTAAGCCCCGTGGCTTTGTGCAGAAAGGGCATGAAAACTAGTTGTGCAAGTTAAAGAAGGCATAATACCGTTTAAAGCAAGCACCATGTGCTTGGTATGAAAAGATACATGCCTATCCCATTACACATGGTTTTAAGAACAATCCAACTAAAAGCACCTTATATGTTAAGCGTGCTAATGATGTGCTTTTGATCATTGTGGTGTATGTTGATGTCATCCATAGACTAAACACATTTTGCTTAGCCATGATGTTGTTTTTGTGGAAGATGCTATTCAACCATTACTTTCATGTACAAAGGAGACATCAATTAGCTACAAAGACATGTATGACACTTTGCTACCTCTTTTTATAGGTGGACAATGTACTATTGGTCCTAATGAGGTAACTTCTTAACCTTTACAACTTTCATGTGATGATGCAGATCATTCCATTTTTTATGCAGATTTACATGATGCACTTGTTTATGAGAGAGCTGATATTGAGGAGGCAAATACTATGCCAAAATGGTTGGTGTAGACTTTATGTGACAAGGAATTAGATGCACCTCTATTTGAGATGCTTTTTAGAAAAACAAAACTCCTAACATCAAATAGGATTATAAAAAGTCATGGTACCTAAGTCTTATGATTGGTATAACCAAAGTTGTATCAATATTGAAGAGCTTTTATAGATTTAGAATATGAAAAGTATTAGTGGGTGCTTGGACTTGAATTGAGAGGAAGATCTCTATGAAATTCATGGGTTAAGCCAACAAGATTTGTAGATTGAGAAAGATATCTTAAGATAAAGATTAAGTCTTTATTAATAGTGCTTGGTCAACAAGAAATCATTAGACCTGGAACACGGGTCCCTAAGTGACTCTGCTCAAAACTACTATGAACCTTGATCACATAGTAAGGTTTGGATTAAAGTCTCAATAATTGATTTATGAGATGAGGAAGAGTTTTTTCCTTTTTAAAAAGCGTAATTATCCATCGATTAGAGCTTGAAAGATTTTTTCAAGATGTAAAAGTGTCTACAAACACCCTAGACTTTCAAAGGGATCAATTTATTTTTAAGAAATTGAGAGTTTAAGTTAAGACTTGTATTCTAATCTTACACCATAAACATCTTAAGTTTGAAGATCAAAGAAGAATTTTTGTATGCTTTAAGTTAAAGAACGAAAAGAAAATACTCAAAACTTTGGAGAAAGGTTTTGAGTTGCATGTAGACTCAAAGTTATTACAAAATGGCACAATTATCGATTTCTAGTACAAGGTCTTGAATTTAAGTCAGATTGAGTCTATACGGAAGTCACTACAAGATGGTGTTGGATGTGGTGTTGATGGGCCAAAACATTAAGTTTTTTATCTACATAAGAGTGGTTATGGTGATATGGGACATTATAATTAAAAGTGATGGATACCCAAGCTCAAGTTCAAGTTCAAGATCATGTTTTTTATAAAATGTACAAAGCCTGTATAGTTATGAAATTCATTTAGGATTTTCTTTATTCTAATTGAAGTTTTGTGCCTAAAAATGAGGGAATTCTTATTTCCTACATTCTACCAGGATCTTAAAGCCCATATTGGACACAATTGTCCTCTAGCCCGATAACAGCTTAGTGGATATTGGTTGGAAGTGGACCATAGTGGAAACATCTAAGTAAGATGTTTTGGCTAGCTTTACCTAAGCTTCATTTATCCAAAGCCTAGAAATGGACTATGATAGCATTTGGGTAAGATACTTCAAATCCACCTATGGATACCTAGTCCATAGGTAGCAAAATAATGCATTAGACAATAATATTTTTAATCCACTCCTATCATTGTTTACCATACTTTGCGCTAGATTCATCTCATCAAGTGCAAAGGTAGATATTACTTAGAATGATTTGGGCAAGGATGATACCACACATCAATTCCACTCTTTTCAAATTAGTGTAGGATAAGATCCCTTCTATTTAAAAAGGTGAATAAGAGAGTTGATAGCATACTCAGTTTGGACCATGGGCTATGGGGAAAAGTTATTATATAGTTGTACCTTGAAGCATATTTTCAAGTATGAAAATGGTCTTTAAAGGGTGGGGAAATAATATAAAGTAGCTTGAAAAGGCTCAGTTTGATGATAGCATTAGGTAATTTTGGAGTATTAATCAAGTTGATTTCTTAGTCTAGTGGAAAATCCATTGGATGGGAAGGAGGAGGTCTTGGATTCAATCCCCAGGAGTTCCTTTGAGAGTATTTTTTCCAAGTTAACATGAGTCAACTTGAGTTTAGAGAGACTTAAGTGGAAAGTACACCTATCGCTAGTTGAATCTAGTGGAAATGTGTAAAAGTAAAGGTGGAGATCGCACATGCATATGTGGACTCTAGTTACTCCAAAGGTCATGACTGATCCTATAAAACTATATAATGCTAGGTTGGTTGGAGAGTCAATAGGTTATTGACTCTATTTTGAGATGGAGTATGACGTTGATTTACTTGACACTTGATATCCTTTTGTGTGACGAAGTAATCAAACTCGTGATTCAAAAACCCACCACCACCATTTGAATGTATGGTTTTGAATGAGGTGGATGACTTGATAATGGAAATTGGACTTTGAGAATGCTTCATACTTACTTTTGAGAAGATATACCTAAATAAATCTAGTGTGATCATCTACTAGAAGATAAAAGTAGAGTGACCACTAAGTGAAGGGGTATTGATGGGTCCACAAAGATAGACATGTACTAGAGCAAGTTACTAATTAGCTTGAGTAAATGCCTCTTTGGGAATAAGTGTCTTGTGTTGTTTTTCTTGTGTGCAAGCTTGACAAATGTCCCTTACTTGAGTGATATTGGGTAATCGTCTAACAAGAGATTATGATGAAATCTTTTGGAGATACGAGGTATGCTTATATCTCTCATGCCATAACTCTTAGAGTGAGTCTTTTGTGAGGAAACATGAAGCTTATAGATGCCTTTTTCTTCAATGCCTTGTATTATGATTTCTCATGTGGAAGGACCAATCACTTTTTCAAAGTGTCCCCAAAAAGTACTTATCTTTGATGATCCATTGTCAATTTGATTGATAATAAGTTCATGTAAAGATTTGGCACAAAGAATACATTGTTGAGTGCCTTGGTCTCTCCTTTGTGATTAGTAATATTAAACTTTCCTTTCCCTTCAATAGGTAGAGTTTTAATGTTTCCTAGGTAAACTTCACCTATGTGTTCCTTGAGTTCTTGAAATGAGTCATGATCTTTGCACATATGGGAAGTTGCACCACTATCAAAGATCCATTCTCATGAGGAACTTGAGCTTACTAAGGTGTTTTATTCAGTGGAATTCAATAAGTATTCACTTGAGAAATAATTTCAATGGGAGGACTTAGTGATTGTCTTGGATTGAGATGCTTGCACCTTATTAACCTTAATTTTATAGATAAAGTTTTCTCTGTGGCCAGGTTTGTCACAAAAATGATCGATAAACTTCTTGTTTGATGTATTTGTCAAAGAATGTATTTGTTATTTCTAGAAAATTTAGAATTATGAAAGGTTCCTTTTGCCTTCATAGCATCTGATTAGAAATATTTTTGATCCTAGACTCATGTAGGAGCAAGAGGCATCAGAATTCTTCTCATGTTAAACCTTGACCATGATTATAAAGAGTAATTGTTCAAAACTTTGGACAAGTGTATGAACATAAAAAACAAGTTTTTGGCTCTTGAATCTACTTCAACTTATCTATTTTGATTCATCTTTTTTAGAGTGATCTTCCAAGGTACATAGGGTTTCTAATACATCCTTTGGCAAGGTAAAGGGGGCCCATCACATATCTTTGAAGTTCATTTGGCTAGTGTAGTGCAAAGGTTTTGCAGTACCACTTCATCTTCATCAACTACAAATCAATCTCTTCACAATACATGCATATCCTCATGCCTCCATGAAGTACCTGATCCCATGGAGTGCACGAGCTTCATATCTTTTGTGTTCTATGGAGAGTGTTCCGCTGCACTAGTGGTACATCTCTTTGTGTATGGTCTTTGAGATTGACCTTGGTAGCTACTCCTAAATGCTATAAATACAAAGAATTTATTCCCTAATCTTGCACTATTTGCAATTGTCTCATGAAAGGTCTATTCAAAATCATCTTATAGATGTGGTTCTTTGCAATGTCTCAAATAGCAAAGTTGTGCTCAAACTCTACACCACAAGTAGTGAGAGTGATTCCTTCCAACAATCCTAGGGGCTTCTCTATGTGTCCATCGGCCATTTCCAGCTTCATTCATGTGGGTCTTAAAGTTGGTTTGCCCCAATGTTTCCGTAAGGAGATGGTGGCAATGACAACACCTGCTCTTGAGTCTAGGATTGCCTTCGTGGTGTACCCTTGATATGTGATAGGGAGATAGGTGTTTCCTTCTTCTCCTTCGCTCATATCTCCTATCCTGTCGATGGGTATCTGTGGTACTTTACTTTGTGATCCTACTTGAGAGTGCGACTTAGCAATTGGTTTGCTACATGCTTCCACAACCCCGGTTTGACTTTGAGTAGTTCTTTTAAAGTGAGATGACATTGCACTTTAGTGTTCTTGACTGCTTCCATGTTCCTAGGTATAATGGATTCTTCGTTTCTAATCATTACCATGGGATCTCTCATCTGAATAAACATTTATACCCAAGGGCCTATGAAATGAGGCAATTCCTTTAAGGAATTAGATTTGAAGTCTAATTGTTTGCTTGAGTGCACATCTCCCTGCTCTTTGTAAGTAGAGGGAATTTCTTGGGGAAATTAGTCATGAAGATCATCTACTTCTTTAATTGGAGGGGGATCCTCTCTCTCCTTAGCCCATTTCTCCTCTTGTATTTTCCATAAGAACTCTTGAGAGTACTGATTTCTAGAGGAAGGTATTCCATTCTCCATAGAGTCAAAAACATAAGCTTTTGGTAGAGGTAAGCTTTTTCTCTCGCTTTCACTATCTTGAGCCTCTTGTGTTGCTTAGGTATATGGTTTATTCACCAATTGCTATAACCTCTCCAATAGGCCTTAGAAGTGTAACCCTGGTTTCACTAACTTTGTCTGATTGGAAAGTTGGCTTGGCTCGAACATGGCCTGAGGTATTTCTACCATCTTTGCACATGGCTTTGTCCCTTCAATCTCTAAGTCTGCTCGAGAATAGAATTTATCTAACTCAGCTACATTTGGCCCTTCTTAAAGTCAAGCATGGTAAGCTTTGAACATCATGTCCAAGCCTTTGGGAGTAGGATCCACTAAGACTGATCCTACTCGAGGTTGAAGTGGGATGGATGGTGGGGTGTGAAGTGGCATGTTGGATGGTGGGTGTGTCTACAAGGGGGTTTGAGATTACATGTTTTCTATTTTTCTGTTTCTTTAAGGCTTTCTTCTAGTTTATTTAATTTTGAAGACCATTGTCTTTTCATCCTTTCATGACTATCCTTCCAAGTTCTAGTTCTTTTCTTACTAGTGCTCTCTGATTCACCAACCTTATATTTCTTTCTTGTTCTACGTCTAGAGTCTTCTCTAAAGCTTGTGCTCTAGTGATTACCTATATAGGGGCAACTTTAGCCACAATTCCACGGGTTTCTACCACTAAGCTAATTACATTGATTGGGGTAATCTTTTGAACATTGGTTGGATTCATAGGATAGTCTTGAAGGAGATGTTCCTTTCCACAATCCATACACAATCTGATGCAAAGGGAGCCCTATGAGAGCTTGAACGAGTATGATATATCAAAGTTGCATCTAATTTTCTATCTATCAAGGTCTTCACTAACCATTTAGGCATAGTTTTTGTTCTTCTATGTCAACCCTCTCATCAACAGTGCATCATGAAAATCTACATCAGAAATGGAATGATCCGCATTATCATTTTGAACTTGTAAAGTCTAAGAAATTGCCTCATTTGGACTAGCACTTGACTATCCTCTTATAAAAAGAGGCACCAAAGTGTCATATACATCTTTAGAGCTAACGGTTGTCCCCTGAATACATCAAAGTAAGGTTTGAGTTGCATCTTCCACAAAAACAACATCATGGCTGACATGAATGTGTTTAATCTGTGGATGATACAAACAATAACCTTTGCTTCCACAACTGTACCCAATAAAAATAAACTTCACTCCTTTATCATCTACTTTTTTGCATTGTTGTTCAGGCACTAATGCATATGCTAGACAACCAAAGACATGCATATAGATGGCTTGCGACCATTCCAAGTCTCATATGGAGTGATTGATTGTAGTGCTTTGGTGGGACCCATGTTAAGTACATATGATACACACATAACAACCTCAAGCCAAAAGCTATGTGGAAAAGCCTCAGTTTTGACCATACACCTCACCATTTCCATGCCATAAATGAAGAGATCTCTTTGTGATAGTCATTGATTTGCATGAGATATTCTAACATGTTTCTTGCATGAATATTAGCTATGTGGATGTTTTCTAATGTTGGGAGTGCATAAGTGGAAGAAAAGGGTGTGAGTGGAGGTGTGCTACAATGCATGGGTTGGGTGGATGTGGAATGAATGTGTGAGCAAGACAGGGTAACCAAGATGGTGGGGGCAGATGAGTTTGACAATTGCATAGGAGGAGGTATGGGAAAAGGTAAGACATGTGTAGGTGTATGGTGAGTTTGAATGGAAGGTGACATAAGTGGTAAAGGGATTTATGTGAGGGGTGATGCATGTGGAGTGGAAATAATATGATGAGATGGTGGTGGTGTGGGTGGATTATATGAAGTACTACGAGGTGTGTGGTGATGGGAAAAAGTAGCTCTTTTCCGTGCATCTGTATGTGAAGATGAAGGGGGATCATTACCTTTTGTTCCTGCATAACCTTGATTGACAATCAAAAGAGCTCGTAAGTCTTGTAATGAGTCACCTTTTACTCATGCCCTTTTCAATGGAAGTTTCTTTCTCACTAGAGTGGATGGGTTTCATTTCATGGAAGTTAGGGGCTGATCCAAATCCCTTTGTATTTTCGTAAGCTTCAAAGGTTAGCTCTTTAGCCATAGAATTATTAACAATGAAATTTCTTTGCCTCCTTTTGTACCTGCACTGCGTACCTTTTCTTTTTTTCCATGATTCATGTGCATATGAGATGATGGAAGGGATATGGATGAACCCAAGCAAGGCATAAAAGCACATCACAAGTAGCCATGTTGTTGAATGGAAACTTGGACTCTATCCTCCTAAAGAGGAGAAATTGTGAAACAAGTTTAAACTCTAAAGCATAGCTTGGGTTTTCCTTTTCTGGACCATAGTTGTGCATAGAAACATCTCCATGAAGTTGACAAAGATCACTTAGTGGAGTGGCATGAACTGGAAAAATGGGTTGACTTCAAAAAATCATCCATTTTCTTGAATTGGGCTAATATGGAGAAAAAAGTCAACTTCAAAAAGTTGTGTATTTTTTAGACACTTTTCATCAACTTCATTAAGTGGACTATTTTTAAAAATTTGGGCAACTTCAAGTTGCCCATTCTTTAAGAATTGGTCAACTTTATAAAAATGGCCATTTTTAAAAAGTTGGTCAACTTTTTTAGTCACTTGGCCATCTTCCCAGTCGACTTCATTAACTTGAACATTTCTAAAATATGGATCAATTTCAATCGTTGGAAAAAATCGCCCAAGTTGCCCAAGATGTTTGGCTTGAAAAGACCATCCAATTTGCCTCGGAGCATTACACATTCTTGGATCATCCGTCTCAGATAAGTGTGAGTGTATAGGAGAAGATTGGATGCATGGACAATTAAGAATGTTGCTCTCTTCTCTCTTACTTGAATGAATTGCTTGTTGCTTCCCCTTATTGACAAAGATAACAGTGACTTGGTAGGATGCAGCCGATCCACTTGTAGAAGCTTTCTGCTTTGGGAAATCCTTCGAATAATGGTCCATTGTATCCGAGAAATACCTACAAGGTGAAGGCCCTTCTGAGAGGGAGCATTTCCCTTTAATATGCCCATATTTTCCACATCTGTAGCACATTATAGGACGAGTTGCTCCTCTAAATGGAGGTCTTCTTTCATTAGAAGAGTTTACCTGAGTAGTGGTATACATGCTTTCGACTTGAAATCTTGGATTTGGTACTAGGGATTGATTTACCGATACACTTGGTGATGCCCAATTCATTTGCATACCCTTGAGAAAATATCAATCCCTTGCTTCATGGCCTGGTTTTCCACAAAATTGACACACTAACCTCTTCAAAAAATCTTGAGAAGAATGTCTTGATTTCTTACATACTGTGCACCAAATAGATGTTTTTACCTTTTTTTGCATTCTAAGCTCCTCCAATTCTTGTCACAACAGAGCTAGCACTTCATCCTTCCTTGCCAAGAAGCCTTTTCCTTGCAAGATTTTTTGTAATTTCAAGGCTTCTAACTCTCTTCTTAGTTGTGCAAGAGGATCACATGTGAATTCATCTGTACCTTTATGTTCTTTGAACTGGAGTCTTGCTGCTTTGATCCTTGAGACTATGGCTTCAAATTCTTCCAATGATGCATTAGCTTGTAGTAACTCTCTAAGATTTTGCTGAGAAGTTTTTGGTAGGGCCTTCTCTGCCAATTTCTTAACTAGAAAATCCCCAAGATTGTGAGGAAGATGAGAAACTAACGACTTCACTCTGGTCATGAATTCAGAGAATGCCTCTCCCTTTTCTAGTTTAAGATTTTCCAATTGATCAAGAGTGCATTCTATGGAGTTCCTTGGGGTAAAAGTAGTTGTGAAAGCAGTTTTAAGAGCATCCTAGGTAGTGAAGTGTGCTTCATCATGTTGATTGTACCATCGATCCATGAGCCCTTCAAGAGTGACTAGAAACAAGGTAAGGAAGGCATCTTCTTGTTGATGTAAACCCATACTCTTACATAGGGAGACAAACCTTCTGACATGATTCTCTGCATTCTCATGAGGAGCCGCCTTGAAGGAAGGAAATTTAATGTTGATCCGAGAGAGAAGGTTCATCAAATCATCCCCCATCACAAGGGATTCTGGTCCTTGGTTGTCTGTCATGTCCATTGAAGGAGGCGTTGAGTGTTGATCCAATACGCCTTGTGATGACGATGCGTCAAGGAGTGGAAATGGAAGTGGTGGAACTATAGGAGGGATGTAATGTAGCCTTTTCCATTGATAACTCTTTATGGGAGTCTTTATGGGAGTCTTTATGGGACTAAGAGATCCTTCCTTATGGCTAGAGTGAGTATGCGTCATAGACTATTGCTTGAATGCTCTTCATCAAATTCGTTCTTCTAAGGGCTGAAATTCTAAAAAATTCAAATTGCAACCAAGGTCCCACCGAGCATGCCAAAATGAGCACTTGTAGATCAATTTCTTGATCTATTTGCTCAATCTGGTGTATCCTCTTAAGTGCAATGTGCACTATGGGTTGCAATTTGAAGATTCAATAGGAAAAAAACAAGTAGCACATACAATGACACACAATGGAATGAAAGATAGATGTTGAAATTATGAGTAGAAACAACTCAAAAAGATGATCATACAAGCTTTGGGCAATTACCATGAGACATCAGAATACACCTTCATTCTAATTGATATTCTTTGACTTTATAAACATACATTCTCAAAACTCTAGCCTTCCAACTAGCTACTCAAGAGAAGAATGGCCAATCATTGCTTTCCCACTGTTACTCACTCAAAATGCCAAGCTAGCTGATTCCAATTCTACCAAGTGAAGTACTAGTGGTAAGCTAAGAGCTCTACACACAAAGAGAAGGTAATGCTTCAGTTGTGAATTCCTTCCTCTAGTCTCTCTCTGAGCTTCCTCTTCTTTGATGGAGAGGTCTCCTTATATAGTTTTTCTAGAAGTGAAGGGTAGCAAAAGGGACAAAATTGGTTCCTTCTTTGGCATGCTCACTAACAATTTTGGTACTCTAGAAACTCCCTTCTTGGTCCACTTTTCCTGTGTCATCACTATCTTCCAAATTCTAGTATTTGGTGCCATCACTATCTATCCATGATCCTCTGCGTGCAAGTAACTAAAAATTTAGTCCATGTGCAAGATCTGGGAAATTTAGTCGCTTTTTCAAGTGAAATAGTAGACTAAATCAAAAGTAGACCATTTTCTTTAAAAAATAGGCTACTTTACAAAACTTGGCAACTTTTGAAGTAAGTAGACTAATTTCATAAAAATGGTGAACTTTTGAGATAACTCGACTAAAGTTGCAAAAAAGGACAACTTTTGGAATGAGAAATAGTCGACTAAAAATAGACATTACTTTGAGAAATTGGCCAACTTAGGAATTTGTGAAATGGGAAATTAAACAACTTAGGAAATTCATGAAGTAGGAAATTGGTGAAGGAGGAAATTACGGAACTTAGGAAATTGGTGAAGTGGGAAATAAGGCAACTTAGGAAATTGGTGAAGTAGGAAATTAGCAAACTTAGGAAACTAGTGAAGGAGGAAATTAAGAAACTTAGGAAATTGCTGAAGTAGGAAATTAGGCAACTTGGGAGATTGGGAATTGTGCCTCCTTGATGAACTGATGAGTTGGATCCCCTTTTCTTCATCTTAGTGCTATGTGCTTCTTCTCCTTCTCCTCTTGCTCAAAATCGAGGTAACGTTTCTTGTACTTGACTTCTACATCTCAAAAACCAAAACATAATATACATTATTTTAAAGGTGTATTAGAGTACCCCATGACACAAATGCATAATGTCCATCCTTGAAGGGAGTAGTGTAATGAGTGGATTTAATGATTCAACGGTACTATTTTTCCAGGCAGTCCCAAATTTTTTGAAAAGTTGGCTTATGTCCCAAAGAGAAATTTTGATCAGGCTTGGCCTTGACTAGTTTGTACTTACTCAGGGATACCATCTGTGTCTTCAAAAACTTAGTCTTGAAATCAACTTCTTATAATGGTTTAATTTCTAAGTTATGATCTAGAAACATATCATAGTTGCAAAAGTCAAAGATAAATGCTTTGAGCACACCTTAAAATTGGGTAGCCCTTTTGTATAAGATCATCCTCCTATGTAATTATTTCTCTTTATTTAGTATAAAAAAGGGTTTTTTAGTTCTCCATAGATGATAACCTCTTGCATATGATCAAGATTATGCCTAACTCAAAAAGCATAGAAATGATGCATATCCTAACATATAGTCTTAATATCTTTGGAGTCTTATTTAATGTGCAAGAAAGAATAAATCAAGTTATTTTGGTTAAGCAATGCTTTCTCAGCCCTAAGCTAATCCTTAGCTTTAATGGATTAATAAAAGTTTTATATTACCTTTCCAAAGTCTCTCCATTTTTGTTTTAGATTCTTAATCAAGAAACTTTTCCTAGGGCATCATGATTTGCATCTCATACTTGGCCTTGATACCTTTTTGACAAGTATTCTTCTTGAATACTTGTTGGATTGAATTGTTTTAATGAACTGCTAGATGATCTTCTCATTCTTTTAGGCCTAGTTTTTCATTGGATGATCTTTTCTTGTTCTTGATTAATACATGAAGATCGCACTATTAATACATGACCCCAAGTGTGTACTACTTTCCCCTTTTGGGTTTATACTTAGAGTTCTTATAAAGTTTATAGTCCCTTCTATTTTTTGTTTGAGTGCACCAACTTTGTGAACATATAAATTCTCCTTTGCACATTCCCTAGAAAGAACAAGTCTTCCCTTCATTGGAGGACTAGTTTTTGGTGATTCCTATGGATGATGAATTCTTTTCTTTTTGGCTATCAAACAAGATTTCTCAAAAGGATTCAGTTCCTTTCTTGAATCCATATAAATACACCATGTTTCAGCCTAATATTGCACCTTTTGTATGCTCTTAGTGTCCTCATGATCATTCTTAGTGAACATTTTCTTAAATTGACTAAGGTGTCTACTCTTTATGTACATGCCAACCAGTTCCCTTGAATTAGACTTGTCTATTTACTCTTCAAGGCTCATTGTTGACCCTTATTTGAATTTGGATCCAATGGCATGGTTTCTTTCATCCAATATAAAGGATTTGATTAATTTCTCTTGAAGTACCAAGGGTAACACTTACAACTTTCTCAAAGTATTTTTTAGATTTTCTTGTTTTTCCCAATTAAAAGGTCCTACCTTCCATACTTTTTTTTTAGAAACAATATACTATGTAGATTCTAATAACTTTCATATGCTTTGAGCCAAAGATTTGAATTTGATTTTTGATTTTTTGATTTGAATACACTCTTGATGTATAATTTTTTTTTTTAGTATTTCCTTTTTAAAATTTTAGAATTAGAAGTATTCAACATCGTAGGCGAAGAATTCATTTCAAAGTTTGAGATGATAGATGTTACATAATATGCAAGCTCATGACCATACCAATGTACCCACATCCATCATAGATGTATGGATGATATTTACATGAGAGTCTAGCTACAACACTCCACGTGTGTAGGTCACTTCTCAACCAAGTCCTTTACAAGAATTCGTGCACTTTGTTTAATCAATCTTGTTTATCTCTTGACTATTTAAAGAACTTCCACTTCAAGTGAAAATTTGATCTTTAGATGCAGTAAGTTGGAGTATGTTTAAAGTACAAGAGAAGTAATTGCCAAGCTTTAAACTTGATTAATTGATGTTGCTTTATATGGATTAAACAATTCACTCACTATATTTTTGGCTCTTTCATATGAAGGAATTGAGTTGATGAGCTTTGACATTTTCTAGGGTCCATCATTTTCTTCCAAGAATTCTTTATAACTTTTACCTTATCATTCAGTGGAAGGTATTCTTGTTGATGGACCATTGATACCTTGAAAATATTTAGAAAATTATTATCCAATTAGAGTGATTTACTAGTCCTCTCTCAATTCTGCATGACATAATCATGTGGATCATATGATGTTCTTGTGGGTGACAATCTCTAATCTTCTTATCCCCTTTTGAATTTGTCATTAATCTCGATCAAGGTCATAGCTTGGGATAATATCTTTTTTCCTTTCTCTATCTCAAAGAAATCCAAGTATTATCTATCTTTCCTTAGTTATGTTTTATCTTGTTCCTTTTTCAAGGCATCCTATCATGACTTGTAATTTTTTATAACATACATTTGAAATTCATTCAAGTTTTAGCACAAGATCTTTTGTCATCTTTCAAATAACATTTCAACTTTTTAGCTTGAGATTCGAAGAGAATACCTTTATTCAAGAGAGTATCTAAGTACTCTTAGAAATATTCCAAGATTTATCCTTGAATCCAATCTCTTAATCCTTGTCTTCAAAGGTTGGGTAGACTTTATGGATTGCTTTCCATGTAATAGAATAGTTCATTTGTGGACTTTCAATTATCTTCCAAATGTTTCCATCATGTGAAAATAAATAGATTGTTTTTGGAATTTCTTCCATAGTTGTAGTTGGAAGTTCTCTTCATAGATCACAGCTAAAGTATCTTCCAACATTTGGGGTGAAAATTTATGTTCATGGTGATAATCCAACTTTGACTTTCTCGTAGTTATCTTTTGAAAGTACTAATAATGTTGAGGTCCTGGTCAAACATTATTCTTGGAAAAAAAAACTTTTCAAGCTTTTTCCATCACACTTTAATAAGCTCATTACCATGAAGGCAACTTCGCATAGTATAGTTTTGGTCTCTCGGATGGATCTTCAACCTTGAATTTGGGCATGACTTGGCTTCATCCTTTTCTAATGTTCTAGTACTCAAGAATGAAATAACCAAGCTTCAAGATTCAAGTTTTAAGAAACTAAAATATCATTGAAATTATTTCCATTCTATCATAAATGGTATTTTAAATCCATTCCAATGCTCATTGATATGTGCACATCGAAATGACTTCCATTCTCAATAAAATTCATTCAATTCTTATGATTAGAGAGTTTTGAGAGTGTTTCTTTGGATTTTTTTAAAGAATTTGATTCCTAATCAAATAAAGACTTGGCGTACAACTTAGTTATCTCTAGTTTGACTAAATCATTTCCTCATATAGACAAGAACCTAACCATAATCAAAATGAATTTGATTTTTTCCACAACTTGGAAAGAACCCAATTAAGATTTAATTCATATTCTAGAATAAACGATTGATGAAATTATGAAGAGATCTTTATTTGATTCTTATTGTAATGAAAACTTACATGCTTCTCAAAATTAAATAACCAGATGATGTGCATGCTTTAAATATCCCTCCCTATAGTGTTGGTGCAAAGTCCAAGCCTACACATTTGGCTTGAAGTTCATAAACACATGAAGCTCCATGGAAACCATTGCTAGGAGAACTTTATCCTTTTACACTTGTAAAAGTAATTTATTTGACTTAAGAGAATATTTGTAATCACCTACCAAAACTCGTGGATTTTTTAGTTAGAAAAGTAACTACCTCATTGAGTGAATAACTCCTAGATTGGTGGATCACTTTTAGAGAGAGCCAACAGTTGAATTCAAATTCAAATTTGAATGTATGACTTATAGAAGGTGACTTGAAAAAGTCATGTATAGGAGAGTCAATTTCCCGAGTTCTTTATTGTCATTTTGGAAAAGTGTGAGGCATACATTGTCGCCCACAGCACTCTCTATCATCAGGCTATGATTATCAAGCCTATGATCTTGTACAACATTGTTCATTAATACAACACATCTACATTGTTCATCGATGATCTCTCTGTTATAGTCATTCATAACTGTCAACTTGTGCTTCTCATATCTCAGTCATTTCTCCACCAATTTCAATGATCTATATCTTGTTAGAATCAGCTCCAAGTTATCTACATGCTGAAAGAGTTTGAAGCAAATCCATCTATCCAATTTGGAGAAAATTGTGTCGAAGCACTCACTGATCAAACTCTAGAGAGATCCTAAAAAATCAAGGGTAATGATTCATTTGTTAAATTGATTGCTCTGTGTATAGTGCATCATTTCAAGTGATTCCACTTGGAATCACTAGCTTACTAAGCTAGTTAGATAGCTCTAAAAGGAATTTTTCTAATTCCTACTGTACTGGTAGCACTGAGCATAACAAGCAACAGGTGGATGATAAAAAATAGAAGGTTTTCATTGACCCTTCTATTTGAAAGTAGTCTGTTTTGATTCAATCTTTCCATACATCAGTTCCAAAGTACATAGGCACTTGTATAGTGTCTTTGGAAAGCTAAGAGCACCCACATATCAACTCTGAAGCTACAAGGGCTGGTACTAAGCAGGATTTGGCAGTATCTACTCATCCCTTGGAGTGTCCATCCATCTATCCCAACAGTGGTATTAGAGCAAAGCTAAGGTAAAATGGGAGATGGTTTTCCTTCTTTCATTGATAAATTGGATAGGAACAACTATCAGACATGGTCTCTGAGGATGAAGACATACTTACAAGGAAGGAGCCTCTATGGATACATCTCAGGAGATGAGGAGATGCCCATATTCAGAAGTAAAGGACAACCTATAAGAGAGGAGCATGAAAGACTCAACACATGGTGTGCCAAGGATGCATTAGCAAGGTCCTCCTTACTTAACTCAATCTCTGATTTTCTTCTTCCACATATTAGGAACTGTAAGACATCCCAAGAGACTTGGGAAACATTGTCTTCTTATTTCTCTTCCAACACAAGGGCTAGGAAGAACCAACTATGGATTGAGTTTACCACCCAAAGAAAGCAACCTAACCAAGGCATCTAAGAGTATGTGACCAAAGTCAAAGATGTAGCAGATCAAGTAGCAAGCATAGGAGATAAAATTGAAGAGGAGAAAATTGTAAGACAAGTAATCAATTGTATGAAAGCTGATGACAAATGGGAGAGCTTCACAACTGCCATGGACTTGTACATGGACATGCAGATTCCATACCTTACCACATTCATGGGGCAACTATTGGGTAGCCAAGCTCAACAAGAATGGAGATTCATCAAGAGGTAATAGCTCTTCTGCCCAATACGCTGATAAAAATAAGTCTAAAGAGAAAGGGAAGAACAAGAAGGTAGAAGATGAAGGAACTACCTCCCAAGCCAACCATGCAAGGAAAGGTAGAACATCAAGAGGAAGGGGCAGAGGAGGTAAGCAAGGTAGGGGGAGACCTTATAACTCCTCACCATGCAATATTTGTGGATTATCAAATCATACTACAGATGAGTGTTTCAAGAACTTCAAGAATCAGAGGTAGAGGATATCAAAGAGGTGGATATACACAATCAAGAGGAAGATTCAATCACCACCAAGGATACAACAACAACTACAACAACAACTACAGTAGCAACTACCAAGGAGGATACAAATCTAGAAAAGATTACAACAACTACACAGAGGAACAAGAAGTTTCTCTTCTGATTATGAACATGACTTCAAAACCAGGTATAAATGATGACCATCTCTTCTACATTGACTTAGGATGCTCAAACCATGTGGCAGGCAATGTAACTCTTCTCTCTGACCTTGAGGAACCAAAGGGTAAGCATCAGGTACAAACATGTGATGACACCAAGCACTCAGTAAATTAAAGTTGGAAATGTTAAGACCTCTTATGGAAACAAGAATCTGTTGAGTAGAGTTCTATATGTACCTACAATTACCAAGAATTTGATGAGTGTTGGACAGATTGTGCAAAAGGGTTTGCAGTTTAGATTCAACCAATATGGAGCATTTGTGGAGGATCCCCAACATGGGTTCAAGAGAATTGCCAAAGGAGAAAAGACAGGTAGACTATTCACTTTTGAACTTGAGGATACAAGGAACATTGCACTTCATAGTTATAAAGATCAAACATCATCATAGCTTGAAATTTGGCATAAAAGATTAGGGCATGTTGGTGAAAGAACTTTGAAACAAATATGTAGAGACCAATGTGTGCTTGGGATACCTAATGTATCCAAGAAACACATGATTTATAAATGTGGTGCTTGTCAGTTTGGAAAGTCTCACATGTTACTCACCCTTCTCAAGGAAAGACTACATGCATGAGGACTACCTAGAGCTTGTCCATACTTTATGACATGATTATTTCCCTTAAAATATTTTAAAAACTATTTCTGCTTCTATGTTTTCTTCTCATCTTTGTCTTCCTTCTTTGATTGTGTAGCATTAGCAAATTTTTGCTTACTAGTAGATGAGCTCCATTTTCTTTTTCCCTTCTTACTAGCTAAGAAAGCTTGATCTGCAACATGCATAATTGGTGTGTTCTTCTTGCAAGAAAATAGAGATGAGCTACTCAAATGTTAAGGCATTTGGATTGTCTTTCATCATCAATTAGAGAGTAGAACCAAACTCTAATATGAACCTGGATGAGTGTTAAGAACTATTTGCACAAGTGAACTATAGAAAGACTTCATCAGCAAAAATTAAATGCTCCTGTAGATCTTTGATCTTTGTCAAAAAAGTGTCCATGGAATCTCCTTCATTCATATGCTCACTCTCCAACTATTTTCGGAGGTAAGCGACACGAGCCTCATTTCTTGTGTGTTATAAGGTTGTAAGTGTATCCCAAGCATCCTTTGTTGCCTTTCAAGAGCAAACGTGAGGGATAGTGTCACGTTTGAAAGACAAAGCTATCAATGCATGTCCATGAGCATCTCTACCATCCCAATGAACTTACTCTATAGTAGGTGCAGCATGAAGCGCGCTACACGACAAGGAGATTGAATATCATGATTTTCAATGCCATCTTTATCATAGTATCTCAAAAAGTTGAATAGAAATACCCTATAGAGCTCTACTAAATGTGTAGCAGACTTTGAGGTGGAGGTTGAAAAAAGCTTAGATCAGTGTATAGTAGACTAAGATATTTGATACTTTGATAGTGGGGCAACCAAACATATTATCTCATAGTGTGGTTTCTTTAGTTCACTTGAGCCTACCCCCACAAGGAATATCGTCACATGTGCTAACAATTCCTCTTATCCTCTAATGGAAGTTGTTAAGATAATTCTGACTACTCCTAATGGCAGTTCTTTCAAATTCTCAAATGTTTTATATGTGCTAGGGATCAAGAAAAATATGTTGTCAGTTTCAACATTAGCAAAGATTGGCTTGGTTATCAAATTTGTTGATGACACATGTACAATCCATGATCTCTCAAATGGTGATGTAATTATTTCTTCTGGCATTTTATGCCATGGGCACTATAAGCCCATAGACTATGCAAAATTTGTGAATGATTCAACATGTGCAATTCAAGATTCTTAGGCTATCTTAGATGCAAAGCTTTGGCATGCACACTTTGGTCATCTGAATTTTGCTAGTTTACTTTTCTTGCTAAAATATGAAATGGTGTCCTCTCTATCGAAACTTGAGACACCTTGTGAACATGTTTATGAGGACTATATTTTGGAAAAAATGCAGCATTCCTCCTTTCCAAAATACGTTTCCTTTTGATTTTCTCATAAATTGTAGCTTGTTCATAATGATGCCTATGGTCCTATGTAGAAACCTTCATTTGGGAACTACCTTTACTTCATGACTTTAATTGATGACTTCTTCAGGCATGCATGGGTGCATCAATTGAAAGCAAAGTCCAAAGTGTTTATGTGCTTCAAAGAGTTCCTCATCGTGGTTGAAAATCTATAAGCATGTAAATTGGGCACCCTCCATTTTGATCAGGGGCAAATACATGTCTTCTAATTTTAATGCATTTCTCACTAAGCATGGGATAAAACATCAGTCTATAGTGTAGTATATACCTCGAAAGAAAACAAAATGGAGTTGCTAAAAGACAGGTGAAGTCTCTCATGGAGATGGTGAGGTGTATGGTCAAAAGATAGGCTTTACCACATAGCTTCTGGATTGAGGTTGTTATGTGTGCAACATATGTACTTAACAGTTGTCCCACCAAAGCACTGAAGTCGATCACTCCGTACGAGGCTTGACATAGTTGCAAGCCATCTTTTTCTCATCTACATATCTTTGGTTGGCTGGCATATGTATTAGTGCTTGAACAAAAATGCAAGAAATTGGATAATAAAGCAGTGAAATGTATTTTTGTTGGGTACAATTTTGAAAGCAAAGGCTATCATATGCATTTTGGTTAGTCGTGACATTGTTTTTGTGGAAGATGCAATTCAGCCATTACTTTCATGTACCAAGGAGACATCATTTAGCTCTAAAGATGTATATGACACTTTGCTACCTCTTTTTATAGGTGGATAATCAAGTACTGGTCCAAATGAGGCAATTTCTTAGCCTTTAGAGGTTCCACATGATGATGTAGATCATTCCTTTTTCATGAATATTTACATTATGCACTTGTTGATGAGAGGGTTGAAGAGGCTAAAACTATGCCTAAATGGATGGTGCAGACTCTAAGACATAGAAAATTAGGTGCACTTTTGCCATATCATACCCGTTCATGCTCTCATAGTGGTTCATTTGCATTAGATCGATATGCAATGGCTGCCTCTAGTTTTTGTGATGAGAATGAACCTGATTCTTTTGATGACACACAAAATTTCAAAAATTGGATGGTTGTTATGCAATCAAAATATGATGCTATTATGAAGAATGATACTTGATCTTTATGTGATTTACCTCCAAGCAAATAGGCCATTGACACTAAATAGGTATAGACGCTTCAATGTATGCCTGATGGAATAGTGACAAGTCTAAGGCTAGGCTTGTTGCCAATGGTTATGCTAAAGAGAAAGGCATTGATTTTTTTATGAGACCTTTGCTCCCACATGCCGAATGACCAGTGGTCATAGCATTTGCGCATTTACAACTCATCATGGTTGGAACGTACATCTGCTGGCCATTAAAACTACATTTCTAAATGGTGACTTACATGAAGAAGTGTATGATTTCAACCGTATGGTTTTGTGTGGTTTTGAGCAGAAAGGGCATGAAAACAAAGTGTGCAAGCTAAAAAACATATTATATGGTTTGAAGCGAGCACCATGTGCTTGGCATGAAAAGATACATGCCTACTTGATTGCACATGGTTTTGAGAAGAGTTCAACTAAGAGCACCTTATATGTTAAGTGTGCAGATGAAGTACTTTTGTTCATTGTTGTATATGTTGATGACATGTTCAAAAGCATATTGTTGAATGTAAGGCTGATTTCCATGCCTCTTTTGAGATGTCATATTTGGGGCATTTGCATCATTATTTGGGCATTTAGTTTATGTAAGTTGATGGAGGTATAGGCTTTGCATCAAACAAGATATATTGACACATTTAGTGTTCTTGCCTTGAAGATTGCAAACATATTGCCACTCCCATGAAAATAGGGTTATGGTTGACTCTTCATGATGTTGGAGATGCATTTGAGGTTGTTCTCTATCAGTAGGTTGTTGGATGCTTGATTTACTTATGCATAACTCAACTTGATATTTAGTTTTTTTTCTCTCATATGAGTAGATTTATGCATTTCCCAAGTGTCAAGCATTGGAAGACAGTTAAGTGCATCTTTTGCTAATTGAGTGGTACCCGGCTACTTGGATTGTTTTATCCCAAGGGTGGATCATTGCCACGAGATTAACATCTTATTTCTAATGCAAACTAGGCTAGTTTTTATGACACTCATGTGTCCACCAAAGGATTTTGCTTTATGCTCGGTAGTTCATGCATATCTTGATTGAGCAAGATGCAACCTACTATGGCCACTTCTAGTTATGAGGCTGAGTATAGGGAAGCTTTCATAGCAATTGTTGAGTGTTTGTGGCTCAGATGCCTTTTGACTGATTTGGGTGTTGGTCAGTCTTCTTCCTTCACCACGCTCACTAATAGTTAGAGTGCATTGGCAGTGTGAGGAACCATGTTTACCATGCTTGCACAAAGCACATTGAGGTGCACTATCATTATGTCAAGGAGAGGTTCTCTACTTGAGAGATCAGTTTGGCTTATGTGCCCACACAAGAGAATGTTGCATACCTTTTCACTAAGGCTTTGGTTAGGGAGAAGTTTGAAGCTTCTTGCAAAGCTTTGGGCTTACGTCCTTCTATGGATTGATCACTTTCCACATAGCTTGGCATTTCCTTATACATGAGTGCCAGCTCCTTGTTCATCGCATGACTCCTGGGGGGATTTTTTAATATACTTTAGTAGTGATGTGTGCGAACACACACACTTAGGACCGTTGGGGCACTTTTTTCCCATTAACCTTTGGAATGTAGCAAGTGCATAAGTGAACCCAAAAGGCATCACACAAAATGCAAAGATTCCCCATTCTATGGTAAAATTTGTCTTATGTTGATCTTCAAGGGCTATTGCTAATTGATTGTAACCTGAAAATCTATCAAGGAAGTTGTAAACTTCCTTGCCCGCTACATGTTCCAATAGATTGCCCGCTGCATGTTCCAATAGATTGCCTGTTACATGTTCCAATAGATGTTCAGTGATAGGAAGCGGATAACTATCTCATATAGTGGCAACATTAGCTTTCTTCAAATTAATACACACATGCAATTTTCCATTCTTCTTGGGAACAAAAACAATGGGAGATACCCATTCTATATGCTCAATCTCATAGATAAATCAAGCTTCGATCAACCTGTCAATTACTTCTTTTATCTTTGCTACATAGGTATCATTGTAAGTGTAAGGTTTCTATTTTGTTGGCTTGGCTTCTAAAGTCATGGGGATCATATGGGAACATATGTCTGGATGCACTCCTTTCAAATCCTTATAGTTATAGGTGAATAGATCCCTATACTCTATAAGTAGACTTATAAACTCTCTCTCTTCTTCCTCACTCAAGTCGTGTCCTATATATGTGCTTCTTTCTTCTCCATTGTCAATTGTCACTACAAATTTCTTGGTTTGTCCTTTATTATCATAAGCTTATCCCATGAAAGCTTCTCTTTTTGGCATTCTTACCATGATTTTCTTGTCCTCTATCACATATTTCTTGAAATTATCGGGCACTTCAACCAAGGACTCTTCTTTCTCTTCTTGTGTGGGGTGTTCTTGTTTCATTTATTTTTCTTATTTTTTTTATCTACTTGTGTAGCTAACATCATGTCGTTTCTACATTCCTATGTTCCTAAGTCTTAGCCTATGTCAAGTTTATGTGTCATGTGTTCAAGGACTTCTTGAGAAAGAATTTAAAAGTTTAATGTGGATGATTTGTGCGCTCATTTCCACATAAGACAAACTCACATCCTAGAACTCGAGAAGATCTTTGACAAGTGTAGAGAATATCAAGTATGGTTGAACCCAAAAAAAATATGTTTTCATGGTCAAGCAAGGCAATATCTTAGGTCATATAGTGTCAAAGAATGGGATATCAACAAATGAAGACAAGGTGAGAGCTATAGCAGAGCTACCAAGACTGAGAATAATTAAAGAAGTACAAGTTTTTATGGGCCATTGTGGATACTACCAACATTTAATCCACATGTACACAGTCATTGCAAAACCGTTGTGCAACCTTTTGACCAATTTCATGTGGAATGAAGAGCGTGAGAAATCATTCATAGAGCTGAAATGATGTTTGTGCTCAACTGACAACAGTAAATTAGAGTAAATCATTCCGTGTCCACATGGATGCCTCCATTTTTGCTATTGGATGTGTGCTAGCACAACCAAGAGGTGAATGAAACATCGATCTTCCCATAACTTATTTGAGTAGACAATTGAATGTAGCAGAATGGAATTACACAACCACTGAAAGAGAAGGAATATGCATGTTCTATGCGGTTAAAAAGTTTAGACATTATTTTCTTGGAAATTAGTTCAATTTTTTTACAGACCATTGGTGAACGAACCTTGCAACATTGGCAGATTAGTAAGATGGTTCTATTGCTAGTAGAATATGACTACTGAATTCAGAAGAATCTCCACAAGGTGTGTCATATGGACTTCTTGGTGCATATTTGCTCAACCTTGAGGTAGTTCCAAACTAGGAAAATCAATTAATGCCTATTCTAACATTTGGACCCAAGAATCCTGTGATAAGTCAAGTCTCAAAGATATCACATACTCGTAGGGATTATTTAGAAGCAAAATGATCAAGGAATATTAGCTTGTTGTGTGGAAGGGGAAGACGATGATAAATGGTTGCAATTAGCACATGTAGGTGCACTAGGGCAACACCATTTGAAACATAAAACCCTACAGACATTGATGAGATTAGGAGTATGTTGGCAAGCAATGGAAGCAGATGTCCATAGGATGCTCAAGGATTGTCCTTCCTATATTAATAGACCTTTGATTGAACATGAAACTCTCTATCAAGTGTCGTTGATACCTGATTGGAGCAATCCTCTAGTTGAATTTCTAAAAACAAAAACATTTATCTAAGATATGATATTAGTGTGACAAAGAAGTGTAGAGCAAGAAGCTCAAGACTATACGCTCATTGGTGATAATCTATACAAGCGTGAAAGAGACATATATATGAGATATGCATACACAAAAGTGAGTATTTGAAGATATTAGAGACTGTACACCAGGGTGTTGCAGGAGGACACTTTACACCTGATTGAGTGATCAAAGGTATATTGTTTTCAGGTCTTTGGTGGCCCACCCTTCATATGGGTGCAAAATACCTATGTGAAGAGGTGTGATATATGTCAAAGAGCTCAATATCCTATCCACAAGGATGAGATGCCACTGAGACTCATGATGGGAGGATGTGCATTCTTCAAGTAGGTTATAGAATTGGTAGATCATATCAACCCCCCAGCTAGAAGCCCCCATGCAGAATACATAATCATAACCACAAATGATCTTACCAAATGAGTAGAAGTGAAAGTCATCAGGAAGAATGATGCACAAATGATGGCCAAATTCTTGTTTGAAAATGTGTTCACAAGATACTGATTACCTATAGAATTGATGAGTGATCGAGGAACCCATTTCTTGAATGAAGTAATTGAATATTTATTACAAGATTTCATGGTGATTCACAAGAAGTCAACATCTTACCATCCACAAGCAAACAAACACGTTGAAAGTATGAATACGATCTTGTATAATGTACTGACTAAGCTAGAAAATAAACATTCAGATTGGGACAAATAGCTACATCATGTTATTTGGGCATATTGAGTGGCCTATAAAATGGTATTGAATGACATTCCCTTAAATGGTATTTGGCCAAAATGCATTGCTTCCTTATATTTTCTTCATACCACACTAAAGGTTGCACAAGAGCATCAATGGATAGGCCATTATCTATCATTCAAGATCATGGACTTAGAATGCTTAGGAGATATCCAATTGAGAGAAACATCACATACATATGTGGCAAAGAAGAGACAGACGACCTATTTTGATGCACATTTGAAAGATAAAGGCTTGAAAATTGGTGATCTAATGTTGGTATACATGTTAAAACAACTTGCTCATAAATTAGAGGTATGGATCCATGATTATCAATAGACTTTCAACCAACAGGGCATTGCAGTTAGCCATTCGAGAAGAAGACATGTTGCCTAATTACATAAGTGGTTGTCGAGTCAAGCTTGATCAAGAGCCTTTGATGGAAGAGATGCTTAGGTGACTCAATGTAGAAAAGAAACGTAAAGAGGAGGAGTAGAGGATACAAGAAGAGACTCAGGTTGAAGCTCTAGAATGCATTAAACAAATGAAGTTAAGATGACATGGCATAAGACAATTCAAGCATAATGATATTGAAAGGCTTCATATTGTAAATGCCCTTTCTGAATCAGATGCGCCTAGATTTCACATGGAAATGTGCCACACAAAGAAGAATACCTCTCTTAACATATTTGATAGACGAGCATTCATTTTGGTTGAGCTAAGATAGGGCACTACAACCAGATGATCAAGGCCCCAATTGATTCAGGAGCTTCCATAAGTTCCATTTGGTATTCTTGTTGTCAAGATATGAGCTTGCAAATGAATCCAATCGAAGCTTACCTCATAGGATTAGGAGGTTTGGAAACCCCCTGCATGGGTGAGGTGGAAGTTCCAATCATTATACAAGACATTTCCTTGACGATCAAGTTATTAGTGTGCCATGATGAAAATCTCACTAAGCCATTGATCTTGGGCCAAGACTGAATATATGATAATGTGTTCAACTTAAACCTCAAAAGTCGTCTTCTTTAGGTTTGGGAAAATGAGCAATGCATTACAACATAATTAGAAACTAGTATGACTAGTGATCATGGCTTGACAAAAGCCCTTAGTTCTTCCAACTCTCAATGTGGTGAAAATGATGCTACATATACCCCTAGATATGTTGTGCAGAATGTCTCATCCTATGATGCACGAATTGTGCAACCATTGGAGCTCCCTTCTTTTCCAAAGAAGAGTGTTGCATCAACAACTCAACCATGGAGGCATGCAATTCCACAACATGATGCAAGAAGACCAACCATGCAAGGAGATATCCACCTATTCTAGGCTTGAATCAGATATGGGTTTGAAAGGATGAGCAATTGATGGCTCCACTACGTTGGAAGTCACCATCAGAGAAGAAGAACAAGGAGTTGAAGCGATGATTAACGAAGCAAGGGAGAAATCAACGGTCGAGAATTCTCTAAATTTTGATACCAAAGCAATCAATGAAGGTAGACCCTAATAACTCACAAATCTAGGTGCCTAAGATCTACTTGTGATCCCAAATTCCCAAGCCCTTAGTTTCTAGGAAACCTCAGTCCACCCCAATCCATCATACATTAAGGAAAAAAGCTGATGCATCTAACACATTATGTAATTTTGTTCCTAGAACAATTTGGAAATGGGTACCTAAACAATCCCAAGACCAAATCAGATCATCACTCCTTAATAAATCGTATAAATGATCTCTTATAACCGTATAAGGGAATCATTCAAAGTCAACAAATCTTGTAATAAATCATTACCCAAAAGAACCTTGTAGTATAACAATGCATCATTAATATCATGTTGAGATCATGCATTCTGCAAAGTATGCATATAGGAAGTCTAAGGACTTGCACTATCACTCAAAACTCCAACAATCACTCTCACAAATCATGGGGATATGAGGAAAACATATATGTATCAGAAAGGGACCAAGGTCTTGCTGGGTTGCTTAACAATACTAATGTGTTTTTCCTTCTCATAGCAGATCTCCAAAGCACTTATTAGTACCAGCAAACAATGGCAGAAGCCAGCTCAAGTTTCAGAAAAATAGACGTCTGTACTCTATCCATTGAAGAGTACCCTATAGAAGTACCACCTCAGTTCCAAAACTTTCACGATGCCATTCCCATTGTCGACCCTCCATTAGGACAAATAGAAAGAGTTCACGCACACTATCATTGGTTTAACAAGTTGCTTGGAATCCTATTGGATGCCCTCTATATCTAAGAGTCAAAATGTGATTTTAACAATACCTGGGGCTAGCATCAGTTCTTTTCCAAGGAGTTTGAGGAATTATAGAACTCAGATGAGTACAGAACATCTGGGAACAGGCAAGATTACTTGATTATTTCTATGTGGCATCACAAAACTAAATTTTAGGATGTGTTACTACTTCATTCCGGCTCACCAGTTAGGGGCAGACAAGGATCTTCCTGGTACTTTTATCATACCACCACTTCTACCAAACTAGGAACCAAAATTATTCAAACTATCTAACAAGATATTTAGCGAAGCTCTAAACATGCAAGGCAAGCATGTTCCTACTGAGAAGGAGACGTAGATACTTGATGCCATGAAGAAAATAGATATACGGAAGATCAATCAAACAATTGCTATCACACCCAGTTTGTTTGTCCCTTTGAGAATATGTATGCAACACTTTGCCTTTCTAGGGCAAGAACACTTCACGCATCCCCATAAGAAGATTCGGTTCATTCTATGCTTGGTTGAGTCAACAAAGATAAAGATAGACCTACCTCACTGATCATTGAATAGCTTTACACAGTGAATGAAAGATGACAGTGCAATCAAGTTCTAACTTCTGACCACGTGTTGTGCCATTACAAGGACCATCTAGAAGTGCTTGGCATATGGCATTCCGATAGAGCGAGCATTCACTTGATCACAACTATAGCTTTTCAAGTAGAGAAGGTCCCCAATAATCCCACAATTGAAGCATATACGTGGAACCATCCCATGCATGCAACCAATAGGTGCTTTCACCACTCTAGAAGTTTCATCCACTATGACACGACCCACCATTCCTCATTCACTATTTGCCTCCCCCAACCCACAAAATCTTAGACGACAATTACAATAGGGAAGTAGTTGCAACTAAACCATCAGCTCCACTAGTCACACCAGAATTTGAGTTTCCAGTGATCAGAGGACTAGAGGATATGAATACATTTGTTTTTGAACAAGTTCTTCAAGGAATTTTGGCATTCCCACTATTAGGTGTGGAATTTGGATTAGAAAAGGAAGAAGAACAAGATATGACGGGCCCATCTGGAAGACATGAAGAATAAAAACATACAGAGGAAGAGCGCCACACTCCATTGGATGAAGAGAAGAAGTCACCTAGGTCTCAAGGTGAAGACGGGAAGCAAAGTGATCATGAAGAAGAAGTTGAGCCCACCTACACAACAACACTCAAAAGATTACAAAAAACTATGCAAGACATTCACTCCCATAGTCGATCATCAGAACAAAGGAGTCACGTAGTATTAGAATAGTTGTTTGAAGAAGATGGTGTGGATCCAAAATTCATCCATTCCATGTGAGCACTAGAAGTAGTATGCATGTTCAAAGCTCTCAACCACATGATCAAGAAACCCAATGTACAATACAATGAAAGAAGATTTAGGACTCTTCCCTCGATCGTGCAAAACCATCCAGATCCTTTAACCTCCACCAAATCTTCTATGGCCACCCTTGTCACCTCCACCGATGAAATTGTAAGTCTATCGACAAAAACCACCTTCGAGACAATACCTCACACACCCTCTCCATTTCCCGGCACATGTAATGTCACCCTTATGAACTTTCGAACCAATCCTAACCATTGTCATCGAAATACCTATCACCATAGTATATTAGATAAGACATTCAAATGTTTTACAAACCATGACATACGAGAGTATTTGGTATTTCGGAGAGGAATTATGTTCACATATTCTACTTGAGAATCAAAAGTCATGGTTTGCAAATATTTTTTCACTGAATCATTGAGTACAATGATCTTTAGAAAAGGAAGAGAGTGTTAGAAATAGGTCAAGTAGGCCATACATTATGTATGTGGGGCAAGTGCAAGATGGAAAATGTTCCTCGCTCAAGGGTTATCCTAAGGTCCTTAGATAAGAAGTGAGTGAGTGCGCATGATGGCCACATTTCCACATTAGAGTAGCCTAGAAATTACCATTTTGTGGAGCAAGGGGATGTGAAGATTGGAAGGTGAGTTCCACATACATCATTCTCAAGTCCTTTCTTACAAATACTAGTACATATAGGTTCATTTCTAGTTTGTGAGGTTGATTATAAAGAAAATTTCAGAACTATAATAGAGTGTGTGTAGCTCAAATCTCTTATGGTTGATTTTGGTGTTGATTATATGTCAATCACCACCATTTTTGTCGACAAATCAAGTGAATTGGTATTTGCAAGGATCTCATTTTTCCATGTTTGAACAAAAGCCATATTAATATGTCAAGAAGAGGCTCTTTGTAAAAGATGTCATTTTGTCTTATGTGTCAATGCAAGTTATCCTTGTAGATCCTTTCACAAATGTTCTACCTTGTAGAGAAGTTTGAAGCTTTTGGAAAATATATGGGCTTAGTCCTTTGCATGGATTGATCATAGTTTAGTTAGATTGGAACTACCTTATACATGAGTGCTAGCTCTTAGTTGATTACATCACTCCCAAGAGGTATTTTTTATTATATTTTGGTAATGATGTGTGAACAAGCTTAGCATCATTGGGGTATTTGCTTTCCTCTTTAAGATGTTTAATGCCCCATTTTGTATATATAATATGGAACCCTAATATTTTAATCATCTTTGTGAATTACATATTTAGTAATGTCATTATATGTTGTGTTCCCAAGCTTTAGTATTATCATTGTGTGTTGTGCTCCCAAGCTTCTTCTTCTTCCTCCCCATGTCGTTTGTGTGTGTTTCCAGTTTCCCAAAAACCAACACAATACTTGCCCAAAAGCCAGTAACCTCAAGGATGAATCTTCCTTCAACAAAACTTTCTATTTTCTTTTCCAACCTAGTTGATAAGAAGACTCAAAATTCTACTTTTCATGGATCTTGCAAAAACTTTGTAGTTAGTTTATAAAATCTCGATTGGTTTCACAAGAAAGAAAATGAAAAAATATTAGAATTCTATGTTTTTAATTTCATCATCTCTTCATTAGTATCAAGTATCTGATAGGACACTCCTCATCGTGATACAATGAGATGTCAAAAACAAGCTCTCTTCGGGGAATCGTTGAGCTTCAAACATTCTCTATGGACAATGTTAACAATAATGAGGGTCATGTTCACTTCGATAGCGTCTATTTCAGTTCAAACCAATCTCCTTATCCGATGTTAGGGTTGTACCTTCCTAGTTCCCACCCTTAGTGGGCCTTCAAGCTTTGTTATTCCTAGTAGGTGCTAGGCATTCAACACCTTCTTCTACTAAATTCGGGGTTCTCCCATGGATGCTATGCCCTTCATTGTTGTACTTTTCATGAATTCAAGCTATCAGAAAGAGTAGATTGTAAGATCAATCTAGGAAAAACTATCATTATTTCAAAATTGTGTTTCATGTCCTTTTGAGGCAAAAGTGTGGCTTTTAAGGTGTGCAAAATCTAAAGTTATTTGTCGAATCATAAAAGCAACTAAAGGTTATCATTATACAAATGTAAAATGTTTGCTATTGAAAAATAATAACGTTACTATACGTCCAATTTTTGGTTTCATCGATACATTGATGTTTATATTTCAAAGCTACAATTTATGTCCTTCCAAGACGAATGGAAATGGCTTCTCTCCTACAAACAAAGGTGAATCCCTCCAAAATTGTGCATCTTGACGTATTTCAGTTCAAACCAATCTCCTTATCCGATGTTAGGGTTGTACCTTCCTAGTTCCCACCCTTAGTGGGCCTTCAAGCTTTGTTATTCCTAGTAGGTGCTAGGCATTCAACACCTTCTTCTACTAAATTCGGGGTTCTCCCATGGATGCTATGCCCTTCATTGTTGTACTTTTCATGAATTCAAGCTATCAGAAAGAGTAGATTGTAAGATCAATCTAGGAAAAACTATCATTATTTCAAAATTGTGTTTCATGTCCTTTTGAGGCAAAAGTGTGGCTTTTAAGGTGTGCAAAATCTAAAGTTATTTGTCGAATCATAAAAGCAACTAAAGGTTATCATTATACAAATGTAAAATGTTTGCTATTGAAAAATAATAACGTTACTATACGTCCAATTTTTGGTTTCATCGATACATTGATGTTTATATTTCAAAGCTACAATTTATGTCCTTCCAAGACGAATGGAAATGGCTTCTCTCCTACAAACAAAGGTGAATCCCTCCAAAATTGTGCATCTTGACGTATTTATGTTCATTAAAGAAGAGAAATAACTAATAACCATCATTGTCATTCAAAGGGGCAAAGGTAGTTAACCTCTAAAGACATAAAGACAACTAAAAGCTGTGATTATATTGAGATAGGGGAAAATAATAACGGAAAAAGTTTGTGATGGAATAATAATAGTAAGATGCGCTATTGAATCATGATATTACTATGAGATCTCCGCATTTTAGAAATCCTCATGAAGCTGCATTTCATGTGCTTCCGGGGCAAAGGAAGTAACTATAAATAGGTGCGACCTAAGCTAAGTAGGTAAGATTGCTCGTTCAATTAGTAGTATCACAAGCGATCCACAACCATTTGTAGTATGTGATTAACGACTGAATGGCAAAAGAAGCGGGGGCACTCCGAGAATCGAACTCGGGACCTCTCGCACCCGAAGCGAGAATCATACCACTAGACCAAGTGCCCTTGTTACACGTTCTTAAAACGCCAGTATCTATTTAAATATATAAAATTATAGTAATAAGAAAATTACAATCTAAAGAAATTTCAACATGAATGCTTAATTTTGCACCTGCATGACGTTTCTAAGGTTTCAGTAGATAGGCAATCCTAGCTGGTTTGCTTGAATTTGCAACATCGGATGTACTATGGGAGGAATTCATGTGGATATATCTTTGGTTTGACCAGACTGTGACTCGAATAGAATTAGGTATCAAACAAACATAGCCGGCTTCCTAGATTAACGGAGCACAAAGAACATACGAAACAATTCACCTGGTATAGCTACCAGCCAATACAAGCACATAACAACCTCAGAATCAAAGAATCATTAGGACTGCATCCCATATCCTTGCACCCAAGGTCACCAAGTAATTATCATCCAAGTAGACTTTGGTTCTCCAACCTTATAGATGGTTGAGATACAAGCTATATTTGTACTTATGTCAGCTCAAACAGAACACACATATCCATCCATATACCTCCCATATATAATTTTAATGAGAGTACTGGGAATGGTAACTTGCTCTTTCCATATGGAAAAATAACAGTAAACACAGAAACACAAATTCAATAGAAAACATTATAGGGGAGGCTAATTGGCCCCTCAAGAATTTACCCTCTTGTAAGAATAGAGAAATTGCCCATGTTAAACTCGGCTGAATTCTGCCTCAAAGAAATAGATCAGGCTAGAAAAGATGCATATCCCTGATTATGCGTGCCTCTAACTGAAAGATTTGACATCAACACATAGAAAGCTGCATTCTTTAAATCACAGCATGCCCTTAAAAGAAGCCATGCTCTTTCCATGTCATTGTGAATTTGACAAGCTGCAAGCAAAGTCAGCCATAACTGAGCTGAAGCATCCATATACATGCTAGTAATCAATTGCTCAGCCTCATCTAAAATACCTGCACGCCCAAGGATATCAATCATACATACATAATGATCTTCTAGGTATTTCATTCCATGTTCGATGTTCATGGACACAAAAAGGTGTCTCCCAAGTTCCACTTCTCCTGCATGACTACAACCCATTAACATGCTGATGAAGGTGACTTGGTTCAGCTTAATGCCTTTATTCACCATTTGGAGGAGAATACAAAGGCAGCCTAAGATATGACCTCCCTGTGCATATACACTTATCATCGCATTGCAAAGAACAGCATCCGATTGTTGGATCCTTTCAAATACTCTTCTTGCATAGAGCATGCTTCCACATTTCCCATACATGTTGATGAGAGCTGTATTCATAATCAGGTCTTGCTCACACTTCAAGTCAATCGCAATATTGTGGATTTTCTCCCCATCATCAAACACCGCTAATGCTGCACATAGATCAAAAACATGAACAAAAGATATATTATCCGGCCTGATGCCTTTTGCTAACATAGAGTGAAAGAAATTTAATGCTTCCATCTCATGTCCATTCTCCTTCATTACAGACAAGTAGGCATTCATAGATGCAAGACTCTGTGAAGGAAAATCAATCAGTGCATTCTTTGCCTTGCATAGATCACCACCTTTTCCATACATGCTAATGAGTGAGGTTTGAATAAAACTGTCATCCTGGATTCCAAGATGAGCAATGATAGCATGAATATTTTGCCCAGAAAGTAAATCATTTACACAAATGCATGCATCAATAGCAGAGGCATAGGTTATGTTATCCGGACACAACCCTTTACTCAACATTGCATCAAAACTCTCCAAAGCATCCTCACCTTGATTATTGAGAACAAGGGATGCAATCATAACATTCCATGCAACAACATTCTGAGAAATCATCCCCGAAAACACCCTTTTTGCATTGCACAAGCATCTGCACTTCCCATACATGTTGACAAGTGCAATGTCGACATTGTCATCATTACTCCCATTATCTATTACAATTGTGGTATGGATAATCTGCCCTTCTTCCAATGCTTCCAAGCTTGCACATGCATTCAGTATGGACACAAATGTCACATCATTTGGTCTAATCCCAGAAATCTGCATGCTATGATAAACATGAAGTGCTTCATTGTTTTTACCATTTTGGGCGAGACTGGCAATCATCGAATTCCACGAGATAACATCTCGCAGAGACATTCTTTCAAAAACTAACCAAGCAAGAGAAGGGATCCCACACTTCCCATACATATTGAGAAGTGCATTTCCAAGAGTCAAATCTTGCCAGAAACCATAATTATTGATAATGACATGGATTCTTTGACCCTCTTTGGCGAGGCAGAGATCTGCACATGCATCAAGCACAGATAAAAAAGAGACATTTGAGGGTAAAATTCCCTCATTCATCATTCTTCTGGAAAAACAAAGAGTACTTTGACCTTCATTATTATGTGAAAATGCTGTCATCATGGCATTCCAACAAATTATGTCATGATTAGGCATGTGATTGAACACATTCACAGCATGGAGCAGCCTTCTGCATTTCCCATACATGTTTATGAGTGCAGTCCCAATGACAACATCAGATTCAAATCTCTCAGACACAATAGAAGCATGTATCTCAATTCCTTTCTCAACAAGCAGCAGATTTGAGCATGCATTAAGAACACAAACATATGTAATGTTATCAGGCTTGACAGATCCAAACTGCATCTGACAAAATAAATCTAAAGCCTCTTGATAATGGCCCCACTGTGAAAGACCTCCAATCATGGTGCTCCATGATACAACATCATGAATTGGCATTTTCTTGAATGTTTCTCGTGCGAAGTCCAGCATCCCATTTCTAGTATATGCTTTCAGGACTATATTGAAAGTGAAAATGTTCGGATGAGCCATATTTTCATAGAGACTTTTTAAATCTTCTATTTGCCCACAGTTCCCATACATTTCAATTACACTATTCGAAAGAGAAATTCTCTCATCACATCCAAACATAATGACTTGAGCATGTACTTGGTGACCCTGAGAGAGATCCTTGGCTTTACCGTGTTGACGCAAAAGAGACAAAAATTCAGCACTAATTATTGCTTGTTGCTCTTTAACGCATGCATTCTCAATATCTACATTACACATGAATGTGCATGTACGTACAGTCATTTTACATGATGATAGATCCAATTGGCTACTGCAATCACCTTTACTGGTGCCTGCAATTGAAGTACAGTGAACAATTACCTGTTCTTTTAACTTCCTTGCAACAGGCGAAATACCATGCTGCTTGCTAGCAAGACATTTCATAACTGTCATGCTAAAATGACATGCCTACTAGATTCTATGAAAGCAAAAATGGATATTCCACAAATCCTCCACATGCAGCTAAACAAATCTCTCTTGGTTCTTCTATTTGAAAGCGAAACAAAATAAATACTAAGCAAATATAATCGATCTTGTGAATATATTGCAACCCATTGTGCTCTATGCATTGAAATTTTACTGATTGAACAAAAAGTTCATGATAAAAACCCATAATGCACAGGCGAAAGGGCATTGGACAAGCACAGAAAGGCTCTACCATCTGCAATAGTATTGATGCATATCTAGTGGCATAAGCCAAAGGGGTTTTTTTTGTTGTATTTGATTCTTCCATAAGAAATACACACTTGTGTTGATTAATGTACAGGGAAAGATAGACATTTCTGGAAACTGCTAAAATTATCACCCAAGCAGGAGAAAAGTTACTCTGTGTCGCATTAATCTTTTGGTAGAAAATAAATTACAGGTCTTCCGACATAGATGCCTCGGTTCAGTACACAAACACATTTTATACTCTAACAAAAATGGAACGGAAGGATTGCCTGAGATTCTGCACGATAATTGAAACTCCATCAAGAATGTTAAATTGATGAGATTTGCAAGATATGATTTGGCAATCCCAAATACCATTGCTGATATGGTATAAGCCAAGAAACAGGTTCCTAGTAATACTTTAAACAAACATATGGCATATTGGACATGGACGTGTTATTCTCGCAAAAGCAAACTATTCGGCAGCCCTGGAACCTTATGATTGTAGACTTTTGTCTGTACGCCACAACCTTTTGCAAGCTGGACGTCTGGTGTGAAAAGCGCATTTACGAATGGCTTTAATGCCTGGTAACTTTGAGTCCAAACTCCCAAACAAAAATGCGACACAATTTCACTTGAATCGCAAGCACAAAGTAATCAAGCCCAGCGCATAGATCGCATTTTGATGCATGCAAGAGTGACGCATATCATAGATGTTCCACGGATTAAATGATTGAAGCTTTGGAATCATATCAATCAGAGCACGCAGAGGTTCTACATGTGGCCATTTCAAACTTAAACGATTTGAATCCCACAGGTTTACTGGCTTAAATTCTACCTCATACGCTATATATGCGTTCCTTGAAGAGTCTAAAAACTCATTCTAGACCAAGATCACCTCTTTGAGGTGGAATTTATGGATACACACTTACATGAAGAAGGAGGACCCATATATTAAAGTTAAACTCATCTATGTCGGTTCAAGTCTAGTGTCGATGTGTGTGAGTACTTCTCGTGAGACCTTGACACATTCTCCCTACTAGAACAAAAACCTTCCATCATCTTGTCCATGTCCTCTGTAAGTGGGTTGGTATGGTGCTTGCCTCTTGAGGCTGAAGTCTAGTGTTCGACGTGTAATGGCTCCAACCAGTTTAAACTCAGTTGTAATCTTGTCTAACCTCTACTTTGTGGGATATCGAGGATCCACACGTATTATGTCCATTCACCCGTACAATTATGTGTTCAAAGTTGAAACCTATTTGAGGGCTAAAAAAACTCAATAAATTCGTATTTGAGGGCTAAAAAAACAATGTTTGTCTTTACGTTGGATATTAAGAGCCCTTTCATGCTATACCTACGGACTGCTTAATCCTTACGGATCTTTAGTTGGATCTCAAATCTTAAAGATCTTCTTGATCCTTCCAGAGTTCTCTCCCTTGAATTCTAGATCTATTAAAGATGTCCTATGTTGACATCGTAATTAGATCTTTCTTATTCTTCAATTGACTTGAAATACAAGTATCCAAAAGATGATCTTTCTTAGCTTTCTTTCAAGCTTGGTCTAAGATCATTTTTATGTTCCTTGAATTTCAAGTCATACTTTGGCATGAAGCTTTTAGAGCTTCATCCTTTGGAGTTTACCTTCAAACTCAAAAAAGTTGATCCTCTCCTTATTTCTAACTCTCTATAAGAGGTAGATACTTTCATATCTTGTTGGAAGAATTCTTCTTCCCTTTGAGAGGATAATTGAAGAAGATGCCTATTCCTAGACATTGTCTTCCTGATGTATTCCATCGGATCATGAGTCCCCTTTTCTTCTGGCCATCAAGAAAAAGTACTCAACGGGATTCAGTCCCCACTGTCCCATACCAGTGGGTTCTTCATCCAATCCACATAACTATGTCTCTATACCGTCTCACCTTTTCTGTCTTTTTAAATGCCCTTCATACTATGGTACCAAATTATGAGAGCAAGGACTAAGGTGCTTAGATTCACCACTACTAATCATACTATAAATATTTGGTTAATCATTTAATGTGGTGTGTTTCATCTTATCAAACTTTAAGTTTGACTTTATCTTTACCCTACTTGGACCTTTTGGCTTTTCTTCCCTTCTTTTGCCAAAATAAGAGATAGGACTAGCTCTTTCTCCAATAGATCCCTTCATTTTCAAAGCTTTACCCATGGGTTTTACTTGGGGATCTAGCTATTATGCTTCATACAAGAAGTCATATTCCTTAGGTCTATATTATTGGAACGTATGTTATGTTATTCCTATGAAGCATCAAAATATCTTTAGGTTTATCCTTTATAGTTTATCCAACTTCTTTTCCTAACCCACTTAGGATTTATACAATCCTTATGGTGTATGCAAGTCTTCTCTTGCATTGGGGTTCTTTGAGAATTCCCAAACCTTGAGAACTTTATCTAGGTTGGAAGACGTAACGAAAGAAGTATGAAGTACTGGCATACGAGGAAGTACTTCAAGTTTATCTATTTCTTGCATATCTTTTACCTTGTAATACGCTATTTGGTCTTTTCAAGGCATAAGATACAAGTTCTTGGGGACTTTCTCCCCCCCTTAAGAGTTTTCGTCCTCAAAAACTACCTAAGAGTAAAATGAAAATTGTGCTCTTTCAGAAGTAAAGAGTATATTTTCAATCTTTTACTATTCCCCTTGGCTAAAAGAACTATTCAGCGCTGTTTGCTTTCTCTTCTCCAAGCATATAGAACAAATGTCCAAGGTTCAAATTTTGAATTACCTCTAAATGTCCCATACCACCGAATCAACTTCAGTGGTAATGTAAGCCTAGATGTCCCATACCATCCGACTTACACTTCCACTTAAGTAAAGGTTACTTTAGCTTGAATTTGGGATCAAACCTTCTTCTAATCAAGTAAGATTTATTACTTCTTGGACTTGTAAGTATTATTTCCACTATAGAGCATATGTATTGCCTATGCTACAATGGACTTTCAACTTACCAAGTCTCAGTTCTTGACAAGACTTAATGTCAAAGATTGGTTTTTCAATGGTTCCTTTGATGAGATGTACTCTAAAAGATCATTTTATGTCACCTGATAATAGAGCTAGTCTATACTCAACTAGATATTATCTCTTATGACATAATGAGTAATCTGAGAAAGAATAATTGACTGGCCTATCAAATCTCTATGTTGAAGTAGATGGTAATTCCATTTACTATATAGTCCTTTATTTCTAGGACATTAGAAAATGGTACTTAAGGTTTATTACAACCCTTGAGTTTTACCTTCTCTTTAGGCCTTGTATTTTCTTGGAAGAAAAATGAAAAGCTTCGAAAAGTTCTTTAGTTCTCTAAACAAAGAACTTCGTTGAACAAAAACACTAATACTTTCATCTTTTGAAACTAAGATTCTGTTATACCATATTTTCTCTTTCTTAGAGCTTTAAGAAGATAGTGCTCTAAGTTACCACCATTGTATCGTGGATTTAAGAGAGAAAATTTTTGCATTACTACCTTAAGTCTATGGCCTTGCTGATCAGGCATGCCATGGGTTTTTATGGAATTTAAAATTCCATAAGAGGGATTTTAAGCTTAAGGTATTTTCAAAAAGTTAGTATTATTTTGGCTTTTAATTACTAAGCCAAACATAAAGAAATTAAATGGTTTATAGTGGCCAATTGGCCTCATCACCATTCTTCTTAGAAACTAATAACATCAAATGCTTCTTAAGCTCAGCTTCAAGAACTTAATCTCCCTCTCACTTCAAAAACCCATGTAATATGTTCCATGTGCCTAGTTCTTTCCAAACATTTACACCTTTATTGGAAAAGGTGTAGCATGCATAAGGTTCAGAAGTTGAACCCCTCCTTAAAGCATGCAAAAGCTCCAAATTGGAACTTTGTTCATTCAAAGGATGGTGCAAAATTTCCATGCAACTTTGGATATGCAAGTTGCAACAATGCATTTGATGCATTCTTCCTAATCATGACCAATTTTATGCAACTCTGATCTTTCTTTTCAAAGCAATGAACTTGATGCATAGTGCAAATCATTTCTATGGCTTAATTGTATAGGTGATCCAACAAATAGGTCCACCTGAATCTATGCATCCACTTCATAGTCATGTCTATGGTGACACGCACTGTATGTTCTTTAATTTGCAAGGAAAAGAAAGAGGTGCAAATACTTACCTGGACATTAAGCTTCGTCCATCCCTTGACTTTATTTTAGTGGTCTCAAAGTGATGAAGTAGGCTTAGGCCATCCCCTCTCATCCATTGTTGAAGTCCTTCTTGGGCATTTGCTACTTACTTGTGTATCCAAGTGTGCATGTGCATCATAGAACCATGCATCTAAAATTATATATACCCATGTGGTCCTACATGCATAGCCATGCACTCGATTCCTTTTACCATGATACACACAATTTTTCATATGCATCTCTAGGAGAAATATCTTCTCAAAAGGAATTATGCAGATACGGTGTAAATGTATCTTTGATGTGTAAGAAATCTAAGCACATCACTCAAAAATTATAAATTTGATCATATATTATATCTATCTTTGTGCATGAAAGATTTTGACTTCGTCTTTGCATTACAAAACTATTGAATGCATGAATCTTTCAAACCATGCTTGTTTGCCTACACAAAAATACTTAAGGCAAAACAAATATTGAAGAAAAACAAAAAAAAATACTTAGCTTTGATTCGAGCGTTGCCTTTCCTTTGTCCTTTGAAAGGATCCATGATGTTTCTCCATCACCTTCTCACATACACATGTCTTGAGGGCTTGAGTGAAGGGGAATGAATGGGTACTCCCTTTCTTCTCACGGACAGCTTGAATTGGGCATGGGTAGTACTTGTTTTGGAATGGGCAGCTCTGTTGGGCAATGCTCTGTGAGGAGTAATCATAGATAGCTCAGCCAGTTGACAATGCACACGAAGTCCTTCTCTTTTTCTCATATCGTACTAGTAAAGGCGCTCAACCATCTGTAATAGATAGCATGAGTTCAAATCTCCATTGGCACTCAGCAGGCAGAGGCACACTTCATTCTTCTTTTTTTCTCAAATGGGGTCTTTAAATCCCATATACGCAGTGACCAGCATTCTTCGCGGCCTATATAACCCACTTGAAATACTCAAATACATTCAGTTGCAGAGAGAAGCGCTTGCGAGCGGTCCATCTCCTGTCACACTCTCGTGGTATAGAGCACGTGGCCAGTCTGTCATCGTGTCCCCTTGTACTGCCACGCAAATAGCTCTATAAAAGCGTCCGTCAACAAAGAAGTGAAAGTTCGGGGGCTAAACTTCCTTTTACTCTCCTAAAGTGAGAGTAATTACTCCGAGTTCTATCCAGCACGTCTTTCGAGTGACTCCATGTTATATCGCCTACATCGCCTTCGAGTGATACTTGCATGAGTCTCAAGAAAATCAATACTTGAAGCTCTGATGCCACTGTTGTGGAAGGACTCCATAGCCTTCACACGAATCACTATGAAAACTAACTAGTCAAGCTCACACTAGGAATGAGAGATGTGTTCCACCCAACCAACCCCTCCAATATATAGCTCCAAGACCAAGGGGGTAAGTTCTTCTTAAGAGGACATGTGTACCTTCCATCACATAGGTCCCTAAGGTGTTCACATGGTTTCCAAGCTTAGGAAATCACATGGCTTCTAAAATAAGACTCTTCAAGCTCTCACGTACAAACCAAGTGGCTAGGAGAAGCTTCCAATCAAGCCTAAGGTACTCAACCTTAGATAATTAGCCCTAAGGTTCAAGACCCATCTAAAAGGGGTAAATAAACCATAAATCCCAAGGGTTTCACACCTAGAAACCCAAGGGTTCTACCCCTTAGACCCATGTAATTATACAACACCAACCAAAACACTAAATTTGTAAGAACCAAAAGAGTGGAATGCATACCATATACAACAACAATGCTCAATTGTTATCCATATCACACTATCCATGGACAAATCCATATATGACATAAGATAAAAAGTGATCCGAAATATACTAAAACATATAAGAATCAAGATAATTAACAAGGCTATATAATTTTAAAATACATTTATATTTATAAACAAAAAGTTCTTTTTTTTATTTCATTACCTAAGAGCTATCTTCATGCATAAAAGCATGTGTATGTGAAAATATATTTTTAAACAAGAATATGTATGCAAGCATGTGTGTACATAAGTATAGGTGGGGAGTAAGGATGGACACTATTAAAGAAGTATGTGTTGTTTTACTAATTAAATTGATGATTACCATAAGTATGTATGAATGTGTGTGTATGTATGTATGTATGCATGTATGTATGTATGTATGTATGTATGTATGTATGTATGTATGTATGTATGTATGTATGTATGTATGTGTGTGTGTGTATGTATGTTTGTTTGTGTGTATGTATGTATGTATGTATGTATGTATGTATGTATGTATGTATGTATGTATGTATGTATGTATGTATGTATGCATGCATGCATGCATGCATGTATGTATGTATGTATGTATGTATGTATGTATGTATGTATGTATGTATGTATGTATGTATGTATGTATGTATGTATGTACGTATGTATGTATGTGTGTGTGTATGTGTGTATGTATGCACCTACCAAAATAGATGGATTCTCTTGGCTAGCTTAAGATCACCTTGATAGATTCATCTGTCTAGTAAGACCGTATCTTGATCTAAAAGGATGATTACTCTTTCATAATCCTTGCCCAAATTACTTTCCCTCCATTCTACTAGATGTATACATACATTGTACCTCTTGGTTAGTGAAATGGGTGGATTTCTTTCTTGTGATTCCCCTCCATTGATTCTACCAAAAAATAAATATAATTAGAGAAGAATATTTTAATAATCGCTGCCCAAACATTTTCATTAGAATGGTATAGGTGGATCAACTTCCTATTCTGTTAAGGGAATATAGTATCCTCTATTTTAGGAGAGAATTTAGAGAAGATACTTGAGCTAGTGGATTTAATTTTCTCTTAAAAATTGTACGTTGTTTTGAAAGTCCACTTTGAGAGACTAAAGTCCATAATGATCATTCTAGCTTTTGAAGAATCCAATTGGTTGAAATATATTTTCCAATATATTTTAATTGTTCTCCCAAAAAGATTAAGATCTTTGTGGCTTCCTTTGATGGATTATTCCAACCAATTTCAATCTTCTAATTGATACTTAATCTTTATGGAGCTTTAAGATCTCAAACCATAGATATATTTTTGTTCCTTCAAGAACTCTCTTCCTTTGTTCTCAAGATCTATTATGTTGACATCATAACTAGATCTTTCTTATTTGTTTGCTTTTTTACTTGAACTTAGGTTTCAATCATGATCTTTTTAGACTTTATTCTAGGGATTGCTTTGGATTATCTTTTTCTAATTCAACTCATACTTTTGCATGAAGCTTTAGATCTTCAATTTTTGGAGTTTACTTTTAAACTCCTAGAATTGATCTTCTCTTTATTTATAGCTCCCAAACTTGAATGTTGTTTATTGAGAGAGAGAGAGAGAGAGAATCTTCACTATATTGATAGAATAATTTTTCTTCCCTTTAAAAGGATAACTGAAGAAAGGCATATTTTCAAAAATTATCTTCTTGATGTATTCTAATAGATCATGGGCCCCTTTTTCTTTTCGCCATCATGAAAAAGTACTCAATGGGAATCAATTCCACCATCACACACTAGTGGGTTCTTCATCCAATTCATATAACTACATCTCTATAAATTTATTTTTTATAGAGATGTAGTTATATGAATTGGATTTAGTTCTCTCTTTTTGGATTTTCTTCTCTCTTTAGCCAAACAAACGATGAGACTAGGTCTTTTTCTATTTGACCCCTTTTCCAATTCTCATGTTCAATGTTTTATCCATGGATTTTATTAGGGGGTCTAACTAATATGCTTCACACATGAAACCTTTTCCCTTAGGCTTTTACTATTGGGATTAAGAGTTTACTTTGTGTTACCTCATTAAGCATCCATACACCTTTCATATATGCTTTATAAATCTTCCAAATTTCTTTCTCTAAACCACTTAGGATTCCTATATTCCTCAAGTATTATGAAAGTCTTTGCTTACAACATACTTCCTTGTGTTTCCTTTACCTTATAACATCTTATTTGATCTTTTTCCAGCACAAAGTGTAGGGATTCGGGGATGTTCCCCTCCTCTTAAAGAGTTTTTTTCCTCAAAAACTACCTAAGGACATACTGAAATTGGTCCTCTTTCAATTAATCTTTGTCTTTGTTTGAAAGATCCCACCTATTCATTGAGCCCCTCAGATAAAAGAACTACTCAGAGATTTTTAATTCATTTCTTCCAAGCTAACTCAATAGGTATCCTTGAGTTCAAGATTTGATTATCCATAAATTTGGCATCCCATACCACCCAATACACTTTAGTGGTAGTGTAATGAGGTATTGCGATGGCAATGCACCACATTGCATTCTCTTTCTCAAGAGCTCCACAATGATATCCTTGCAATAGAAAACTGACCTCCAAACGTTGCACATTGTACTCTGCACAAGGGCTACATAATATGTAAAAAACACACAGTACACAGAGAGCACATTACAAATGTAGTCGAACTTACAGTCTGTGGCTGACTAGGATACTATATGTTTTGTTAAAGAACATATACAAAAGTGTTCAACGTCCATTTGGCCTTTCACATGGACACTAACAGTAACAATCTCCCACTAAAGGCCAATATGGCCAAAGTGACTATGGGTGGGAATGTTACAAAGTATACGTACCTGTTTAAGATCATGAATCAAGTAACCCCCATCAAGTGACAACATTGCCGAAATCTATCGTGTGCTAGAGCTTTAGTCAAAGAATCTACAAATTATATCGGGTCTGAACCTTCTCAAGAATAATGTGCTCAGTGGCTAACCAGTCTCTAATGAAGTGATACCTCACCTCAATGGGATTCGTCTTTGCATGATGGAACATATTCTTAACCAAAGCAATGGCACTCTGATTATCATTAAGCAAATGAGGTACATGTGGAGTGTAACAAAGTCATAGGTAGGTGATGGTTGAGCCACACCCTTGAAAGATAGGAGATGGTTGAACTACACCCTAAGAGGGAGGATTATGAAGTAATCCTCAACCATGGATTTTGAGGCAAGTGGTTAGCCCATCACATTCCTAACCAAGAGGTTATGAGTTCAAATCTCCTATAGATTGTTACATTGGTATCAAAGACTAGGAAGTAGGCTTGGGAAAGAATGATTCACCCAATGGCCTCTAAAAAAGGTGCTTGGGCACTCGATCATGTGAAAGGGTAGGAATTGTGAAGGAGACACTTTGATAACTCTATCCAAGAGAGATTAGGGTGTATCTCTCAATCTGTAGGTCGGATTGAGGCGTGTAAGATACCATTGGAAAGCCCTCGATATGAAATTTTAAAATCTAATGATAAACCTTGGAAGTTTGAAGTTCTTGGGAAACTTTGGATGGCACTTGATTGAGTGTTCAAGATACTGAACATGGGTGAGAACATGGTTCAAGATACTAAAGTTGAGAATAGGGTTCAAGACACCAAGGTTGTGAACAAGTTCCAAGAAACTATGCGAGGTTGAGGACATCAATTCAAGGGTACCATGGGAGTTCAAGAACTGATCACTGAGGCTAGAGGGATACATGAATAGATCATTGAGGAAAATGATCAACTAAGGGGGGAAGAATGTAATGAAGTGATAGGTAGGAGATGATTGAGCCACGACCTTGAAAGATAGGAGATGGTTGAACTACACCCTAAGAGGGAGGATTAGGAAGTAATCCTCAACCATGCCTTTTGGGGCAAGTTAGCCCATCACATTCCTAACCAAGAGGATGTGAGTTCAAATCTCCTACAGATTGTTACACTGAGGTAGACCTATATCACAAGCAAGATGAGAAAAACACAATGCTCCCTTAAATGCCTCACTTGCTGCAATATAATTTGCTTTTGTGGTGGAAACAATTGTACATTCTTGAAAATGAGATCTCCGAGAGATAACACCTCCAACAAAATGAAAAATGTACCTTGATGTAGACTTTCAATTGTCTACACAACCAACATAATCCAAATCTATGTAATCAATAATGGATGCCTTTCCTCTACCTAAGCATAGACACTTGTCCTTAGTGCCACTCAAATATCTCAAAATCATCTTGACCACTTCCCAAAGCTTCTTGCTAGGATTAGACATATATGCTCACAAATCCGTCTGCAAATGCAACGGTTGGTCTTGTATATGCCATAGCATACATGAGACTACCAACATTTGTTCATGAATTCCTTTTCCTTATCTGATTTGGGGCAATCATGCTTGCAGGTGTGCTTGACACCTTTCCACCTTGCATATTGAACTTGTGAAGTACTTTGGATATGTACTCACTTTGAGACAAGTATCTGCATTTTTTACTCCTATCACGAGTAATGTGCATGCCAAGAATATGTTTGGCATCCCACAAATCATTCATATCAAATGTCTCACTCAACTTCTTTTTTAGAAATGACAAAGCAATCAACATACCATTGACATAAAGTATCAAGCATATCAAGCTTCCATCTAAGCATCTCTTTGTGTAGAGACAATGATCCTCATGGCTTTGAGAATAGCCTTGAGAATTCATAAAAGCATCAAACTTTTGGTACCATTGTCTAGGGGATTGTTTAAGTCCATATAAGCTCTTCTTCAGCTTACAAACTAGATTTTCTTTGCCAAAAACTACATAACCCTCTGGTTTTTCCATACACATCTCACCTATAAGATCTCCATGCAAGAAAGCAGTTTTCACATCCATTTGGTCTAGCTCTAATTCATCAATTGCAACGAATCCAAGCAACATGCATAGGGTAGTCATCTTGACCACTAGAGATAAGATTTCCTCGAAATCAACACCATGTTTTTGCTTAAAACCCTTTGCAACAAGTCATGCTTTATACTTTGGAGAAGCACTATCTACTGTGAATTTCCACTTATATACCCATTTACATGGTAAAGCTTTCCTACCCTTTGGCAAAGGTACTAAATCTCAAGTACCATTCTTGTGAATAGAATCCAACTCACTCTTCATGGCATGCTCGCACTTGACATGATCCTCTGCCTGCACAGACACTCACTAGCATCTGTTAGCATAACAAAATCCAAACCTAGGACATATCTATCAGGTGGATGTGAGACACGTGCAGAACATCTCAATGGTTGTTGAACAGGAGCATTTATAGACTGATCTGATTGGAAATTCTCTTGAACATCCCTATGTGCAACATTTTTATGCATGCTAACTCAAGGACTAGTATCCTAAAACACCACTCTTCTTAGTTTAACCACCTTAATGGGTTCTTTATGCATCTTAGACTCATTGAAAATGACATCAGTACTTATGGTCACTAATCATGTTTCAGGATCCCATTAGCAATTTCCAAATTGACCTTCTCAACCTTATCCAAGAAAATTGCATTTCTTTGACTTATGGTCCAACTTTTGTATAAGATTCTTGGGTGAATGAACATACAATTCATACCCCAAAAATCAAACTTGATCATAATATGGTGGCTTTCCTATCCATAACTCTTGTGCCACCTTCAAACCTTTGGCAGTACTCGATGAAAGGTTAATCACATGAATTGAAGTCAATACTACTTCTACCCAAAAGCCTTGTGAAACTTTTGAATGATACAACATAGAAATTACTCCATCTTGAATAATTCTATTCATCCTTTTAACTACACCATTCTATAATGAGGTATAGGGAGCTATAAAATCTCTATGAATTCCTCTAGGCTAACAGAAAAGTTTGAATTCATGTGAGGTATACTCACTCCCATTATCTAAATTTAAAGCCTTGAGATTAGTTCATTTTTCAGTCTCAATTGAAGCAATCCATTTTTTTGAAACTAGGGAATACCTCATCCTTTGATTTGATAGTATATACCGAGACTTTTCTAGTAGAATCCTCTATGAAAGCGAAAAAGTAAAGAGAGCCTCCTAATGAGCTTGTGTGCATAGGAACACACATATCTGTATGAATGAGATCTAAAGGTGAATTGAAGAGTCATTGTGCATCTTATGTACATTCCTAGTTTTCTTGCCATATTGACAAAGCCCACAAAATGAAAAATCAGAGAAAGATAACACATATAAGTAGCATGAATGAGAAAGATTTTCCATTCTAGTACGAGATATATGGCCCAAATGGCCATGCCAAATACAAGCCATACTCTATTTAGTAACAACTAACAAGTGTTCTTTGTGTGATACAAATAAAGGATAAAGTGAGTGAACTTTGCTTCCTTTTGCAATCACCATATTGCCCTTGGATATGTGAAAGGAATGAGGATAGAAAACCACCTTGTAACCAAGGTCATCAAGTTGACCAACTAACATCAAGGTGCATGTCCCTCTTTGATGAGAAAAACACTTCCTTATCCGATGAGAATACAGGGCTGGATCACAAAATTCTCACACTTGCAAGAAATCCCAGATGAGGTTGGGTGGAAAAAATTGAGCTGATATCTATGCATTAGGGGGATGGTGTCCGTTTGTGAGACCTCAAGCAAAAGAATTTTTTGAGGATGTAACATCAGTATGAGCATAGGTGAGTGATTCTAGAGTATGTGGAGAGTAGGGATGGAACCCACACCATGCTTTTAAAAGGCAAACAACTATCCAAGGCACCCCATCTATGAGTTCATGTAGGATTTTTTCACACAACATTATAGATGAGTCATTGGCCCAGATACTAGGGGATGAATGTTGCCTAAGCGAAGGATGTGAGTTGATAGGGAAGAGAGACAGAGAGAAAGCTCTCTTCTATTGCTTCATCTATAATCCATACATGAGGGGACACAAAGCACTCCATGGATAGACTATAGAGGTATGTTAAATTTTTTAAGTTTCTTGCAAATCCTCTTTTTTGGGAGAGGAAATGAAAGAACATAAGGTTGGGAATATTGGGGCAAATGGCACCTCCATTGAGAATGGAGTATAAGCTTCTTGTTAGGAAATGAAATTTACAAGAAAATTCAAATCAAAGAAAGGCTATGAATTCCTCAAAAAACCCCTTCAATCACTTTTAACAAAATTTCAAAAGTCAAAATTGATAAATACCTATTTTTGGAAGAGGGAAAAGAGAGAGATGGAGAGACTTTATTTGGGGGAAATCCTACACAACTAGAGTATATCAGGTGAACTCTCATGTGGACATTTTAAGAAATGTATAGTAGGAGGAAGATATAGAATCCCCAAAACCCCATTTCCATCACTTTTGCAAGCTATTAGAACTCTTGATTTTGCTCAAATTGTACTTTTGGAGAAGATAGATGAAGAGTAATATGCATGGATTTAAGAATAAAAAGATCATAATGAAACATAATAGAGCATGAATTTCCATGAGCAATCAATAGATTTGTTACATGGAGTAAATGTTACATGGAGTATCACATATTGGTTATGACTTAGAGGTGAGAACCCCCTCTTACACTTGTTAAGTATGATACTCACATGAGTGCCAAGTGGCACCCATATGAGATAGCTTGAGCATTACCCTTTATGGGTAATGAGAGAGAGATATGAGAAGACACCATGCGGCTAGGCAGTTATGATATTCGATCTCCATGCTCCTCCTCCTCTCTCGGTTTGCGTGTAGAGAATACTCCAAAATTGGAGGGTGTCATTGGGATCCTCACCTCACACTGGTATCGAAGCAAGCATACGTGCAGATCGAGGCGTCAACAAGCACAGTCTGTATCCAGTAAGCCCACGAAGGAGCCCAAGAATAGTCGTACATGCATTGAGTAGAGGATTTCAACCAAGCTCAGGTGGTCCACGAGACCTCTCCCTCTATCCTCCCTCTTGGATGAGGACTACATGAAGAGAGCTCTCTCTATATAGTCTCATTTCTACGTTGCAGGCCCATATGTGGGATATTTGCGCTACACGGCAAATTCTTCTGTGAGTTGGAGAAGGAACAAAGAATAAAGGGTATGAATTTTGATATTTCGAGTTCTTTTTTGAATTTAAAGTGGAAGAAGTGACGCTCTAGGTCAAGAGTTTGGGAAAACATTGACACAAACATGTAATATGGGCTATGGACATTGGGTATGGGTCATTATCATATTCAAAGAGCTCCAAATTCTCAGTTATGAGCTTCCAAAGTCACCCTTTCATGAAGATTTTCTTTCCCACATCCTACTCTTGACATACTCATCTTCCTCGGACCATAGCTTGGTGATATGACATCCAATTTCAGAAATCTTTGTCATGTTATGAAGATGTACTCCTAAGCTTTGTTTAAAAACAATTGATCTTTGATTTGGACAAGATTTGGTCAACCAAAATCCCTCTACAGCACTTCATAAGGAACTAGACAGCTACTCCTGGGCCTAGTTTTTCATCATTTGGCATCCAAATCAAATTTTTTCACTTGGGATAACTTCATATCTTTGAAATAAAGCTGTTGGACTACATCTTTTGGTTTGGTGAGGACTATCAAAATTCAAAAGTGCTTCAGTTTGAGTCAATTTTCCCAATCGGGGCTATTGCTACATGTTTTTGGCATCGTTCTTGTTGGTTTTTGGTGATTAGAACCTCCTCAGGCCAATTGGATATTTTGATTTTTCATTTGGGCCTGGCAAGGATTGAAGATCAGCACCTTCACTCTTCAAAGGTTGCTTGGATTTCACTTGTGCAACTTCATTTTGTACCATGGAAGTGCTCTTGTGTTATATTTCTCTTCTTCTTGCACATTTAAAGTTTACTTCCATTCATTTCACATACTCTAGTTAGAAAACAGGGGGGAGGTTGGAACATGGATTCCAAAGGAAAACAATTAGTAGAACACACTTCTCCATCTAAAGAACAACTAGAGGATCCTGACCTTAGGATGGAAGAGGTAGAAATTGGGCAGGAAGTAGAGGAAAAATTAGAGGAAAAAGAGTCTCAACAAGAAGAATATACCTATGAGGAACTTTTGGATGAGTTTTTCACTCATATCCAATTTGCAGATTTAAAGGAACAGACCCTTAGGCTAGAGAGAGACATAGGTAGCATCACATCTCTCATTCAGCAGCTTAAGTCTCAAATGATCTCACTTGAGACACATGTCATCTCTTTCCTAGCTAGGAGGAAAAAAAAAATCCTACTCTTCCTCTAGAGATGACTAGGAAAGATCCTTCTTTTCTTAGTAAGCACAAAGGAAAGAGCTCTAGGGAAGCTCTCCTCTTGAAAGACTTGTATCCACCTACCTTTTCGGGGGATGACCGAGATAGAAACAAGGATGCAATCTACACTTTTTTACAAAAGTGGCATGATTTGCATCAACTGAAGGGCACCCCACCTGAGTATCGTGTGCTAGAAGCGAGTCTCTTGCTTGGACCGCATGCTTATAATGGTGGATGAGTCTCAAGGAGGCAAACTCTATCCCTACATATTGGGCTCAATTCGAAACTCTTTTCCTAAAAGAGTTTCTTCCTGAGAATGAGGAGGAGAGGAACTGGGATGAGTGGGATAGGACCACCCAGAGAGGTAGGCCTTTGGCGGTCTACATATCCCATTATAGGGAGATCATTTTGAAACTTAAGGGCTTAGATGATTTCCAAAAAACTAGAGGGTTTGTTAGAGTCTTAGATAAAGCCATCAAGAGAGAGGTAAGAAGAAATGCACCTAAGACATTTGAGGAGGCAATCAAGTATGCACAGATCTATGAGGACCATGACCGTCCTTAATACACTCCTATGGAGATGGATCAACCCCTCAAGCCTCTTAGCACAACTAAGTTCAAGAAGAAGTTGCCATTGGGGAAAAACAATTTTTTCATCAAAAAACAAAGATCACAAGGGTCTATGTTACCTACAAAACAGTTTGAGAGAGCCAAAAGAGAACATGTGCTTTAGGTGTCTGTCTTCTAGGCACCTGTGCAAGGGAGTGGAGGTGATGCATGAGGATATAGAGCACACATGTTGTTTGGCCCAGTCATTGTGGTCACCCCAGTTTGGACCACATGTCTTGATTCAACTTCATGGTAGTGTATATGGGACTAGGGTGCGTGTCATGATAGATGACTCTACCACTCATAGCTTTATAAACTATGCTCTGGTCAAAAAGCTAAAGATTCCCCAGCAGCCTAATGCACATAAATACATTGTATCTATGATGCAAGGGAAAGACAAGAGGATATGGGATACTATGGTATCTAATCTAGAAGTCAAGATGTAGGATTATACAGATCATATGGACTTCCAAATTATGAATATGGAGAGGATAGACCTTCTGTTAGGAAGAGAGTGGCTATGGAGGTTGGGAGACACACTTAAACACAGCTATCAAAACAACACACTTGAGTTTGAAAGAAATGGAAGTAAATTTCTTATATAGGGAGAGAGAGAGAGAGAGATGTACCTAGTGCACCTCTCATTTCATCTTTAGAGTTGTATAGTCTTTGTCATTCCCATCATGTACAAGAGATCTTTTTATTGTATAGTTAGGACTTTGAGCATTGTACAAACATTTCATCTGATGTATGTTTTCATGCCAGGAATGTAAATATGGACATGGATTTTTACTACTCTTTCTTGCAAGAGTGTGTGGTTAAAAGTTTTAAAGATCTTATGTTTGAGTTTAGAGATGTTTTTCCCACTGACTTACCTAGAGGGCTACCACCTGAGAGAGGGGACATTGATCATGCTATTGAGGTAGTTACTAACACTAACCCTATTTGTAAGCCACCTTATGGGCTTGGTGTTTCTCAGCATGAGGAGGTTGAGAGGCAATTACAGGATTATTTAGATAAGGGCTTCATTAGACCTTATAACTCACCTTGGGCATCGCCAATGCTCCTAGTTAAGAAGAAAGACGGCTCTATGAGATTATGTATAGACTATAGAGCATTTAATAAGATAACTATCAAAAATAAGTTTCCAATGCCTAGATTGGAAGACCTATTTGATCAATTACATCAACCTAGGTATTTTACCAAGGTTGACCTTAGATCCGGATATCATCAGATTAGGATTAGGGCAGAGGATGTCCCTAAGACTGCATTTAGGACTAGATATGGGCACTATGAGTTTTTGGTGATGCCTTTTGGTCTCACCAATGCTCTTGCCACTTTCATGAAACTCACAAATAGTGTATTACGACCTTATCTACGAAAGTTTGTAGTAGACTGTTAGCAGTAGTCAAGGAACTGAAGGACTCACAAGGCAAGGAAGCTTACGAAGGGAGTCAGAGCGAAGAGAAGGCACAAGCAGACAGAGTAGTCAACGACGATCTGGCAAGTAGGCCATTATTTTTTTTCAGGAAACTAAAGCATATCAAAGAGGTGGACACACAAGGAGAAAGCTCGAAGATGTGTATGTCAAATCGTTAGAAGAAATCCCTACAACAATAGTGATTTTCATCACTAAAAGCCATTGTAAATACCATTTCATATTTTTGTAGCTCCATTTTGTGCAAGCCAAGGAGTCCTTGAGCTTGAGGAGCATTCGAAGTAGCTACCTACCAATTTTCATAATTTTTAGACTTCGTTTGAGTCTTCAAATAGGCCCTAGAACCTAATTTTTAACTAGGTTGGACACTAGGTCTGGACACGGCCAAAACCTAGTCAAAAACTATAAATAGAGCTAGAGAGCTCATTTTGGAGGTTAGCTTGTAATTGATTTGAACTTGTATGAGCTTTTTGGAAGTAATCTAAAGAACTCCATTGCTTCTCACTCTTTGTCTTACCTTGTGTGCGTGTGTGTGTGTATGTGTGTGCATGTTAGTGTGCTTCTCACTCATGCACTTGTGCCTTCACTTGCTCGAGGTCATCATACCATCCTCACGTCTTCCCGGATTGACATTAAAGGAGGTGCTACTCATCACTGAGCTACACCAAATTTTGGCGCCATTGCCGGGGATCGAGCTTTGAGGACGAGCGTGTAATGGTAAGACGTAGAGTTGAGACGTTGGCGTTGTAGGTAATTTCTTTACTTTTCTTATTTTTCTCTTTCTTACCTTACCATCATCATCACCATCGTCATCCTCTCCATGTCCGATCTCCATCTCCATCATCGTGAAGAAATTTAGTTTTTTGATCATATCATCGTCTCCCTTCCATTTCCTTCATTCCGCTTGTGAGAGAGAGCGAGAGAGCGAATTGTGTGCATTGCTTTTTTGCATGTTTTGTGAGTGATCTTGCAGGTACAGCTGTATCAACCCTCCAGCAGGCTACGTAGGTACGAAAAAGTTCAAAACTGTCTCTGTGTCGCCGACCTCTGTCGATCGCGATCGACAAAAATTTTCGCCTTCTGGTAAAACAAAGTACACCACCATGACATGCACAAGGAGCACATTCCAAATCACTAAAAAAAACTAAAAAATTCCGTGTTTCTCTGTCAATCGCGACCGACACCATCGATCGCGATTGACAGCCACAATCGACAGATTCTGTTGATCGCGACCGACAGAAACGACCGACTGACCCTGTCAATCGTGACCGACACCATCGATCGCGATCGACAGCCACGACCGACACCTCTGTCAGTCGCGATTGACACCGTCGATCGCGACCGACTGAATTTTGACGATCGATTGAATTTTTCGCGTTGCCACGTGTCCATCGCGATGGACACATCCCTGATCGACTGAAATTACGACGAAAATCTTGGAAAACGTGTCGATCGCGATTGACACCATCGATCGCAATTGATAGGACCCACGTCCGACTCTGTCGATCGCGATTGACTCTGTCGATCGCAATTGACGTGTCGATCGCGACCGACAGGCCCGACGGACACCTCTGTCAATCGCGATTGACAGACCTGTCGATCGCGATTGACAGGCTTTTTCGGCCAAATTTCTAGGGTTTTCTCTTGCATGTTTTTGGGGTAATTTTTGGCATACTTATAAAATAATTAGTGATTTGTGAGGTCCCTACAAGTGTGTCTTGAGAAAAATCCTGTGAACTGATAGCCTGATTGAGCCTTGTTTTAACTCCAAGACCCTCATCTGTCATAACTCCCTCATACGAAATTCGTCTACTGTGATTATTGCTTTGTTGGAAAGCTCGTGGGGAGTACAACCAAAACTTCCACTGGTTACGGTAAATTTAATATCAGGATTATTAGATATCCTATTTTGAAGTAACCATACTTAGGGGGAACAAAACCAAGGGATCTCTAGGATTGTTTGCAATAGAGTCAGGGGACATAATTGATATCCAAATTACATGCATGAAAGTGATCTATCTGTCATTTGAATTTAGGTCTTGAGCTAACTTTGGGACTTTCATAGGTTCACTGAGAGCTCTTGAAGGCATCCAAGGCAAGGGCTTTTTGCAAGCTTGAGAATCGGGTTCTCGAGCACTAAAGAACAAGGGATCAGCAAGAAAGGTCGGAATATTCTCAACTCCCTTTGTCAATTCCTAGCTTAGGCTAAGTTCGAGTAGTGCTAGGAGTAAGTCAGGACAACGATAGACATGTGACAAGTCAAAGACTATCTAAGAAATCAAGTTCAAGAGATATGTGTGTGACCGATAACTTTAAAGGAAAAGAACTTAACGTGGAACGATCAACTTAAGTGCGGAAAATCAAATCAAATATTCCTGACGATGCGATATTAGACAAGATCATAAACACAATAACACACTAAAAAAGACTCAAGTGACTGACACCAATTGATCGGCAATGAGGTTGTACTTTGGGCAAAAATTGGTCTACTTAATTAGGCATATGAACCTTAGATCAGGACGACATCTAGTAAGAGAAAGACAAAGTCTTAGGTCTTCAGAGGCTAGCGTTAATCATACTGCTAGGTCTTGGGCCCAGCAGTTGAGCCACCACTCGCATTACCCTAGCTCTGAGACTAGTGAATCAGAGATGTCTCAAGGTATGGACAGACCTACAGGAAGTTCAGGTGTGCCATATCTGTATAGGGTGGAAGGCCCCTACAAGATGCAGTTGGAATACCTTAGGACCAACCGATTAGGTGCTAGCATCTATGAGGACGGCCTAGGAAGATCCGTGGTCTAGATTAAAAACCCTGACCAATCTATTGGACTAGAACACCCAGCTGTCAAGTTTGAAAATGGAGCATACCTGGACAAAGAGGGAACCATATATGTAGTCACCAGTCACCCAGATAGGACATACGAATTCGGAAATGTGATCCCAGAAACGGACATAGGTGACCTAGAGCAAGGAAACATGGGTATAGAACCTAGAACCCCTCGAGGCAAATCGGTTCTCACTAGGATTATCACACCAGAGTGGATTCCTCAGGATAATAAGAGCATAGATCTGCTCCTAAATCAAGAAACCGATGAAGCCTTTTGGAGGTATAAATCTGATAGTCCAAATAATGTAGGGTCAATCATGATCTATGAGTTCAAGGATCCTGATAGCCCAGGCAGAGTGACCTACTTAGATCACGCTTCAGAGAGGATCTTTGTGGTTACAGAACATGACAGGCATGCTTACACTTGGAAGGGTGAATTCATTTTCCCCCAACCAAGATCGAATGTGTCCTATGGTCACCCTGGAGCTGAAGCATCCCAAGCTCATGAAGCTCAAAGAGACAGAAGTAGAGATAGGCCAGAAGTAAGCTTTGCCAACCCAGGGGGCAGAGAAAGAACGAGAACGAAAACAAATAGAGTGGAACCTGAGGTACTTAGAGCTCCAAGGAATCAAAGAAATGCGGATGAGTTCCCTCTACCAAGACCTAGAGAGCACACAAGGACTTTGAGACCGACTCAGCTAGTTAAGTCCATGAAGAACTACTTCGATGGCACTGGAGATCCATACGATCATGTGGCCTGAGTTTAGGCAAGTCTTGAGAGCTGAACAAGTTGAAGATCTGTTCACGCAGTACAATGCCTTTGGTCTAACCCTTAGGAACACCGCCCTGACATGGTTTCAACCACTAAACGAGAGGCAGTTTAGGAGCATAGACCAACTTCTAGAGGCATTCATTATCGAATTCTCTAAAAGTGGCATAAGACATAACACTTCCTCGCTGATTCACAGCTTCAAGCAAACCCCTCAAGAAACCGTGAGACTTGCCGGAAGAAGATTTAGGCAATACCTAGAGAGATGCCCTGTCCCTGAGTTACCTACACCAGCTAAGCAAGTGGCTTTATTCTTGGATGGATTGCTAAGTACCAAATTGAGATCATATGTGTACTTGAAGGACCCTAGGACCATAGAAGAGTGTGTATGCATGTGCATTGACATCGAGGATAACCTAGGGGAGGAATTAGAGCTTTCAAAAATCTATAAAGATACTGATAGTTCTTCTAGCCTCTCTTCCACACAATCCACATCTATTGAGGAATTAGCAGAGAAAGTAGCTCAGAAATTAGGTGTCACTAGCAAACAGATCCCAAGATTTGCCCCTGTGAAAAGATGCTATACTTGTGGAGGTGACCATATGGCGAATGTATGTCCCATTATGGCTCAACCCCAAGTAAATCCTAGTAGCCAGTACTGCACCATAGAACGAAGATACACAAATCACACAGCACAAGACTGCCCATACAATAAGCAAGCGGTTAGGCAAACCTACCCTCAGCCATACCCTCAACAAGGCAGATACCAGAGTCAATACCCACCACAACAATATACTAGGCCTCAGCAAAATTACCAACCGGAATATCAGGCCCAACTGAGACCCCAGCCAGTGCTAGCACAACAACCACCTGCTCCTACTAATGTGATTCCGGTAAAGTATGCAGCTGCAGAAGAAAACCTGAATAGAGTTATAGTCCCAGTAACACCATTAATTTCAGAAAGTGATCCCAGTGACCATAGCTTTGATTCTACACATGTTGATAGTCCCCAGGCTTACTACATGCAGTCTCTTGAACATGGTGAGTCCTACTACAGTGAGGAATTGAGTGAACATAATTGGGAGCTAGAGTATGCTAATGTCATGTACACAAACCCCAACTCTAGACCTCAACCTAGGCAAGTAAGACCCCCATTTCCTAAAGGACCATGCTACAGATGTCAGGGATATCATCTCATTCGTGATTTTCCCTTGCCTCCACCTACAAAACCCCAGTCAGTGAAGATCCAGGGCTAATGCCAGGAGTGTGGAAAGGAGCATCTCTTACGAGACTGCCCAAAGAATCCTAATAATATGCCGAAAATCACTCCTATCAATGTCGTTGGGTTAGTTGTATACTCCATAGGAAGTGTGACGTCCACTACACCAATGCAAGTGATCACTAGAGCCCAAGCCTGGCAACAGAACCAAAGTTTAGGCCAGGAAAAGAGCCTAGATTTTAGTGAAACGGAGAGCATGACAAAGAAGAGACTAGAGCTTGGAGAGATAGTCGTGAAAGAATGAAAAGGCAATGGGCAAAGAAAATGAGTGAAGTTGAGGAAAGCCTAAGAGAAACGAGAGCAAGGATAACCGAACTCACATCTCAAACTCCCTCTCACACTACCCCACCTCCACCATTCCCAACTCCATCCGACCCGCCACCTTCCAACCCGCCTCACCTAATCCCACCACCCCCTAGAGTAGGATCAGTCCTAGCAGATTCCACTCCCGAGGACCTAAACATGATGCTTAAAGCATATCAGGCCAGAATCCAAGATGGGCCAAACGTAACTGATCATGGAAAGTGCTACCCTAGAGCAGAATTAGAGCTTGAACGAACTAAAATTTGTGCTAAGATGGTGGAGTTGGCTCAAACCATGTTTGAAGCCAGCCGCCTCTTTAACATATCTAGCTCAGCCAAGACGCAGCTGCACTTTGAAGGACTGTTAGAAAGAATAGAGAGGCTAATTGCACAATCAGAAAAGGAACCCGCCTCTCAACACAAGGACAAGGCAAGTGAAAGAGTAGGTCTTCCTGCCCAGGAAGCCTATGTGCCTAACTCTACGGAGCCAGACACATCATCTTCTATGAATCGGTTCACACCAGAATTCCTACGAGAGATTCAAGAAGATAAATGGGCTAAAGAAAGTGAAGTCCCTCCTCCCATTGAACTTTTGGATGATGCACACGACCAATTCCCACAAGACATCCCATCCATTTATGAGGAGCAGGAGAGCACCCAATCTCAGGAAAGATTAGACTTTGAGTCTAACTCTCTACAAGAATTACCCCACTTCACAGGCCCATGGGAAGCTAAGTCTACTTGTATGAGAGCACCCACGGTCATGGTACGAAATGAGGACTCAGTCATACCTAGAAACACAGAGGTAGTGAAAAACACTAAAGTACAGTGCAACCTCACCTTAGAAGAGCTACTCAAAGTACGGCCAGAGCTATGGAAACATGTAGCCAAACAAGTACCAGAGATAGCAAAACCTCGTTCCCAGGTAGGATCCCAGAGAACAGTGCCAGAAATACCCTTGGATAAGATAGGAGACATGAGTGAGGGCAAAGAGGGAAACACATATCTTCCTATCACCCATCAAGGATACACCACCAAGGCCATTCTAGACTCAGGTGTAGGAGTTGCAATTGCTACCACTTCCCTATGGAAGCGTTGGGGCAAGCCAGCACTCTGGCCCACGAGGATGACATTGCAAATGGCCGATGGTCACATAGAGAGACCCTTAGGGCTGTTAGAAGGAATAACTCTCACCACATGTGGTGTTGAGTTCGAGCATACATTTGCTATATGTGATTTTAGCAAAAATCATGCCTATGAAATGATCTTGAGACGACCCTTTATGCGACAATTACAAGTGGTACAGGACTGAGGAACCAATTCCTTGTACCTGCAACACTTAGGTGTTACGACCAAAGTGAATCTCAAAGATTAGTCTCATAGCCATCAATGAAGAACAATGGACACCTCCCTGTGATGAAGATGGCTATGACATTTCAGTCTTCTCCATAGAGCCAATCATGGGAGAGGCAGTGTTAGAAGAGTGTGAACCTAGCCCTGATGCATTTGAGGATGCAAGTGACTCCGATCTAGAGTCAATCATTATGGACCCACCTTTTGCATCAGATGAAGAATACTTCTTTGAAGTAGAATTTCAACCCCAGAGGCACGGAGAGCTTACAAATGATGTAAAGCTAGCCACACATGTGACCCCGAAGGAAGAAGGAAAGAAAAGAAAGAAGAGAGAAGTCACACCAGAAGAGGAAGAATCTTTGTTTGAGGTCCCGGAAAATTTTAAGAAGTATGAGATAGATGACAGGAGAGTCATGATCAGAATGCCTAAACGAGAGGCACAATCAGGGGAGGCCTATGATAACAAAGAAACCACCAAGAAAATAGTGGTAGCCATGGAAGAAGGAGAAGAGAGATGCACGTACATAGGCCATGACTTGAAGGAAGACGAAGAGCACGAATTGATAGCCTTGCTAAGAGAATACAGAGATGTATTCGCTTGGAGTTACAAGGATTTGAAAGGTGTGGACCCTGACATATGCTCACACACTATCCCCATGACCTCAGATGCCAAACCTTCTAAGCAAAAGCCATACACATATAATGATAATTATGCTGCTAAGATCAAAGAGGAGATAGATAGACTGGTTGAAGCTGGATTCATCTATGAAATTGAGCACACTGAGTGGGTATCCCCCATCGTAGTGGTGCCCAAGAAAAATGGAAAGCTGCGTGTATACATTAACTTGAAGAAGGTCAATGCAGCCACAATTCAAGATAACTATCCGCTTCCTATCACAGAGCATCTCTAAGAAAGAGTAGTAGCCAAGGAAGTGTACAGCTTCCTTGATGGATTTTCGGGCTACAATCAAGTAGCCATAGCTCCAGAAGATCAGCATAAGACGGCTTTTGCCATTGAATGGGGCATATTTGCCTTTAGAGTAATGCCATTTGGGCTGACCAATGCACCCTCTACCTTCCAGAGGCTGATGTGCCATGTATTTAAAGAGTTCCTGAGGAAGAACTTAGAAGTCTATGTTGATGATCTTTGTGCTCATTCCAACATTAGACAAACCCATATTCCTGAACTCAGACAAATCTTTGACAAATGTAGAGAATATCAAGTTTGCCCGAACCCAGAAAAGTGCGTTTTTATGGTCAGGCAAGGCAAGATTCTAGGACACATAGTGTCAAAGAATGGCATATCCACTGATGAAGAGAAAGTGAGAGCCATAGCGGAGCTACCTAGGCCAAAGAATGTCAAGGAAGTACAAGCTTTCATGGGGCATTGTGGTTATTACCGACGGTTTATACACATGTATGTCATCATAGCAAAGCCTCTGTATGGACTTTTGACTAACTTTGAGTGGACTGATGAATGTGAGAATTCCTTCAATGAGCTTAAACGGCGATTATGTTCAGCACCAATCTTGACCACACCAGATTGGAATAAGCCTTTCCATGTTCATGTAGATGCATCCAATTATGCTATTGGGTGTGTACTCGCGCAACCTACCGGTGAAGGTAATATGGACCTTCCAATTGCCTATGCTAGTAGACAATTGAATGCAGCTGAACGAAATTATACCACTGCTGAGAGAGAAGGACTAAGCATGGTATATGCGGTTAAAAAGTTTAGACATTACTTGCTTGCAAATAAGTTTAACTTTTTTACTGACCATCAAGCACTGCTATATCTTGTGAACAAGCCATGCAATACAGGTAGATTAGTGAGATGGTTTCTCTTGCTAATGGAATATGATTTCGAGGTTGTGGTAAGGAAAGGGAAGACTCACTTGAGAGCAGACCATCCCTCTAGGCTCACATCTGGAGAAGCCCCACAAGGAGTGTCAGATGACCTTCCTGATGCTTACTTGTTTAATTTGGAAGTGGTGCCGCAGTGGGCTAAGCCATTAGTGCCAGTATTGACATACGGGCCTAACCACCCAGTACTAAACACACATGATAGAGAGGTAGTAAAAGCCCAAAAGTATCACATCATGGCAGGAAGTATGTACAAGCACACAGATCAAGGGATCTTGGCTTGTTGTGTGGAAGAGGATGAGTACGCTAAATGGTTGCAATTAGCACATGTAGGTGCATTAGAGCAACACTACTCAAAGCAACGAACCCTACAGACACTAAGGAGACTCGGAGTGCATTGGTCGACTATGGAAGCTGATGTCCAAAAGTTGTGCAAAGAATGCCCAATTTGCTGCACTAAACCACCTGTGGAACATGCCACTCTTTATCAAGTGTCCATAGTGCCAGATTGGAGTGAACCACTAGTATCCTTCCTGAGGACGAAAACATTCCCTCCAGACATGACTCTGCCTAGGAAAAGGAGTTTAGAACAAGAAGCCCTGGATTACTCACTCATTGGTGATAATGTATACAAACGTGGTAAAGATGGTTACCTCAGACTATGCGCCCATGAGAGTGAATATCTCAAGATCTTGGAAACTGCTCATCAAGGTGTAGCAAGAGGACATTTTGGACCAGACCGAGTGATTAAAGCGATCCTATTTGCAGGCTTGTGGTGGCCTACCCTTCACATGGATGCACATACCTATGTGAAACGGTGTGATGTTTGCCAGAGAACTCAGTGTCCTATACGCAAAGATGAGATGCCACTGAAACCTATGATAGGTGGACGTGCATTCTCTAAGTGGGGAATAGACTTTGTAGGTCCTATTAATCCCCCAGCTAAGGGTTCCCATGTTGAGTATATCATTGTTGCCACGGACTATCTAACCAAATGGGTAGAGGTAAAAGCCACAACGAAGAACGATGCTCAAACAACAGCTAAGTTCTTATTTGAGAATGTGTTCACCAGATACGGGTTACCTATAGAGCTAGTCAGTGACAGAGGCACTCACTTCTTAAATGAAGTGATTGAAAATCTGCTCGAAGAATTCTTGTACATAAGAAGTCTGCCCCCTATCACCCCCAAGCTAATGGCCAGGCTGAGAGCACAAATAAGATCTTATGCAATGTACTGACGAAATTAGTGAACAATAAATGCTCTGATTGGGACAAACAGCAACACCATGCTGTTTGGGCATACCGAGTCGCCTACAAAATGGTACTCCAAGCCACCCCCTTTCAGATGGTATTTGGCCAAAATGCAGTGTTACCGTTGGACTTCTTAATACCTACATTGAAAGTAGCACAAGAGCATGAATGGACGGGTCATGAACTCTCCTCTAGACTTTTTGACCTTGAACGATTAGGAGAAACACGACTGAGGGCGGATGCAGGGATATATGCAGCTAAGAAACGACAGAAGGCATACTTTGATGCCCACGTTAAGGATAAAGGTTTGAAGGCAGGCGACCTAGTACTAGTCTACACTTTGAAACAACATGCGAGGAAACTAGAGAAGAGAGGCTACGGACCCATGATCATCAATAGAATCTCAACAAGTGGAGCAGTGCAACTAGCCACATTAGAAGGCGATATTCTCTCGAGCTACATAAGCGGATGCAGAGTCAAGTTATATCAAGAACCTCTGACGGAAGAGATGCTAAGTCGACTCAACACTGCTAAGAAACGCAAAGAAGAAGAAAGACGAATTCGAGAAGAAGCTCAAGCAGAAGCAGTGGAACGCATCCGGAGAATGAAGTTGAGAAGATAGGGTAGAGAGCAACCTAGGACAGATGCATATGCAGATCAAGGATATCATGTGGCTATGTGTGAAGTTGCAGGTATTAGCTCTCATAGGATAATTGATCGACGTCCTTTTATAACCTTAGAGATAGGACAAGGAAAGGGTGCAAGGACTGTAAGAGCCTTGATTGACTCAGGTGCAGCCACTAGTGCTGTTAAATTTTCTTACTGTCAAAAGTTGAAATTAACTGTCAATCCTATAGAAGCATATCTCATAGGATTGGGAGGTGTGGAAACCCCTTGCATGGGCGAGGTGGAACTTCCCCTCTACATTCAAGACGAAGTAATGACAATCAAAGTACTAGTGTGTCAAGATGAGGACCTCACTGAGCCTCTTGTCTTGGGTCAGGACTGGATCTATGATCATGCAATCAACCTAAACCTAAGAAGTGAACTTCTTCAGGTATGGGTAGATCATAGAATTACAGTTGAATTGGAAAATGAGGCACTTAAGGAACTAGGTAAGGCACAAACTCCTGGTCCTTCCAGGGGTGCACATGAAGTTGACAATGCTATTCTTGTCCAAAATTGTATGATGCAGAAAGAGGATTGTCTCAACAACAGAGTCAAGGATAAGACGGAACTCCCTTATTTTCCAAAGGCCAGAGGGATGCAGCAACCAAAGGCAGATCAAATACAGAAGGAACAGAGTACTACCTATACTGGAGGCCAAAAAAACGTGCGAAGCAGAATGTCTCAGCCGTTGAAACAAGTGTGGGTGCGGAAAGGCGAACACCTTGTTGCGACCACGCCAACCCCATGGCCAAAACCTCTTATTAGTAATCAACAACACGACACTAATAAGAAGTCTTTCATAAATTCTTCTGCGAAAGTAAAGTCTATTTGGGTACCCAAGAAGTCGTGAAGGCCAGCCCACAATCACGAAAAATCTAGGTGCCTAAGGCTTGCTTGCGGGCTCAAATACCTACACCGAGGCCACACCCGGTACAACATGTTTCACTCACTCGAACATCTGATGCCCATTCTTATACATCACGCACGGACACATATTCTTCCATGAGCACAAGTAGAATCACTTGTAAATGGGTCCCTAAAAAGCCTCATTTTCAAGCAGATACTCCTATAAAGCTCTCCAGAGTCTCCACAAAATCAAGATCAAAACCCATCCACTGTATTTGGCAACCTAAAACTTGTAATAAACCCCCGGACCCCGTTGTAAATCCATGCCCACCTACTAACTATGTCACTCTCACACTACATCATTCCACTTAGCTCCTAGGTCTACCCAATTCCTAACTACACACACAAGCACCGAGCACTTAATAACCTACTAATCTCTCCTAAACCTCATGTTAATGTTGTAATGAGGACAAAAACGGTTCTATCTTGTCCTTTACAATGTTAACACATGTTTCTATATTCTCACAGAGTCAGGAGGCAAGAAGTAACATGGCAGATACGGCAGGAACTAGCTCCCAGGCAGGCACCAGCCCCCAAGTCGTGGACATTGAAAATCTTCCCATTGAGGAGGAATTGAAGGAACGCCCAATGGCATTGAGGGCATTACACGCCATACCGATTCAGAATCCTCCACAGGGGCACACAATGCCGGTCAGCAAAAACTCACATTGGTTGAGTGATGTGGCAGGATCTCTGGGTAAAGGCACTTACATGTGGGAGGCCGAGATAGAATTCAATGGGCGCTGGGGCAGGTATCACATCTTCACCAGGGAATTTGAGAAACTGCAAAATAATGAAAGGCTAAAACCTATATGGAAGAAGGCGGGACTCTACGATTACTTAAAATCCCAATTGCCAAATCCTGACTTTCTAAGATGCTCGTATTTGATTAGCACCCTCACTCCGAGCAAAGACAAAAAGGGATACAACACCTTTGTCCTCCCATCTCTCACAAGGGGCAATGAGCTGAAGCGCTTTAGGCTGACTATCAATTTGGTAAGGGAAGCTCTAGACATGAAAGGAATGCACATTCCCACTGAGAAGGAGTCCATGGTCCCCGACAATATGAAGAACATGAATCTGACGAAATTAAAGGACATGGTAGCAATGACACCAACGGTTGCCATTCATTTGCGAATGGTCATGCAACATTTCGCATTCCCCGCTCAGGAGAGGTTCACAATGCCACCCAAAAAGATATGGTTTAGTCTATACTTGGTCGACGCCTTCGATTTGACAATCAACATGCCCCACTGGATTATCGACCAAATCCACTTGGCTCATCAAAGGTGGTATAAAAAGCAAAAGTCTGTACTGTATGGATGTTGTGCTCTCACCAGGATTGTGTATAGGTGTTTAGCTTATGATGTGCCAATTCAAAGGGCACTCATTTGGACCAGGGTACAGGAGTTTCAACGTAGAATCAACCGCAGGGCCACCATCCAAGAAAATGAGAGGCACTGTTCAGATGCCCTGTGCACAAGCCCGCGGTGCGACATTGACACCAGAGACAACTCCACGACTTCCAAGGCATGTACAACCCTTCACTATCAGATTACCAAGACACAACACTGATGGGCCGAAGCTGGTGTTTCCACCTGTACCAACCGACCTAGAGTTTCCTCACGGATTCACATTAGAAGACCTAACTGATGAGGAGGTAGCCAGAATAATCGAGGCTGTTAACGCGGAAGTCGAGGCAGAGCAAGCTAGTGGACAACAAACTGCTACAGACCAACCCCATCCTAGACAACCAAAGGTCGTCGAAGTGGAGGATGAAGAAGAAGAAGAACAAGAGGAGGAACGAGGTGGACAATCAGAGGAAGAAGAGCAGGAATATGATCAGGAAGCTCTGCAAGTACTTGAGGGTGCCCCGGCTTATACGAAGGAATTGAAAAAGCTCTATAATACCATCAACAGAGTTCAAGAGCAACATAGACTGTCCCTAGCAGCAGGAAAAGCCCTCATGAACCAAATCCTTGAGGAGGAAGGTGTAGACGAGCAATACCGCGCCACACTTGACATGATATGTGATGCTTTAGGAGTACCTGAGACGGTGCATACCGCCCTTGCACAATCACGAAGAACGGAGCGAAGATATGGCAGACGCCCCCCTCGGGCAGGAAAACAAATGAATGTATTAGTATCAGAACCACAAGGCACCACATCCACAACCACGGGCACAGCACACACCGTTCATGACACTGAGGAAGCCCATACATCAAGTGCACCTCTGTCACTCCCTCTGCCAACCCCACCTCCCACTCCACCACATTCACCTCCCACTACCAGTGTAACCACTACTGTCACCGCCTTAGAGTCCACTGCTCATACCGAAGCACAGACCATCAGTCAACCCACGCAACCCACACACCCTATCTCCACCTCTCTTGAATACACTACCACGGACAGTGTAACCACGGAAAACCCCGTTCCCCCGATCACATTTCCTGGCGGTTCATATTCACAATTGCACACACCATTGTACACTTTCACCACTATCAGTGCACCCACAATTCCCATGTTCACAATCACTCCCACTACTGCATCCACTTTTGATTTTATGGACATATCACCCACCTCCGCACCTCTCCCTCCCCCCATACACCCACCATCTCCCATTCCCCCACCACCCACTTCACCCTTTTCAAGCACAGCATACACGCTCCCATTCCCTTTTCCCTTCCCTTCTGCATTCAACACCCTTCTCGCCTCCACCCCTATTAATAATGTATTTAATAATATGTATCAGTGTATGTCTCAACTACAACAGCACTACCAGCATCTTGATAACCAACATACGAGACTCTTCCGAAGCCATGAAGAACTTCAAGCACGATTCATTGATCTAGAAAGGGAAAAGCGGCTACTACAACAACAGTATGTCACTTTACAGGAACAACATGAGCAGTTAGTAGCCAATCCACCCCAGCCAGATGCAGAAGAAAAGCAACAAATGGATGATCTGCTACACGCCCAGATAACAGAGAATCTCAAGCTTCGACGCAACCTGGCCCTCTTACGCAAACACATGTCTACAGCACTCGAGGAAAATAAACGGCTACAGAAACAGAACAAAGAAAACTTGGAAGCATCAATGGAGGGTTCCCCACAGGAAATCGACCCCCAGAAGTTCAAGGCCATCCCCTCAGAAAACATGAAAATTGTGTTGGAAACCCATGTCGACCTCCTGGAAGCCCATGCAGCATTGGAAAGAGAAAGAGATGACCTATTAAAGCAACTGGCAACCCAGCAGGAGTCACCAAGCAAAATCACGACGGCCGTCGACACGTCTGAAGAAGTCGCAAAACTTAGAGCACAACTAGAAGAATTACAAAATAAAGTCATGCAATACGAGCGTCAACCCTCTCCCCTTGTAGAACCCGAACCTGAAGACTTAGTGCCAATTGAAGTAGAGGAAACCTTTGAAGACCCATATGTTCCCATGCCTGCACCAGGGGGCAAGCAAACAGAAGAGGGCATGGACACCATTGAGATCGAGGCGCCTGAATGGATGCAGAGGTTAGAGAAAGTGGCCACAACCCATGATGAGAGGGTCGCAGTACAGATTGCATCAATGTCTCGATTGGAAGAGGTCATCATAAAATCGGATTACTTTAGAAATCTCTCCCATCATAGGTGGATCGGCACATCCGATGATTTGTATGTTCCATTCTGTGTCTTAATGGCGGATTACAATGCTGAAATCAAACACCACACATCAAAAGAACCAACCTCGGCAACACAGTTTGCACCGGACGACATCCCTGCAAGTGCCCAGCAGGGGAATACACGTCAACCTACTTGGAGGATCCGCCTGCTTGAAACCTACCCGGAGATGGTAAGGACGTGGAATAACATGCCTTTGTATATCAAATACAACCCATGCTACTGCCCTGTCTTTCGAAGGAGGTCTTGGCCGGAATACACAAAAACTGTGCTTACAGCCAAAGGATGTGAGAAATGTCTCAATTGTGTCTACTTAGCACCACCTAAAGGCCAACCTACCATAGGATATATGATTTCAACAATTCGGCATTGGGGGGTCAGGTTCAAAAATGTACCAGATGTCATGGCCCAAATGTGCCTCAAAATTTTTGAGCTCATGTTGATCACCTTCAGGACCTTCAAGAATGTCAAGGAACCTCATCTGTCAGCTCTCGGATTTAATGGAGGTAATCAGAACCTTGTCTACGACATGAGCACCACACCATCTATTAATATCGTATATGCATGGCATGCGCGTATAAAGTATCTACCTGCCTGCTTCAAACAGACGCTTGAAGAAATGTTTGTCACGGGGTTCTGGGAATATCATTCAGAGATATTCATTCCCAGACCATCACATTTATTGCAATTGTTTGTAGTGGAACAAGCTCTCCATTCAGAAAAGTTACGTATACCACATCCAGAGGTTCCCGGGCCGGTAGATTGGGATGCTCTACTTACTGACTTGGCCAAAGGGTTGAGAATTGCAGAACATCATTTAGCCACAGACGTTGTGGAGTACTACATCCAACGACCCACTCAACAAGGGTCTCTCAGAGACGACAGACGCGAGAGAGGGGGGGGGTGTTAGCAGTAGTCAAGGAACTGAAGGACTCACAAGGCAAGGAAGCTTACGAAGGTAGTCAGAGCGAAGAGAAGGCACAAGCAGACAGAGTAGTCAACGACGATCTGGCAAGTAGGCTATTATTTTTCAGGAAACTAAAGCATATCAAAGAGGTGGACACACAAGGAGAAGGAGCAAGTAGGGGGCTCGAAGATGTGTATGTCAAATCGTTAGAAGAAATCCCTACAACAATAGTGATTTTCATCACTAAAAGCCATTGTAAATACCATTTCATATTTTTGTAGCTCCATTTTGTGCAAGCCAAGGAGTCCTTGAGCTTGAGGAGCATTCGAAGTAGCTACCTACCAATTTTCATAATTTTTAGACTTCGTTTGAGTCTTCAAATAGGCCCTAGAACCTAATTTTTAACTAGGCCGGACACTAGGTCTGGACACGGCCAAAACCTAGTCAAAAACTATAAATAGAGCTAGAGAGCTCATTTTGGAGGTTAGCTTGTAATTGATTTGAACTTGTATGAGCTTTTTGGAAGTAATCTAAAGAACTCCATTGCTTCTCACTCTTTGTCTTACCTTGTGTGCGTGTGTGTGTGTATGTGTGTGCATGTTAGTGTGCTTCTCACTCATGCACTTGTGCCTTCACTTTCTCGAGGTCATCATACCATCCTCACGTCTTCTCGGATTGACATTAAAGGAGGTGCTACTCATCACTGAGCTACATAGACTTCCTGGATGACATTCTAATCTATAGTGCATCAGAACAAGAGCACTTGGGACACTTAAAAAAGGTATTCCAATTGCTAAGGGAAAATTCACTCTTTGCTAAGGAGTCAAAGTGTGAATTTTTTAAAACAGAGGTTAAATACCTTGGGCATATAGTCTCCCAGAATGGAATCCAGATGGATCCAGAAAAAGTAAGGGCTATTATGGAATGGCCACATCCAAGGAACCTGGAAGAGCTGCAGATCTTCCTAGGTTTATCAGGCTTCTATCGAAGATTCATTATGAATTATGCCAAAATTGCTATCCTGATGACAGAACAACTTAAAGGGAAAGGAAAATCCTTTCATTGGGAAGACGAACAGAAGCAAAGTATGGAAAAATTGAAAGTATCAATTGCTACAACTCCACTTTTACATATAGCAGATCCTAATAAACCATTTGTAGTTGAGACTGATGCAAGTGATTTTGCCATAGGAGTGATTTTAGTTCAGGATGGTCAACCAGTAGCTTTTGGGAGTAAGAAACTAGAACCGTCTCAGAAGAATTACTCCGTCTATGAGAAGGATTTGTATGCAATTATCCATGCTTTGAAGAAGTGGCGTCATTATTTATATGGTGCCAAAGTCACGATAGTGTTTGATCAAGAGAGCATTAAGTGGCTCTCTAATCAAACAGACTTTAAAGGTCGTAAGACCCAATGGGTAGAGACCCTTCAGGAGTTTGATTATGAGCCTTAGGCATAGGAAGGGAAAGTTTAATGTAGTGGCTGATTCACTTAGCCGCATGCCTATGCTCAATGGACTGAGATTTACTCAGATCTCTAGTGATACTTGAGTCCATTAGAGGGAAATGTAGGCTTGATCCTGCATATTTTGAGATTTGGGAATCCATAGAGAATGAGGATCGTGATACATGGGTTTCCAATGAGGATGGAGTATCGACAGGTACTCAAGAAGGATTCAAGTGGAAGAATTACAGTATCCGTAATGGATATCTGTTATATAAAGGTAAGGTGTGTGTCCCTAGAGATTCTGAGATGAGACGGCATATTTTGTATGAGTGTCATGACACACCTAGTGCAGGACACCCCGAAGTTAACAAGACTTATGATCTTGTTAAGAGGTAGTTTTACTGGCGTAGACTTCATAAGGACGTCCTAGAGTATGTGCTTAAGTGCACTAAATGGCATGTCACTAAAGCTGAGAGATTGAGGATTGGAGGACTACTCCACCCATTGGATATTCCTAATGGGAAGTGGGAGAGTAACTCCATGGACTTTATAGTCGGATTACCTAAGACACAGAGAGGGCACGACTCGGTCTAGGTAATTGTGGATAGGTTAATCAAAATGGCTAGGTTTATTTTGATACCTACTACACTGAAGACACCAGAGTTGGCTAGACTCTTTGTAGAGAACCTATATTGGTTATATGGTCTTCCTTCAGACATAGTCTCTGATTGGGATATGAAGTTTACTAGCCACTTTTGGAGAGCGGTCTTCAAAAGGTTGGATACAAAACTTAGCATGAGTATGGCCAAGCATCCACAATCGGATGGGCAAACAGAGAGGGTTAACCAAATCTTAGAGGATATGCTTCGAGCATATGTGAATGAAAGGCAAACTAATTAGGAAGAGTACTTACCTATAGTAGAGTTTGCATATAATAGTGCCAACTTCCACTGGGCATAGTCCATTTATGCTTATGTATGGGTTTCAACCAAGAGCTCCTTATGCAGTAGGATTGCAGAATGAGAAAGTTCAAGGTGTCAAGGACTTCTTGGAAGAGATGAACGATATGCTTAGGTTTGCTAAGGACAGCATTAGGAGAGCTCAGGATAGGGCTAGAGCCTATGATGACCCTCAAAGGAGAGGCATCAACTTTGAGGTAGGACAACAAGTCTATCTTAGAGTTACATCTAGATTTGAAACCATGAAGATGGGACCTTGTCCAAAACTATCTCCTAGGTATTGTGGACCTTTCCAAGTACTTAAGAGAATAGTGAAGATAGCTAACGAGCTCCAACTTCCAGTAAATAGTCAAATCCATCTAGTTTTTCATGTCAGCCAGCTTAAGAAAAGGTTGGGTGAATCTAACAACCTCATTCCAGATAGTGAGGTAGTAGCGCCTATTTCTGTTCAATCTATTCCACATGAGCCTGAGAGCATACTACGCACTCAAGAGAAACAGACAAAAAGTCACTTATATAAAGAGTGTCTAGTAAAGTGGAAAGGTAGTTCAGAAGATAGTGCCACATGGGAGTGGGTTAACACCCTTCAAAGATGGTTTCCCAGTTTTAGATTACCTTCCCAAGAGTCTTCTTAAGGGCAAGGATATGGAGAAACAACATGGAGATATGACCATGTGTTTTGACACATGGGGATATAGTGGGAGTGGTGTTTCTATTATTTCTCTCTTTTTATCAAACCTTCCAATACCATTTTTGAGGACAAAAATGGAACTAAGGGGAAGGAAATTTTACATGGAGTAAATGTTACATGGAGTAAATGTTACATGGAGTATCACATATTGGTTATGAGTTAGAGGTGTGAACCCCCTCTTTCACTTGTTAAGTATGATACTCACATGAGTGCCAAGTGGCACCCATATGAGATGGCTTGAGCATTACCCTTTATGGGTAATGAGAGAGAGATATGAGAAGACACCACGCGGCTGGGCGGTTATGATATTCGATCTCCGTGCTCCTCCTCTCTCGGTTTGCGTACAGAGCATACTCCAAAATTGGAGGGTTCCATTGGGATCCTCACCTCACAAGATTCATCAGACTATTAAGCTAAAGGATGTACTTTCCAACTCCAAATCACCCCTGGCCTTCATTTGCATTATTTTTACAAGCTTACATTTTATAAATCTAGAGTTTGGGAGAGGAAAAAGAGAGAGTTTGAGAGTTTTTTGTTGAGGAAAAAGGGCCCGTATAGAGACTATCCTTATTGAATTTCCAATCTAATCATTAGATTCATAGAATAGACGAGATAAAGAGGTATTTTTCATCTTCATGTTGGATATTAGGTAGGCCCTTAACAAATTCCACAAGTCCCATAGATCCAGGATCTACAACACATATTCTAGCATCTTCCAAAATTGACAAACATAAACATACAACACTTAATCATACAATGATGAGACAAAGATAGAGAGAGATTAGACAACATGTTCAAAGTGTTATGTAGGCCACTGCTTACTCACACCATCATATATACAAATGTCGATTTACAATGTGGAAGTCCTCAACCACTCTATGTGAACAGAAATAGATGGATGAGTGTATGTACAAAATTTACAAGAATATTCAGATGTCGAGATAGAAATCTAAATATGTATGAGATGTATGACCTGATAGGTTGTAGAAGAGTGAATATGAGTGATAGAAAGAGGAAAGACCAGTTTGAACCTGATATTCAACAAACCCTAATTTGAATTTAGGCTATGGAAGACCCTAAATCAGATGTGTGTGTGAAAGATCACATACTTATAGAATTAGCATAGAATGCTAACATGTTGCTGACACAAATCCTCATACTCATGTGTAAACACCTTCTCTAGCAGCTCATCTGATGCATGTAGCATGCATGTATTGATTCTCCTTTATGGATGCCACTGCCTCCATGTATGCCGAATAGGACTCCTCCAGATATGGATGCCACCGCCTCCATAAGCTCCAAATAGTACCTATGTGCATAAAGAGAATATGTACCTGAATAGTTAGCATAAGATGCAATCTTATGTTAAGCTCCATCCAATGTCTTTGAAGTACTCCATAATCTTCATGTAGAAGACAATCTTCAAATACATCATGTAGATGGTTGATCCACACCACCAATCTCCTGATAAGTAAGTCTTCTCCATAAACAAGAGTGTGAACAAACTCTTCTCCAAGAAGAACTCCATGGCTGCTCCTAATGTGCTTCAAAAGTTGGTGCATAGCTGCCCATATGTGCACCATGGCTGCCCCATGTGTGTACCAGCACAACCACCTCCAAAAACCAACCAGGTGTGGCGTTGGGATACCTCACAAAGTGACCAAGAGCCTTCTTTTATAGCCTTCATGACCTCTTGTGATAAATCTTGCGAATAAAGCTAAGTTTCAATGAAAAAACTGGGATCGTAAGTTTTTAAAACTCATCGCTTTTTTTAGCCATACTTTGCTTTAATTTAAAATTATCGCTTTAGAGTGCTTTTGACTAGGCTTTTCAGACTTTTGACCACCTGATGAATGAACTGATGACATTTTTATGAACTATAAGCTGAGAGCTATCAAATGAGGTAAAAGCCCTAAATCAGCTAAAGATTAGGGTTAGGGTTTTCTCCCAAATCCGATCTCTGATGATTGCATATCATATACCATTAGAAAGCTCTCTTCAAGCTCTACAAGATAGGCTAAAAAATGTTACCCATATTTTGTGCCAAAAATGACTAAGTACCAAAACTGGGGTTTCTACCCTAATAGGATTTTGGACTGATGTGACATTGATTTCCAACAATCCCCCTACAATGTCATATTGGTACAAATTGAACTCGATATGCAACTGTATTCATCTGCAAACTGACATAAGCTTCAATCATGTCCTCCTGAATTGACCTTCAAAATTTTTCTTTAAAACTAAATTTGAACTTCTTCAAACTTCACAAATCTAAATTTGTTGAATAGGAACTCTTGTCTTCATCCTTGTTCTATCTGTAAGTCTTTCATACCTCTTTCCTTCAAAGTCTGTATAATCATATATGTGCGCACCTCATAAGTAACATACCTCTCTAAAATATCAAGGTTCTCTGCAATAGAACTCTGGAACTTTCTCCTGAACAGGAACACCTAACAGGAACTTTCTCCAGACATTCTCCTTCTTCCTTCTTCTTTAAGAGCTGGAACATAAAGAGAAACTGACATAAGAAATATAGGAATACCTGTAGGTATGATTCTTCATTCTTTCACATATGGCTGAAAATAAGTCTTCATGTTTCATCACCACCTCCAAGAAGAACTCCATGGCTGCTTCTAATGTGCTTCAAAAGTTGGTGCATAGTTGCCCATATGTGCACCATGGCTGCCCCATGTGTACACCAACACAACCACCTCCAAAAACTATCCTAGTGTAGCGTTGGGATACCTCACAAAGTGACCAAGAGCCTTCTTTTATAGCATTCATGACCTCTTGCGATAAATCTTGCGAATAAAGCTAAGTTTCAATGAAAAACCTGGGATCATAAGTTTTTGAAAACTCATCGCTTTTTTAGCGATACTTTGCTTTAATTTAAAATTATTGCTGTAGAGTGCTTTTGACTAGATTTTTCAGACTTTTGACCACCTGATGAATGAAATGATGACATTTTTATGACCTTAAGCTGAGAGCTATCAAATGAGGTAAAACCCTAAATCAATAGAAAATTAGGATTAGGGTTTTCTCCCAAATCTGATCTTTGATGAATGCATGTCATATACCATTAGAAAGCTCTCTTCAAGCTCTACAAGATAGGCTTAGAAAAATTTTACCCATATTTTGTGCCAAAAATGACTTTAAGTACCAAAATTAGGGTTTTTGCCCTAATAGGATTTTGGACTGATGTGACATTGATTTCTAATAGAAAAAGGGCCCATAGAGAGACTATCCTTATTGAATTTCCAATCTAATCACTAGATTCATAGAATGGACGACATAAAGAGGTATTTTTCATCTTCGAATTCCCCTTTTTTGCTCTTTTTGGGCTAATTTTTAGGTATAAATTGTGGTAAGTCTCCATTTTTGGAGAGTGAAATGAAGAGCTTAAGACAACAATTTTTGGGAGAAAATGATGCACACAAGGAGTGTAACATATGGTGTCCTATGAGGAGTGGAAAAATTAATAAAAATGATATTAGAAGAAGGATTAGAAGCTCGCCAAAACCTCTTGTTCACCATTTTTTGAAGAAAGTAGAATCTTTATTTATGCATCTCTTTGGGAGAAGATTAAGATATGATAAAAGTGGATTTGGGAATGTGAAAAATATGTTAAAGCATACTAACATAACATTCTATTAATATATGGAAAAAGATTTAGGATTTTCTTGAAAATATGTCTTTGGGAACTTCAAAAATCATATTTCTGATCTTTTTTTAGCCCTCTGCCCATTGACTAGTTTGGCATGTAACATTTTTATAGGCCATATCATGGTCTAGAAACTCCAAATTGGACATACTATGTCTCTTTTTGAGGAGCACAAGATCGATTTTCATATAATGTAAAGAAATTTTGGAATACATGTACTTTTCTAGCTATGTTTGGGTCTGCAATTTTTGATAATTTTTTACAGCTACCTTCGAGAAGCAATATCTTGCAAATTGGGAAGGCGAGTGAAATGATTTCACTTTAATACATTCACACATGATGCGTATTGCTTACAAATCTTGAAAAAGTTTTTGCAGGTCTTGAAATGGATTACACATGCATTTTTGGGCAAATTTGTATCATGTTTGACGTTTTGAAAAGTGATCAGACATCATCAAAACTTTCCAATTTCATTTTATTGCCTTGCGAAAAGAAGTGCAAAGGTCTAAAAGATCCTCAAAAAGCATGGATACATTCAGTTATGATGTCAAACCATTTTAGGGAGGTGTTGCTTATAAGCATCATGGTTTATGTTTTGGGTATGTTACATATACATGCATGGAAACAGTTGATGCATTTATAAAAGTTGATAACTGTTTTAAGTTTAAGAGAAGAACGGATCACTTTTCATGTATATGCTTATTTGATGATTTACAATATGTAATTGTAAGAAATTAAGGATATGCAACAAGGGTGTTGTTGTAAGCATACTATGTTTTATGATACTTTAGTATATGGCTTGCATGCCATGGGCTTACAAAGCCCTATGTTATTATGGACGGCATGTATTCCATAAGCTTGCAAATTCTTTAGTATATGGCTTGCATGCCATGGGCTTACAAAGCCCTATGTTATAATGACTGCATGTGTTCCATAAGCTTGCAAAGTCGTTGTGCTTATGATATGGTTAAAAATTTTTAGAGCTCCATTTCCTTGGGGAAATTCTACTGAAATTTTTTCCCTTCTCATGACATTATATACACATTTATCTTTAAGTAGAATTTCATGGCATGGTAAAATGCATTCACGACAAACATCAATAAGTTGTAAGCATGCTTGTAATCATGAACCTTATCGACTTATGACCATAAAAACTTCATAGTTAAGACCATTTCATTAAAAATTGGATCCCAAGAAATAATCCTCATGGATTTAGACTATAGGATTGCTAAGGGGAAGGACATGCACCTTCACCATTAGGATTGTGCACAAGAAAACCTATAGACATTAGAAAATTTCATAGAGGATTATGGAACATATATATGATCATCTCCAACCTGGGAAGGTTTATATACCTTCAGGGAGTCTTGAGATATGATTAGGAAGCTAATTAGCTATGCCCAAAAAACTGACTAGTTTCAGTATTGGACACCACTTGAGAAAAGTAGTGAAGCATTTTTTGCTAAACTACTAAGGAAACCGACTAGAAGAGATCATAAAGACAGGTTTCATGAGAGAGCATTGCGAGGTGCTAATGTGATTTGAGTGATGGTTACCTAGGCCATAGTCTTGGCACTCGCTCTATGATTTAGCGCATAGATCTATCAGTACGGAGGATTTGGGGTAATATATATATATATATATATATATATATATATATATATATATATATATATATATATATATATATATATATATATATATATATATATATATATATAGACACATACACACACACACACACATACATACATTCATACACACACACACAAATATATATATATATATATATATATATATATATATATATATATATATATATATATATATATATATATATATATATATATATATATATATATATATATATATATATATATATATATATATGTATGTGTGTGTGTATGTGTGTGTGTGTGTGGATCTAGAGATAGGTACTTAGCCTTAGTTAGTCTTGGTACCTAAGAACTAGTTAGCTTGGAACAAAAAGGGATATCCACTATTATATATTGACTAGAACCAAAGTACACTAGTTTTGAGGACATGGGAACTAGAATCCACTTACGTATTATGTATGTTTTTCCAACATATATATGGAATATATATTAGATTTAGTGTAGGTTTGACACCATGGTTTGGAAGAAGGTTCAAGTGGTATATGGGACGATGAAATGACTTCCCTTTGAGCACTCTTCTTCTATGCCTAGGGAGAAAAGGACTCATCATTCATGGGGGCATGTCTCACTAAATAAAAGGAGAGATCTTAGCAGATATCTCTTTAGGATTGGGATTTTTCCTTCATAGTGTAGGGAAGATTTATTCTTGCAATGGAGTGTGCGATTGGAGATTTTATGTCCAGAGATATCACATATTCACTTTATAGTTTTTAGGAAATATGATTCCATCAGTGTGCATGGATCATATAGATCAATACACAGAGGATGGTTAGTAGAAATAATTTCCTTAGTATGGATACATATTTGTCATATCATTGTTGTCCATTTTAAAGAAGGGCTTTCATTCTAGGAAGGAATTTATTTTCTCCAATCTTCACTAGATAATCCTTCATTCTTTATGAGATTTTTTTTCTCCACCTTTATGGAAATCTATATTATCAGGGATTATGCATTTAGTTTGATGGAAGGGAGGAGCAAATGATTTCATAAATCTCTCTTTTGACCAAAGGAGAAAGTTGGGAAAGATTCCACTTTACTGTCATCATCCATTGAGTATGTGTAAGACAAAGAAGAGGTGTTTTGTGAACATCTTTTAGTTAAGACTTTTTAGAAGTATAGTTGTGACTCTACTTAGGAATTCATCTACTCTACTTTTTAGTGACCTCTTCCTTCACATAGGAGTTTGATTTCGTTGTTTAGGAGACATGGAGAATCTACATATATGTTCTCATTTATGGACGAGTAGAGCAAATGAATTCAACAAATTCTATTTTAAAGCGAAAGGAAGAGTAGCAGAGATTCCATCGCTAGATCTCTTTTTTTTAGATGAGATTAGAGAGAGACACTTTGCTATCTCATCTTTAGATTGTCTCAATAGGAGATGCACTATCCTATCAAAGGAAATATGGATATTAGAAAGTCAATGGTTAGATTAAGTCTCACACGATGACTCTAGGAGAGAAGTTACTAATCCTAGTGATGGTCTTCAACTAGACAAGGAGTACTAGTTGTTGGCATTAGAGAAACTAGGGATTCAATGATGGTTTTTCTCTTTAGAATTTTTATGAAATAATAACAAATTTGACCTTGTGGGTTATCAAATTCTTAGTTGGTGCTTTGTCATGAGGATGGTGATTGAGCATCAATTAGGGAGATAGGTATCTATGGAGCATCTGTGTCTCAAGAAGGAATGCTTTTGCATTCACATAGCAAATTGAGGGAAAGAGAAAATATTAGAGTTTGCACTAATGTTGTTTGATGCCCTTCCAATAGAACTAAGTCTAAGTTGATGGATGAAAAATGAAAGCCTTCTTGGTTAGTGGGATGTACATATCTCATCCTACAATCAAAGAAATCTATTATCGGAGCTAGGATGATGGATTTTCATAACTCGCAATGAATCCTAGGACTATTACTTGTGAGTACACTCAAGGTTACAAGTATCTTGAGAGGCATGATGGAAAATCTTTCGTTTACTTCTAGATGGGTTTGGAGTCACTTTCCTACGAGAGTTTTTTCTATATTATAGACTATTTTATGGTTTATTATGTCAATTACAGTATGGTCAAGTTTTGTTGCCCCAGGTACCACAGACGCACGAACACAGAGAATAACAGACGTACGAACGCAGAGAAAAAAATACTCAAAGACAGAAAGAGATAAGAGACGACACCAAATTGGGTACAATCTCCCCCCACATGCTCTGATGGACACTCTACCAGAGCATGCGTATTTATAGTAAATTCCTATTACGTCCTGAATAGAAGATACATGAGGGCCGCACTCCGAAAAGCATGTTTTTGCTTTATTTACAAGTTCGTAATTTTCTATTTTTACAAAAACGTCGCTTTCTAAAGCGATCCATTATTTTTTACAAAAATAACTAAAAATAACCATCTTCTAAAAATATTCTTCTAAATATCTCCAAGTCCATGCGCGTTCACACCCTCATGGATCTTCACCTGCTAAATCAAAACACAAAACACATTAAAATCCTCAAGGCATTGTTGGAGTTAGACGTCTGCGGAAGCACGCGAACAGCACAAGGAAGAAGAAGAAGCTTGGAGCACAACACACAAGACTGAATGTATTACTAGAGAATGTACAAAGATAAGTAGCCCATTAGGGCAATAGGCGTATATACAAGCCGGGGGAAAAAAACCTCCTAAAGAGGGAAAGAAGTGCCCCGGCGGTCCTAGAGTGTTCACACACATCACTACCTAAATATATCAACAAATCCCCCCTGGGAGTGATGCGGTGAACAAGGAGCTGGCACTCATGTATAAGGAAGTGCCGAGCTATGTGGAAATCACTCCACAAAAGGAAGTAAGCCCAAAGCTTTGCGGAAAGCTTCAAACTTCTCCCTAGGCAGAGCCTTCGTGAAAAGGTCTGCAATGTTCTCCTGCGTGGGCACATATGCCAAGCTGATCTCCCCAGCAGAGAACCTCTCCCTGACATAGTGATAATGCACCTCAATGTGCTTAGTGCGAGCATGGAACACAGGGTTCCTCGCAACTGCCAATGCGCTCTGACTGTCAGTGAAGATGGTGGTGGCAAAAGACTGGCCAACACCCAAATCAGCCATAAGGCGTCTGAGCCACACACACTCAACAGTCGTTGTGAAAGCTGCCCTATACTCAGCCTCACAACTGGAAGTGGCCACAGTAGGCTGCTTCTTGCTCAACCAAGATATACATGAGCTACCAAGCATGAAGCAAAAACCACTGGTGGACACACGAGTGTCATAGCAACCAGCCCAATCTGAGTCAGAAAAAGCATGCAAATCTGGCGGTAGTGATCCCCCCTTGGGATAAAACAACCCAAGTAGCCGAGTACCACTCAAGTAGCGAAAGATGCGCTTAACCGCTTTCCAATGCGTGACTCCTGGGCAATGCATAAACCTGCTCATCTGTGAGACAGCAAACTGAATATCTGGCCGAGTAATGCATAAGTAAATCAAGCATCCAACAGCCTGCTGATAGAGAACAGCATCAAATGCATCTCCAGCATCATGAAGACTCAATCGTAAACCTGTCTCCATAGGAGTGGCAATAGGCTTACAGTCTTCAAGGCCAAAACGCTGCAATAATGTGTCAATATATTTCGTTTGACACAAAGCCATTCCACCATCAACTTGCATAAACTGAATGCCCAAATAGTGATGCAAATGCCCCAAATCAGACATCTCAAATGAGGCATGCAAATCAGCCTTGAAATCAGCAATATGCTTCTCAAGAGGACCAGTGAGCAGCATGTCGTCTACATAGACAACAATGATCAGAAGCACATCATTAGCACGCTTAACATATAAGGTGCTTTCAGTTGGAATGTTCTCAAAACCATGTGCAATCAGATAGGCATGTATTTTCTCATACCAAGCACGTGGTGCTTGCTTTAAACCATATAAATCCTTCTTTAACCTGCACACCTGGTTTTCATGCCCTTTCTGCACAAAGCCATGGGGCTGAAAAACATACACTTCTTCATGCAAGTCACCATTCAGAAATGCTGTTTTAATGTCCAACTGATGTACATTCCAACCATGATGGGCTGCAAGTGCACAAATGCTCCGAACAGTAGTCATACGGCATGTAGGTGCAAAGGTCTCATCAAAATCAATGCCTCTTTCCTGCGCATAACCCTTTGCAACAAGCCTAGCCTTATACCTGTCAACTGTACCATCAGGTTTACGCTTCAGCTTGTATACCCACTTAGTGCCAATGGCCTTCTTGCCAGGAGGCAAGTCACATAAAGACCATGTACCATTCTTCATTATAGCATCATATTCAGATTGCATAGCAGCCATCCAATTTTCTGAATTTTGTGCTTCATCAAAAGAAACAGGCTCATTCTCATCACAGAGACTAGTTGCAGCCATAGCATAGCAATCTGATGCAAAGGAGGTATTATGAGAGCCTGAACGAGTACAATATGACAAAGGTGCATCTAATTTGCTGTCACGCAAAGTCTGCACCAGCCATTTTGGCATAGTTTTTGCCTGTTCAATATCAGCTCTCTCATCAACAAGTGCATCATGTAAATCTGCATCAGAAATGGAATGATCTGCATCATCATATGAAACTTGCAAAGGCTGAGAAGTTGCCTCATTAGGACCAGCGCTAGCCTGTCCACCTGTAAAAAGAGGCATCAAAGTATCATACATGTCTTTGGAGCTAACAGATGTCTCCTTAGTACATGAAAGCAATGGCTGAATAGCATCTTCCACAAAGACAACATCACGGCTAACCAGAATGCGTTTAGTCTGTGGATGATACAGACGATAGCCTTTACTTTCAGAACTGTACCCAACAAAAATACATTTTACTGCCTTATCATCCAATTTTCTGCGATGTTGTTCAGGCACTAATGCATATGCCAAACAACCAAAAACACGCAGATGAGCAACAGATGGCTTGCGGTCATGCCAAGCCTCATATGGAGTGATAGACTGCAACGCTTTGGTGGGACACCTGTTCAGTACATATGCTGCACACATGACAGCTTCAAGCCAGAAACTATGTGGTAAAGCCTGACTTTTAACCATGCACCTCGCCATCTCCATGAGTGACCTGTTCTTTCGTTCAGCAACTCCATTCTGTTGAGGTGTATACGGCACTATACACTGGTGTTTTATCCCACGTTTAGCCAGAAATGCATTAAAATCTGAAGACATATATTCCCCCCCTCGATCAGAACGGAGGGTGCCCATTTTACATGCTGACAGATTTTCAGCCAAAACCAAAAACTGTTTGAAGCACATGAACACTTCGGACTTTGCTTTGAGTGGATATACCCATGCATGCCTGGAAAAATCATCAATGAAAGTCACGAAGTAAAGGTAATTTCCAAAAGAGGGTGTCTGCATAGGACCACAGACATCACTATGTACAAGCTGCAATTTCTGCATAGCCCGAACTGAACCATCTTTTGGAAAGGAAGAACGCTGCATTTTGCCCAAAATACAGCCTTCACAAACATGTTTTCCAGGTGCCTCAAGTTTGGGCAAAGAGGACACCATTTCAGATTTCTGCAGGCGTAACAAGCTAGCAAAATTCAAATGACCAAAGCGTGCATGCCAAAGCTTTGCATCTGACATAGCCTGAGAATCATGAACTGCACATGCCGAATCATTCACAGATCTTTCATAGTCTATGAGCTTATACAGCCCACGACATAAAATGCCAGAAGCAATAATCACATCGCCATTTGAGAGATCATGGACTGTACACCTGTCATCAACGAATTTCACAACCAAGCCAATCTTGGCTAATGCAGAAACTGATAACAGGTTCTTTTTGATCCCTGGCACAAATAAAGCATCTGACAAAGTGAAAGAACTACCATCAGCAGTAGTCAGAATGATCTTACCAACTCCCATAACAGGATAAGAGGAGTTATTGGCGCATGTGACAGTATTCCCTGTAGGGGCAGGCTCGAGTGAAGAGAAGAAACTGCGCTGCGAGGTAATATGTTTGGTCGCCCCACTGTCAAAGTACCAAACATCTGAGTCTACTGCAGACATGCACTGATCATGAGAAGATGGGTCAAAACTGCAGACAGTAGTAAACGCCCATTCTTCTTCCTGCACAAGATTTGCAGACTCTGTTTTTGGTGTAGAGGCCTCTGCAACAACCATTCCAGCCTCTTTCTTCTTTGCCTCTTTAGCAGCCAGTTTTGGACAGTTCTTTATAATATGATCATTTCCTTTACAGTACTTGCAGAACAATTTCTGCTTTTCTGATTTCTTCTCATCTTTATCCTGGTTCTTCGATTGTGCAGCATTTGTAGATTTCTGCTTACTAGTAGAAGAGCTCCATTTTCCTTTGCCCTTCTGACTAGCCAGGAAAGCTTGATCTGCAACACGCATAATGGACATGTTCTGCCTGGACTGATCTTCCTGCAACAGAACAGAGACTAATTCCTCAAATGACAAGGCATTCGGATTGCCTTTCATCATCAATCGAAGAGTAGAGGCAAAACTCTGATATGAATCAGGAAGGCCATTCAGAACGGTCTGCACAAGTGAGCTATCTGGTATAACCTCATCAGCAGAAATCAATTGTTCCTTCAGGTCTTTGATCTTTGTAAGAAAACTGTCCATCGAATCACCTTCATTCATGTGCTCACTCTCCAACTGTTTTCGGAGGTAAGCAACACGAGCCTCATTCCTAGCCTGGTACAAAGTGGTAAGTGTATCCCAAGCATCCTTTGCTGTTCTGCAAGAGCGAATGTGAGGAATAATGGCACGTTTGACAGACAAAGCTATCAATGCATGTGCCTGGGCATCTCTGCCATCCCATCGAATCTGCTCTACAGTAGGTGCAACAGAAACAGCAGCACGAACAGGAATCTGCGGAATATCATCTTCGACACCATCTTCATCAGCTCCAACACCTGTATTTGCAGTACCTGTCGTTACACGTGTAACAGGACGTCTTTCAACACCCTGCACAATGTTCCACAATCCTTTTGCAACCAGTACATGTCGCATCATATAAGCCCATAATGGGTAGTTGGTACCATCCAACTTATCCTCAACAGCCAACATACGGAATACATCACTGCTTTCAGCCATGGCCGGTGACTAAAATACCTTGATGCAGAAAATTGACTGTATCTCAAAAAGTTGAACAGAACTGCCCACACGAGTTCTGCTAGACCTGTAGCAGACTTCGAGACGCTTAAACTGGCGAATAGAAACTGGTATATACCTTTGGCACAAAAGGACGAAATAGCCTGCACAAGCACTGCGAATCTGAGACTGCAAACGGAGGAGTGTCGACGGCGCCCTAGAAGAAGCAACGACCTGCTCTGATACCAATTGTTGGAGTTAGACGTCTGCGGAAGCACGCGAACAGCACAAGGAAGAAGAAGAAGCTTGGAGCACAACACACAAGACTGAATGTATTACTAGAGAATGTACAAAGATAAGTAGCCCATTAGGGCAATAGGCGTATATACAAGCCGGGGGAAAAAAACCTCCTAAAGAGGGAAAAAAGTGCCCCGGCGGTCCTAGAGTGTTCACACACATCACTACCTAAATATATCAACAGGCATTACACCTTCATTCCAAATATCCCATAAAGTATAACATGCCGCCCAGTTGACGAGCAACTGACCTCAGTTGATAAAAAATAAAATAGACATGGATGGCCAATCACATGTCGCATCACTGAACAATCATAGGCATGTGCCATGTAAATAAAAAAAAAACATGCATGGAACTGGAAAACTGGAATTTAATGTGATTGTGAATGATAAGCAGAAATCAAATGATGATAATGTGGAATTAGTGATGTTTTGTGAATCCATTGTGATTCTTCGAATGAATGATTTTTATATTTAATCAAATATCTATGGTATTGATTACCTGTGCGTGTAGTAGTAACATCATGATCAAGTATTTTTTCTGGAATTAAAACTTCAGCATCCTCTTCTAACAATGGAGGATCATCCAAAATAGGAATGAGTGGTAAAATTCCTTTAAATGGTTTCAATAAACTGATATGAAAAGAATTATGAATATTCCAATGAGAAGGTATATCTAATCTAAAAGCATTCTCATTAATTTTTTGAATAATACGGAAAGGTCCATAATAACGTGGTGCAAGTTTTACCTTAGGATGTTGTAGAATATTTTTCAAATGTCGTTTAATTATGCGTAACCAAACATAATCATTTTCATTACATTGTTTAGCTGCTCGTTTCTTATTAATATTATGGGTATAACGTTCCTGACTCTTTTTAATATGCTCATGAACCTCATGAAGTATAGAAATATGATCTTGTGCAAAAGAATCAGCCATAGGTATGTCAATTTGAATGATAGACATGGGAGTAGGAAGCTTTTTACCATATACAATTTCATTTGGTGCACGTCCATTAGTGGTATGTGTTGTGTTATTATATGCAAATTGGAGTAAAGAAAGTTTCTCATCCCAATTAGTTGGATTATCTAAAGAATAACAACGTAATAGATCCAAAATAGTACTATTCGTAGCTTCACTTTGCCCATTACTTTCAGGATGAAATGCAGAACTAAAATCTATTTTAGAGCCTAAATTTTTAAATAATGCAACCCAAAAGTGATTACAAAAACGAACATCACGATCGGATAAAATTACTTTTGGAAAACCATGATGTGGAAAAATACATTTAATAAATAATTTGGCAGCTTGAGGTGCAAAAAGAGTTTTCGTACAAGGAATGAAATATGCTTGTTTACTAAACCTATCAACAATTGTCCAAATCATATCATGATGTGATGAAGTTGTAGGAAGACCAATAATAAAATCCATAGAAATTTATTCCCATGGCCCATTAGGTATGGGAAGTGGCATTAATAATCCAAATGCTTTACCATGATGTCTTTTGACACGTTGACAAACAATGCATTGGGAAACATATTGTGTAATATCCTTTTCCATATTTGGCCAAAAGAAGAATTCTTTACATGTAGAAACAGTACTTTGTATGCCCCTATGACCCATATATGGTGGTTCATGCATCTCTTTAATAACAAATTCTTTAAAATCTTGTGTAATACATAGCTTATGATCAAATTACAAGAATCCATTATGAAATGTGTAATGGTCTTCACTAAATGTAGTAGAATTATTGAAAGCATTCCATGTTTGTGAGAAATATAAATCAGATGCATATGTAGGAATCATGTCATGAAATGAATGAATATGAACCACAGAAATGTTATTAATAAAAACAATATTTGTTTGTGGGGATGGAAAACGACTTAGGGCATCAGCTACAACATTAGCTTTGCCAGGTTGATATTGAATCATAGGCTGAAAATTTTGTATGTATGAAGCCCATTTGATATGTCGATCTAAAATCAATGGTTGATTGAGTAAATGTTTAATAGCTTGTTGGTCGGTTTTGATTATGACTTCTGTATCCATGAGATAATGTTTCCAAATTTTTAAAGCATGTACAACTGCCAAAAGTTCTTTATCATATGTACTGTAGTTCTTTTCAGAAGGTTTAAGCTTCCTACTTTCAAATGCAATGGGATGATCATTTTGCATCAATACAGCACCTATACCTGAGCCATTAGCATCTGTAACTACATGGAAAGGTTGTGTAAAATCAGGTAATTGCAAAACAGGTGCATGAGAAAGTGATTGTTTAAGTTTTTCAAAAGATTGTTGTTGTGGCAATCCCCATGCAAATTTTAACTTTTTCTTTAATAATAAAGTGAGTGGGAGGGCTAAATAAGAAAAACCTTTTACAAACTTTCTATAAAAACTAGCTAATCCAAGAAAAGAGCGAACATCATTCACCGATTGTGGTATAGGCCATTCTTTAATTACTTTAATCTTCTTTGGATCTACATGAACTCCTTGACTTGAAACAATATGGCCTAAGTACTCTAATTCTCTTTGGAAAAAGTAACTCTTTTCAGGATTTGCATAAAGTTGGTTGGTGCGTAACAAATTAAAAACTATTGCTAAATGCTTTTCATGGTCATCATCATTCTTACTATAGACAAGTATGTCATCGAAGAAAACAAGAACAAAAGCTTGGTATTCAAGAAAAATATTATTCATCATGCGTGCAAATGTAGCAGGTGCATTGGTAAGTCCAAAAGGCATTACCATGAATTCAAAGTGACCGGTCTGAGTTCGAAAGGCAGTCTTAAAAATATCATTTGGTGACATTCTTATTTGATGATACCCAGATTTAAGATCAATTTTACTAAAGACACGTGCTCCACGAAGTTTATCTAATAAATCATCTATCCTAGGAATAGGATATCTATTTTTTATTGTGATCTTATTGAGTGCTCTATAATCAATGCACATCCTATAAGTCTTGTTCTTCTTCTCTACTAAAAGAACAGGTGCTCCAAAGAGAGAAGAACTAGGCCTGATAAGTCCTTTGTGAAGTAAATCCTTAACTTGATTGGTTATTTCTTGTTGATGCAAAGGTCCATGCCTATAAGGTGCTTTATGGGGAGGAGAACTACCAGGAATTAAGTCTATACTATGATCAAGGGATCCTCTCGAAGGTGGTAGTTTAGAAGGAAAATCAGCCATAAAACAATCCTTATAAGAATCCATAAATGATTTATGGCTATTAGGAAGTGGATGTAGATAATCGACTATGTTATTGACAAAAACAATACATGAATTGTAGCCTTTTCGGAATGCACGTTTTACTTGTGTATGACTAATTAATGGGAATGGTTGGAAATCATGTATCGCAGACAAACAGATATCTTGATGGTTAAACTTAAAACGCATGGTGTGTGTATGATAATCAATGCATGGATTATAATGGTGACGAAAAGGCATACCAAGTATAACATCATAGGACTGCAAAGGAGCAATTAAGAATGTGCGTTTATCCATGTATGAGCCTATACAAATTTGAACATTATGCACTTCACTTGTAACATTATATCTGTTTCCTTGGAATGTAGCCTTAACTTTGTACATAGAAGGAAGTGGGGTTAATTGGAGATCTTTGACTAATATGTGAGAAATAAAGTCATGTGAACTACCATCATCATGTAAAATATTAACAACTTTACCATTAATAGTACCTTGCATGCAAAGTAAAGAATGAATAGAAATTGTGTTACCCAAGGTACTTAGATCCTGCTCCAATGCGTCTTCAGTCCAATCAGGTTGAATGTCTTCAAATTGAATATCTTCAGGAACCACCTCCATGTTATGTACTTTAGCTCCGCCAGGTTGCATGTGGTTAGTTGGGAACCTACATCTAGCTTTGGTATGACCAATCTTACCACAATTCCAACAAATGATACGGGACCTCTTTTGTTGGGCATCCATCGTCGTAGTTTGAAAGGTTGGAGGTTTGGTAGGGTGTAAGGGGTTTGTCTTGGGGATTGGGGAAAAAGTGGATTGAGGAGGTCGTTGAAAAATAGGTGGTCGTTGAAAAGTAGGTGGACGTTGAAAAGGAGGAGAAGAAAAAGTAGAAAAGGAATGCTTGAGTGGAAAAGTGGGTTTGATTAGTTGTGGTCGTTGACATGTTTGTTGTAAGCGAATGGACTTAGTGATAGATTGAAATTCTTTCTCAGCATCATGTGCAAAAGAAATAGCTTCATAGAGCGTCGTCGGACGTAAGGTGTTGAGCTTAGCTTGGATTCCCATCTCCAAACCATCTTCATATTTCCGCTGTAAAGTATCTTCAGGAATCATTTCAAGTGAATGTATAAGTAATAAACGTTGCCAAAAACGTTCAGTATAGGTAGAAACAGTATCTCCATCTTTCCATCCAAAAGTCGTCCAAGAGCGACGGGCATGTAAGTGAAACTGAGGAGGAAGGAAGGACTCCTTGAGCTTGTCTTGAAAGGCTTGCCATGTGGTGGGGCGATCTGTGCTATGGCGCAAAACATTCCACCATAACTGAGCCTTTCCCACTAAGTAGTTGGTTACAAATTTCACTTTTTCCTGTTCAGAATAAGATTCATCAGAGTAGAAATCATCAAACTGGGATAACCATGAGAGAACAAATTGGCCATCTTTTTGTCTGTCAAATCGTGAAAATTGGAAATTTTTGGCACCAATCTTGGATTGTGTTCCTTGCTCTTGGGCGGTAATAATGGCCTTCACTACCCGGACTAGGTTATTGTCATCGCTTTGTAGTTGTTGGAGTGCAACATCACGTTCTTTTATTTCATTTTGGGCATGTTGAAGTTCATGTCGTAAAAGTTCGACTTGTTGCTCAATTGATACCCCAGGGAGGGGTGAGGAACTAAAATCATCGATATTTTGAGTAGTGTCCATGGCCATATGGAAAGATGCAAAACCTAGGTCTAAACATAGGAAAAGACGTTTAACAATAACATTTAAATAACTAATAATAATAATAATAATAATAATAATAATAATAATAATAATAGTATTATTAATAAATAAATAGAAGTATTGTGATAAATAAATAAAAGAAAAATAAAATAAAAATAAATAAATAAATAAACAAATAAATAAAAGGAGAGAGAGATAAAAGTTATGTTAAATATTTATTAAAAGGAATAGAGTATCAAAAAGAGGAAATAGCCTAGTGGATAAAACTTATCTCTTGGTAGTATGAGGTTGTGGGTTCAAATCCCCTACATACTAAATAAGGAACTATGTGGGTTAACTAGGCTAACTAGGGAAATAACTAAGCCCTTATTGCCACTCATATGTTAGAATTGGTTCGCGCGTAGCCAACGGCTGCCAACGGAACCAAGAGAACCATTAGTGCCAGAGAAGCCAAAGATGCCAAAGTTATGCCATAGTTCTATGCCTTAGTCGATGCCTTGGAGTAACCGAAAAGGAGTAACCGAAAAGGAGCACAGGGGGTACAGAGAGCACAGAGAGCACAGAGGGTACAGAGGGTACAGAGAGCACAGAGAGCACAGAGAGCACAGGGGGTACAGAGGGTACAAAGAGCACAGAGAGCACAATGAGCACAGGGGGTACAGAGTGTGACAGTGTGAAATTCGAAAAACTTGACCGGCGCAACTAAAACCAAAAAACTTCAAAAAAACTTAATGAACAAAAACCTGGACCAGACGGTTGAGATGGATACCGATTCGCGAACGGACTGGATGCCACAAATCGCAATCAAACGCCGCAACTGGACCAGACGGTTGAGATGGACGCCGATTCGCGAACGGACTGGATGCCACAAATCGCAATCAAACGCCGCAACTGGATCAGACGGTTGAGATGAACGCCGAATCCCGAAGAGACCCGAATGCTGCAAATCGCAATCAAACGCTGCAACCACCTCCGCGAACGTCTTGGCTCTGATACCACTGTTGCCCCAGGTACCACAGACGCACGAACGCAGAGAATAACAGACGTACGAACGCAGATAAAAAAATACTCAAAGACAGAAAGAGATAAGAGACGACACCAAATTGGGTACAATCTGCCCCCACATGCTCTGATGGACACTCTACCAGAGCATGCGTATTTATAGTAAATTCCTATTATGTCCTGAATAGAAGATACATGAGGGCCGCGCTCCGAAAAGCGTGTTTTTGCTTTATTTACAAGTTCGTAATTTTCTATTTTTACAAAAACGTCGCTTTCTAAAGCGATCCATTATTTTTTACAAAAATAACTAAAAATAACCATCTTCTAAAAATATTCTTCTAAATATCTTCAAGTCCATGCGCGTTCACACCCTCATGGATCTTCACCTGCTAAATCAAAACACAAAACACATTAAAATCCTCAAGGCATTACACCTTCATTCCAAATATCCCATAAAGTATAACAAGTTTACTATCTTGGCACCTTGCACTTGACTTTCATATTATTGCTTCGTAGAGGATACATCATATGGATTGAGGTCATTTGGATGATGTTGCTTTTTTGGGAGTGATAATTGGAAGCTACTTGTATATGGGAGATAATAGGCACTCATGGTTTCCCACCTTTGAACTGTTCTCATATGAGGCTTCTCAAGCGGAAGGATACGATGAAACAACACACAAATATGAACATGTGCTTCTAGTACATGAGGTTCATGAGAGTTCGATCACTTTTTTCTATCCTTATGGACATTTCACCTAAATTCTCGAGGACAAAAATATTTTTAAGGGGAAGGAAATGTCACATCACTTTGGTGGGACCTTCTCTTATGTTAGTGTGATAAGAGTGCCACATGGCAAGCTGTGAGTATTGTTGCAACATAAGGTAGTAAGAGGATAGAGGATTGAATATTCTCATGCATGCAAGTAAATTCGAATGAGGTTGGGTGGAAAAAGTTGACCTGATCTCTATGTGTCAGGGTGATGGCATGCGTTCGCAAACCCTAAACCAAAAGGGTTGTTTGACTATGTATCACACACCTAAGATCAAACAATATGTACATTCAAAATGCAAGGAAATGCTAAGATACGAGTTTATAAGAAGAGGGAGCTCACTACTTCACCTGAAAAAAAGTCTTTACAAAGAGGGTCTTGGTTTTTTATAGTGGTTCCTTCTATTCCACTCCTTTTTTATTTGAAAAGTCCTAAAAACATGAAAAAAAAGCCTACTCTAACATGGCTTCTCTCTTATGGGTTTCCAGATCTCTTCATCGCTAAAAAAATATTACTTTGCAAATATATACATCTCTTCATTTCTACACAATCGATGTAAAAGAGTGAAAAAAATAATGTGTTACACACGAATCCTTCATTTGAGTGACGAAAAGATAACCTAGAATTTATGTATTCTCTCTTATAGTCATAATGTAAAAAAATAGTGTTTTTATTGGAAATAAATACCTTTAAAAATTGTTCTCAATTTTAAATATTGAAACGACTTTTATTACTATTTTTTAGAATTATAGCTACTCATGGCAATAATGAGACGTGTGCACTTCCAAATATTTGTGTCAACCATTTAATTTGGATCCTATGTAAGATTTGATATCATGATTTATGATGTTGTATTTATTATTGTATGTGATGTGTATGGACTTCTATTATAAAAATGAAGATATCTTCGAAGAATAAAATCTTCGATTTTCTAATTTTTTTTTTTTTGAATGGGGGTTCGGCCGAGGCCTACTCCCCCGAACTTTAACTTTGAAATTGCAACTGTACAAGGAAGGGCATAGTACCCATGGGAACCCCCTTATCCCACAAGAACAGGGGTTTACAAGACTGGGTTAAACGGCAGTAACAACTACCGCAGAGATGAACAAATAGTGGCACATCAGCCACATACAACAACTTTCCAAGATACACATGTCCTTTACATGTTGCTGCCAGAGGTTGAACCCTCTCCCCCGCCTCAAGAGGCAAGAGGCCCAACCAATTTGAATCTCACTGACTCAAACGATTTCAAGAATCTAATCTCAATTTAAACCTCTCGTTGGTACTATGCTCATACAAAAGTTACTATTAATGCAATTCTAGTTTCTGAACGAGAATCTATTCTGTTCGTATAGTTCTCTTATAAAACTTGCTATCAATGCAATTTTTCGAGCTTCATTAAAAGGTAAAGGTTTTCTCATACGCGTAAAACTACATATTGTTACGGCAATTAATGTCCACTTATTAGTTATTATTTTTATTGTTGTTATTATTATTATTGTTGTTATTATTACTTTTAAACTTGCATTGCGACCTGGGACGACACCAGGCTTGAGGTAAGTGGATGGCTGGCATAGTGAGGATACAGGAACCGTGATGGTGCCGTGCAAAGGTTCTGTCACAGGGCATTTGTTTGTACCTTGCGTCAATGCGCATAAATTCATAAGTAACAAATGAATGAATGAATGAATTAATAAATTAACAAATGAATGAATGAGTGAATAAGTCTGTGCGTTTGTGTGTGTGTGTGTGTGAGAGAGAGAGAGAGAGAGAGAGAGAGAGAGAGAGAGAGAGAGAGAGAGAGAGAGAGAGAGAGAGAGAGAGAGAGAGAGAGAGAGAGAGAGAGGTTTTATGTTGAGGGTACTCATGGGGAGTCATGCATTTTGTGCCGAGATGATCCGAATCCTCCTTTCTAGCTGCCACCTATGCTCAGGTATCCTCCTGGATAATGGTGGACATCTGGACCTCCCTAACTCTACTGCGTGGTCAATGAGAATACTTCTATTGTGGGAGGTATCGAAGATCGGCCGAATAGTGGTAGAAACAAAGATGAAATGATATGTCAGCGTCTTCAAAAAGCCAGACTGACACATGAGACCAAAATGTGGCAATATGTATTCTGATACAATGTCTGGATAAAACAAGACAAAAGAATGAGAGAAAAAAAGGGGGAAGATACTACTCGGCATTAAAAGGGAAAACGGAAGTGTAGTGTATTAGGGCTATAACAGCTTGGCTGCTGGCCAGCTATATCATGAATCCTAGAGTAGCATGGCTGAAGGCTGAACGGTAATTCATGCAAAACACAAGGAAGTCCCCCTTCTTAAAAGCGACAGTGGAACCAGCTGCATATCTCATAGTATGCTGGGCAGTGCCATATATCATGCTGATGCAACTCTATCTCTGACTTTGTAGTGGTGTTCTCCAAGTGACAAGGAGCCAATCCCAGCAACATGGCCGAGGAACTTTCGGCCCTCCTGTCAAGAATTAACATCAGATTTTCTTCTTTGTGAGGTGATGCTCATGAAGACCTAGAGGACCATGTGTGGAGGTTCTTATCAGCTTGTAAGAGTCGAGGCCTTCCGCAGAGGCAAGATGCAATCTTAGCTTTTTTCCCTTCCACTCTTGAAGGACTTGCAGAGGTATAGTCAACATGCAGAAGACCACTTCCAAACCTAGGAGGCCCTCAAAACAAAATTTATAGAGGCATTTCGACCCGGTAACTCTGCTGAGAGGACACTTGATGAATTCGAAAATCTGACCCACATGGAGGAGAAACATTCTCAGAGCTCATGACAAGGGCAAAATTCTTGGTGGCAAAGCTACCCGATGCTCTGGGACACTTCATGATTGAGAAATGGGTGGAGCAGGCACTTCCAAGAACCATACAACAAAAGCTTTGAGAACTTCTCGAACTTGTTGCTTGATGCCACCGTCAAAGAGTCAGGCTGCAGCCACAAGGATAGAAGAAGCACGGGTTCATTTTGGAACTTACCAAAGCAAGGGCACTTCTTCAAAAGATGACTCCATACCTTGAATTCGACGAGAGCTTGAAGCTCTAAAGCTGCAGAAGGCCTTTGGGGAAGAGAAAAGACCTCCACCAAGTCTTAGAGTATCTGGCACAAACATGCAGCAATTGGAGGAACTCGAAACTTTGAAGAAGGTACATTTTGGTCTTTGGTGTTCACTTTGCACTAGTCAAGGGCACACTCTGCAAGAATGTCCTTGGCGGATAACATGCCAATTTTGTGGCAAAGGGTACCATGAAGCCAAAGATTGTTATTTCTTGAAAGGTTTGGGGGTCCAAAATTTGATGCAAGGGCAACCTCCAAATGTGCAATATGTGTTTTCATTGTGGGAAGTACGAGAACTTCCAGAGTACGTGCTCCCTGCCTTAGGATGCACCTCCTTGCAAAAAATTGTCCGCATTCAAAAGACCACTACACGAAGGATTGCCCAAACGAAGCACCCTCCACTAGTAACTCAGGTAACTCGTTCCCCCTCTATATGATTAAGGTTACTTCTATAGAAGGCACTTTGTCAAATAGTCACTCCCCAAGCACCTGTGTGTTTAAACTCGAGGAATTACTTGACTTCTAGCTAAGGTGTGGGAGACCCATGGAGTGCTTGGGCAGCACCTTGAGGGTGGGTGACTTGAGGATGGGTGACTTCCACATGGTGCAGGTGGTCTCTAACTCAAGGTGACTCACCTAAAAGCCAAGCACATGCATGGGGCGACAATAGAATCACTTTGGATATTTGGACATTAGAATACCTTGAGCCAAGGTTGGTATGGACACTGGGCGAGCCACTATCCAAACTTGGGTGACCTTTCAATGCACCCTCGACGAGTGGTTGGGGGCGACCCCTACAACTTGGGAGACTTACTCTTGGTAGGGCTAAGGCGACCCTGTGCTTTGACCCTACGAGGGTGACCCGTGTGTGACCTCCCCTAGGTGAGGTGACCTAAGTGCCAAGGGAGACAACAATTGCTTAGCCTCTTCCTTGGACAACACAAGATATCTATTTCCTTGAGTTGCACATGTATAAACATATGTACCCATTCTCAACCCTATCTTGAATGTACCTTCTATAGACGACTCCTCATCCCACAATCTCTTTACATTCTCAACTGCATCATAACTTTTCTTCTCTACTACCTCCTTAGATCCCACTGCCCTACTACTACTATTCTGCCTCTACTTCTGAAATATCCATTTCCGTTCTTCGAGACAATCTCTCTAAGTAATCTTCCCATTTGGCTCAATCTTAACACCTCTTTCCATTGCACTACTGTCCCTATCTCCTTGGACCCCTCTCCCTAAAATCTTACCATCTATTTCACTAGAGGACTTAGTCAATCCCTCACTCTTTTCCAAGCGACCTCTATCCATACCTTCATGGAACCCTCTACGATCTCTCAATGTACTCCTCCCCTTGCTCTTGCACCTACTCCTCCCCTTACTTTCGCACCTTTCATTACCAATTCATGAGAATAGAACCACACGGGCGAGGGAAACCCATTTCGGTGACCCCATAGCTGCCCAACCTCACGAGGGTGAGGCCCTTGGGCGCCGTTCTTTTTAGGAAGCCCAAGTGGAACTTTTAGAAGGCCTCTATTTTTACCTTTGCTGTTGGGGTGCTTTAAGCCATATGTTGCCTATATTTAGAAGCATCTGATTTCAATTCCCCTATAAGATGGATCGTGCAACTCTTCATCATTTCATCCTCCACGATTGCCTTCCCTCCTCCATAATGACTTCTTGGCATCCACCCTCCCCTCATCCTCCATGTCTTCCTTCCCTCCTCCCCCATGGCATGCCTCTGAGGACGACCCCTCTTCCAAACTCCCTTTCGCTCCTCCGGACAACCTTCCACTCATCACCGCAAAGTTCTGGGCTTGGGCTTTTTTCTTTTCCTTTAGCTTCAAGACGTGGGCTTTTTTCTTTTTCTTTAGCTTCTTGACACTTCTAGGTCACATAGTCTCAACAGAAGGTATGGCTCCCGCTCCTGATAAAATCAGAGCAATATTACATATGCCTAAACCAATTAATGCCAAAGAAATTCAAAGTTTCTTAGGACATACCGCCTATCTGGACTTGGGCTGAAAGATGGGTTGGCATTGAGTTCTTGATTTTCTTCTTCTTTCTGTTGCGAAACTGATTTAAACTCTGGAGCATACCTTGGAGTTACCTCCTTTGGACCATAGTTGTGCATGGGAGCAACTCTATGAAGTTGACAAGGATCATTTATTTGAGTGGCTTAAATTGGGCTAGTCTGGGAAAATAAGTCAGCTTCAAAAAGTTGTCCATTTTTTTGAGTTGGGCTAATCTAGGGAATAAATCGACTTCAAAAAGTCGTCTATCACTTTTCATCAACTTCATTACGTGGACCATTTTTAAAAAATTGGCAACTTCAAGTTAACCACTTTTCAAAACTTGGTCAACTTTGTGAACATGGCCATTTCTTAAAAATTGGTCAACTTTTTTATTCACTTGCCCATTTTTCTAATCAACTTCATTCACGTCACCATTTTTCAAAAATGGGTCACTTATATCAACTTCACCATTTTTAAAAAATGGGTCAACTTGATGACCTGCAGAAAAATTGTCCAAATTGCCGAGGAGCATTATAGATACTCGGGTCATTTGTATGAGATAAGCTAGCACAGTGTGGAAAGTATACAGGAGAAAGTTGTGAAGTACCTGGACACTTTTGAGTATTGCTCTCTTCTCTCTAACTTGTATGGCTTGCTTGCTTCTTCCCCTTATTGACAGAGATAACATTGACTTGGTAGGATGGAGCTGAACCACTTTTAGAAGCCTTTTGCTTTGGACATACCTTCGAATAATGATCCATTGTATCCGGGTAATACCTGCAAGGTGGAGACCCTTCTGGGAGGGAGCATTTTCCTTGAAAGTGCCCATATTCGCCACACCTGTAGCACATTATAGGATGAGCTGGTCTTCTAAATGGAGGTTTCCTTTCATTAGAAGAGTTTACTTGAGTAGTGGTATACATGCTTTCCATTTGAAATCTTGGATTCGGTAATAGGGGCTGATTTACAAGTACACTTGGTGGCACGTGATTCGCTTGCATACCTTTGAGAAAATAGCAATCCCTTGCTTCATGACTTGGTTTTCCACAAAATTGACACACCAACCTCTCCGGACAATCTTGAGAAGAATGTCGTGTTTTTTTGCATATTGTGCACAAAATAGATGTTTTCACCTCTTTTTGTGTTCTAAGCGCCTCCAATTCTTGTTGCAGTAGAGCTAGAGCTTCATTCCTTCCTTGCTAAGCAGCCTTTTCCTCTTGCAAGGCTTTTTGTAACTTCAAGGCTTTTAACTCTCTTCTTAATTGTGTGAGGGGATCATATGTGAATTTCATCTGTACCTTCATGTTCTTTGAACTGGAGTCTTGCTGCTTCGATCCTGGAGGCGGAGGCTTCAAATTCTTCCAACGATGCATCAACTTTAGTAACTCTCTAAGCATTTGTTGAGAAGTTTTTGGTAGAGCCTTCTCTATCCATTTCTTGGCTAGAAAATTCCCAAGATTGTGAGGAAGATGAGAAACTAAAGACTTCACCCTTGTCATCAATTTAGAGAATGCCTCTCCCTTGTAGTTTAAGATTTTCCAATCGATCAAGAGTGTGTTCTGTGGAGCTACTTGGGTAAATGTAGTTGTGAAGGCGGTTTTAAGAGCATCCAAGGAGGTGAAGCATCCTTCACATATTGATTGTACCATCGATCTGTGGGCCCTTCAAGAGTGGCCAGAAACAAGGCAAGGAAGGCATCTTCTCGTTGATGTAAACCCCTACTCTTTCATAGGGACAGGAACCTTCTGACATGATCGTCCGCATCCTCATGGGGAGCTTCCTTGAAGGAAGGAAATTTGATGTTGATCCCATGAGTTTTTATGGGACCAAGAGATCCTTCCTTATTGTTGGAGCGAGTACGAATCATGAACTATCGCTGAAACGTTCATCATCAACTTCGTTCTTCTATGGGCTTTACTTCTAAAAAGTTCAAATTGCAAGCAAGGTCCCACCCGGCGTGCCAAAATGAGCACTTGTAGATCCATTTCTTTATCTGTTTGCTCAATGTGGTGTCCTCTTAAGTACAATATGCACTGTGGGTTGCAATTTGAAGACTCAACACGGAAAAATAACACATACAGTGACACACAATGAAACTAGAGAAAGAAGCTGAAATTAGGGGTACACATAGCTCAAAAAGATGATATTACAACCTTGGCAATCAACAAGAGACATAAGAATACACCTTCACTCTAGTTGCTGGATTTCGATTCTTTAAGTATACATTCTCAAAACTCTAACCTTCCAACTTTCTACTCAAGAGAAGAATGGCCAATCACTTCTTGCCCACTATTTCTCACTCACAGTGTCAAGTTGGTTGATTCCAATTGAAGTACTAGTGGTAAGCAAAGAGATCTACACGCACGAAGTGAAGGCAAGGCTTGAGCTGTGCATTCCTTCCTCTAGTCTCATTCTTAGCTTGTCCTTTCTTTGATGGAGAGGTCTCCTTATATAGTTTTTTTGGGACGGGTACGAATTGAAAGGTAACAAAGGGACAAAATTAGTTTCTTCCTTTGGAAGGTTTACTGACAATTCTGGTACTCTGGAAACTTCTTTCTTGGTCCACTTTTCCTATGTCTTCACTATCTTCCAAATTTTGGTATTCGACTCCGTCCACTGTCCTCCGCATGCAAGTGGCCGAAAATTTGGTCTATGTGCAGATCTAGGAATTTTAGTTGTTTTTTCAAGTGAAATAGTAGACTAAATCAGAAGCGGACCATTTTCTTAAAAAATACACTACTTTACAAAAAATGGGAAACTTTTGAAATAAGTAGACTAAATTTATAAAAATGATCAACTTTTAAGATAAGTTCACTAAATTTATAAAAATGGTCAACTTGGGCAACTAAGAGCTGGAAAAATAGTCGACTAAAAAATAGACTACTTCTTGGGGAAATTGGCCAACTTAGGGAATCGGTGAAATGGGAAATAAGGCAACTTAGGAAATTGGTGAAATGGGAAATTAGGCAACTGAAGAAATTGGTGAAATGGGAAATTAGTGAACTTAGGAAATTGATGAAGTGAGAATTTAGGCAACTTAGGAGATTGGGAATTTTGCCTCCTTCATGAACCGATGAGCTGGATCCTCTTTTCTTAATCGTAGTCCTCTTTGCTTCTTTTGCTTCTCATCTTGCTCGAAACCGAGGTAATTTTTCTTGTACTTGCCTTGTGCATCTCGAAAAGCAAAACATAAAATACATTATCTAAGGGGCGTATCAGAGTACCCCCCTACAATGACATAGGCAAGTACACTAAGCAGACAAATAAGAAAAAACGATACAATATATGCACTAGAAAGAGGACAACTTCATTAATAATCAGAATTTACAACAGTCTGTTCAATCTACATCACAAATATAATACACCCTTCATATAACTCAATAGAAAAAAATGATACAGTATATGCATTAGAAAGAGAACAACTTCATTAATAATCAGAAGTTGCAGCAGTCTGTTCGATCTGCATCACGAATATAATACACCGTTCATACAACTCTGCTTCTCTCTGAGTGTCAGTACAAGAAGAGAGAACAATTAATAGTCTAGAGAGAAGTAAAACAATTAAACTTTCGAAGATTTTTTTTCCTCACTGAACATCAAACCTCATTTAATTTACAAGGCTTTTTTATAATTTAGGGGAATATTACAAAATGTATGTTCTGCACCGGTGGCCTCCCAACACTGGCATGCAAGGTGGATTGAACCCACTACAGATTTACTTCATCTACTTTTGATGGATAACCTTATCCCAATCGCAGACAAATTCATAAAAAGTGGTCTTAATTTGTGCTCCAGAGCTTCCACCGCAGTTTGGAAGTCGTCATCAGAACTAGCAACAGGGTTACCCCACTGTGTTTTCCAAGCTGCTTAAGCTGCCTTCGCTGCCGCATAATCGGTCGACAGTAAATCCACAAAATTCTGATTGGCCTTGGAAGCTTCCATCAACTTGGTGCACGACAGCTGGTTCTTCTCTTGTGCACAAGTTCTAGACCTTTGGCTTCCTCCTGCTTTTGCATCTCAACTACTCTCTAAATTTCTTCAGTAAGCTGAAGTTCCTTCTGCTCAAAACTTACAGCTCTTTCCTTAATTACCTGTTTAGCATCCTTCTTTTCGACTTCGGCTAGATTGTTCAATTTCGAAGCTTTCGCTTGCAGATTATCTGTTAGGGACAGTACCTGAGGTCCGAGGGGTCACAGAGTTTTGTTCTTCCTGCAGTTTATTTACTTCTGTAAAATAGAATACTCTTTCAACATGTGTTGCTTTTGCTCGAGAGCTTCTTGCAGCTTACCTTGCAGAATCTTCTCCTCATTTTCACTTTCCTCCAATCTTGCTTCCAAAGACAATATTGCTCTTTCCATAGCATGCACTTGATCTTCGGAGATATGCACTCTCCCTGCTAGGCTATCCTCTAATTCTTGGATCTGTGCTTTGAGTTGCTCATTTTCCACTTGCAATGTCTAAGCAGTTTGCTCCCACTGGTTCGAGCTTCCTTCATTCTTCTCCATCGCAAGGAACACAATGCAAGCATTCTGGCTCCATCTGCTAAATAATCTGCAGATACTGTATGATCTTTCATAAACCATGGGTAAATATTTGATGTGCACGGAAGTGAAGGCAACTGCACCCTGCCTTGTGCGTTACTCTATAGATCCTTCGCCTGCTCGTTGCAGTTAGGGAATCCAATATACCCCTTCCTTTGGCGGTCAGACTCTTGCTGCACTGTTTGCTTTTGCTGATCATGTAATTCCCGTTGCTCTCTTTCCTTCCTTTTCTTTTCTTGTCCCTATTCTTCCTCCACCAATCTTTGTTTTTCTTCTTTTAATCGGGCTGCTCCCTCGTGTCGTCGTTTCTCTTCTTCAGCTTTTGCTGTCTGCTTCGTCCTTCTTCCTACCTCTTCCTCCACTTGTCAAAGAGCTTCCAACACGATTTCTTCTTGTCTGTGCCTCTTTTGTCTTTCTACCTCGTTATATGTATCTCCCCCCCTCGGTTCTTTCAGGTTGTCATAACACGTCCTGCTGAAAGAATTCTTTCGGAACTTCTTCTGCCTACCATCTATTCGGCAAGGGACCTGCTGGGATTGATAAACTGAATATGACACACACCTTAGTTTTCAAAGTCTGCGGCTTCTTTGAGGCTTGGAATAACCACTTTATCTCTTCTCTGAGCTTCTAGAACAAAAGTTCCGCCGAGTTTCCCTATCCACATGCTTCTATAACTTCCACTAGCAGAGAGTACAACATCTGGGAGATTCCATAATGTTTGCTTTGTAGGTTGATTGCGAGTGTTGAGAACTGAAACCCCATCCCCCGTGATGAAGTTTCTGGGAGGCTCACATATTTGTACTCTCTTGAAGATGGTTTGCCAAAGATCGTCTTCGGTAATGCCACCTTGCTGATTCCAAAGTGCAAAGCAACATACTCCGGATCTTCAAAGATTACATTCTTCTCAGTGATTTTTATTTGGAAACCGGGATGTTATCACCTTCTCGCTCCAATTCCTAGTGCATTTGGATTAGAAACATGTTCGACATCGGCTGTACTCGAATGTTATGCCAATCGGTCATGGCATATTCCAACAACCCTTCGCAGAAGAACCACTCAAGGTGAGTTCGTGGGAATCTGTTTGGCACATGTACTTAGTGCATGTCTGACACCTGGATAGTATTCATTATTTCTATCGTTGTCATCATTCCTAGCCATGCACAAATTTACAGAAGGCTTAGTTTGGCAAAGTGGAGCAGCTTTCTCTCCATTACTAAGCTCTCTCCGTCACTAAGCACACTTAATAATCCTTCTAACAATTTCCATTATAAGTTAAATATGAGTCGTACACTGTGTGACTTACATCCGATCCATTTGTTGCTGGATTGCGGAAAATAGCTCTCCCATCATTGCATTGTAACATGAGCTTCTTCTTGAGCCGCCACGGTGCCACCCATCATACTTTGCAAGTCTACATGCAAGATAGCGGCCTTTCATTTCAATATTCCATGCAAGATACTGGACCTCACTCAATCTCACAATGTTCCATTTATAAATGCTTTTTTGATATATATGTTGGAGCTTTCAACTTGGCCGTTTGCCCTAGGGTGATAATGAAGAACAAGAACTCGACAATTATTAGGAATTGTCCTGAGATATCACCTTTAGTGTGATGAGAAAGCTTGAAATGAGGGGCAGCACCCCTTTGGATCAAGGGAAGAGAGCTTAGATAGGCAGCAATAGGGAGAAAGTACTCATGAGAATCGAGAAAGAGGATAGAGAGGAGGTATGAATGTGTGGGGTGAGAGAGAAAGAGGTCTGTGGGGAGAAAGAGAGGTAGATGTACACGCGATCTTCAAAGGGCCTTGGTGCTTCTATTCATTCTACTTTTGATGTGAATGCAAAGGGCCTTTTGATACAAATGAGGAGGGAAAATTTGACTTTTCTGTTTTGACAAAAAAGAAGGTCAACACAAGGACTTTGTGAATCTTTTTAAAAATTAAAGGTACTCGGAACTCCTTTAAAATTTAATCCTATGCTTAAAAAGAACTAAAACCCTATGTAAAAAAAAATAAATTAAAAGAAACCTACAAAGGACTTTATCTCAATTAAAAAGACATTGCTTTATAACAAGAGTGTTTCTGCAATATAACAAGCTCAGAAAGCTATTAAACATAAAATATGATAAGAGTGTTTCTGCAATATAAAAAGCTCAGAAAGTTGTTAAATTAAATCAGAGTGTTTCTGCAATATAAAAAGGAGAGTGTTTCTGCAATATAAAAAGCTCAAAAAGCTGTTAAACATAAAAGATGATAAGAATACATCACAGAAATAGCTTCTAACAGCAGAAGAGTGTTTCTGCAATATAAAAAGCTCAGAAATCTGTTAAACATAAGATGATGAGAATACATCACAAAATAGCTTCTTATAACAGATGCGTGGAATATCGGTCCCAACATCAAACAAATGCTGATTCAAAGGAGTTTTTGCAAAAAAGGAACTTGAAGAAGCTCCAATTTCATATAAAAGGGCTTTCATGATAAGCACACAACTATAGAAGATCTCTATGGCAGCAAGAAGATGAGGATATGAATGTAGAAAGCAGAAGAGCAACTACATATGCTGTTATATGAGGTTCAAATGCCATAGAATGCGGTACATGTAGCGAAATTAATGCAGAGATACCAAAGGGGGGGCAAAATACTTACACAAGAGGATATGGCTATTTTTGCTTACTTTCCAAAAAAGTTAGGAGACTTTCAGCTTTGGGCACTACTTTTTGACCTCTTTTTGTCACTTTTGATCATGTCAAGAATCATAAGTAATTTTAAGTAATTCTGAAGCTTATTTAAAAATTGGAAATAATAAGTAATTCAATGTCTACGAAAACACTGATCCTGAAAGCATTACTACAGGAAAAGGGCTTTTTGCATGAAGCTCTCCTCATACAACCTTGGAAACGAAATGTTCTCGCAAAAGGCAGAAGAATTATTATGAAGAATCAACATGCTTTGATACCAAATATCCAAGAATAGGTTACCAGGATTCACTCAAGTAGAGGATGTTGATGTAGATTCATAGGAGACTGAAGAGTAGAAAGTCAGAATATAAGAGCATGAAATATATTTGAGATTGTGCAATGGAAGCTTTGTAAAGCAGGTTTGATGTTGAGATGAAAAAGCTCTCTATATACACTTACAGGCAGAAAGAAAGGAGCAGATGAAAACGTAAAAATTATATGCAAATTATGTAAACGTATGTGAAAAGAGCAGCATAAGTCGTACAGCAAACTGACCATGCAAGAGAGCGTGCATCCCTTCGGGTGACGGGCTGCTGCGTCTTCGCCATGGCTCCTGGATTCTTCTCACCCAGAAGTTCACTATCTCTTCTTGATCTGTAACGGGGTGTGACTCTGTGGTGGGTTTTGCACAGGCACGCAGGTCATCAGACATGGAATAGGGTTTCGACACTGCATGCTGGCACGGATTCCCACACGTTCAGGTTTGATCTCACTGCTGCAGGCGGGCATTCTTCATCAGAAAGGACAGAGGACAGGCGTGAGTACTCACAAAACTAATGGAGAAAACTTTTGTGGTGCTGAACTGTAGTTTAGATGAAGTTGTTGGCTTTTGTATCGTACTTGAAAATGCAGAGCAAGTTTGATGAAGTGAAACTTAAAAACTTAGGCCAGAGTAAGGGTGTTTGGTGACCAAATAAAAAAGAATATTAAAGCTTTACAGATCATGCAGTTCATTGTGTAAGCATGTTTGATGGGCCAACACCCTAATTTCTGAAATCCTGAAACCAGCGAAGGCTGATTCTTTGAAAACCTTAGTTTACACAAATAGGATCTAGACATTGTCTATGATTTGCATTACTACAAGATTCACTAAGAGGAATAAAATCCAACACTTGTGTAACATTCAGCTTAAGAGCCTCCTCACAAGGAGCTTCACAGCTTGCTATCCACCCTTAACAATTTCCACTATGCATGCCTCACCCTTGAAAAAATAAGAAAGAAAAACAAAGCTCAATGATTTCTCTCAGGAGACACTCTCTGTGCCAAAAACCTAGTATTAAATTTCTTTGGGAATCTATTTTCTTGTGAATCCTTGCTCCTGAAATTCTGATGTCCAAATTTTTCACTGAGCTTTCTGAAAATATATTTTAGATTTCCAATACTGAGAGAGATCTTTAAAATTATCCCTAATATCCAGGAACTTAGGCACCGACTTTTCTGTAAAACATGAAATATGTTATTCATTTAGCCTTTTCATGACTTGGGTTTGTGGATGACCTTAATTGTCCTCTGTCCAATTAAGAAATGTGCTTGAAGGCTTCAGAGGTGCTTCAACCAACTAAAGTCATATACAAAAATGATCGTGATTTTGTTGCCTTGCTCAAAGCCTGTACAAAGGCCAGAAATTTACGAGTGGGCATTGAGATACATGCTGATGCTGCTAGAGTTGGAATTATTCAAAATGATGCTTTTGTTGGGAGCACCATGATGGATATGTATGCAAAATGTGGCTCTCTCATGAAAGCGTATGAAACTTTCATGGGCCTTCCAGTCAGAGATACTGTAAGTTGGACTTGTTTGATAAAAGGTTATATAGACCATGGGTTTGCAGAAGAGGCCTTAGATTGTTTTGAACAAATGCAGCAAGAGGGCTTTTCCCCAAATGCTTTCACCATGAGTTGCAGTTTAAAGGCATGTGGTATCATTCGATCGCTAGAAAAAGGTCAAGAAATATATAGTGAAGTTGAGAAACGGGGTTTATTGGATACTGATGCTTATGTAGGTAGCACTTTGGTTGAGATGTATGCAAGATGCAGACTCCTTGGCACAGCACAAATAGTTTTTAACAGGCTGTCTGTTCGAAATGTGGTATCATGGACTGTGTTAATTGGAGGATATATAGACCTTGGCTATGGCAAAGAAGCGCTTGAATGTTTTGAAAATATGCGCAATGAGGGTATTTTCCCAACTGCTGCTACATATGTATGTGTTCTAAAAACATGTGGTGAGCTCAGAAATAAAGATATGGGGATCAAGATACATGCTGAAATTGAGAAGTTGGGATTACTAGATGGAGAATTGGCTGTAGGTGGTAGTTTGGTTGACATGTACATTAAATGTGGTTCACTTGAGAAAGCGCAGAAGGTCTTTCAGAAGTTACCTTTTTGGAATCTAGTGCTTTGGAATGCTTTAATCACAGGTTATGCTGAGGGTGGACATACCAAGAAAGCAATAGAATGTGTCAACTTGATGCGTAATGCAGGAATACTTCCAGATTCTATTACATTCATCAGCTGTTTGAAGGCTTGTTACCATGGAGGAGACCTAGATAAGGGTCAGGAGGTTCATAGTGAAATTGAAAGGATAGGGTTTCTAGAGAATGACATCACAATTTCCAATTCTTTGATAGCCATGTATTCAAAGCTTAACCTTCTACCTAGGGCCCGTGAAATTTTTAGCAAAACTCCATCTCATAATATTGTCACATGGAATACATTGATTGCAGGATATGCTGAACATGGGCAGGGATGGGAGGCACTTCAGTGCCTTGAACAAATGAGGCTCGAAAATGTTTTACCAAACATTATCACAGTAGTTTGTACTCTAAAAGCATGTGGAAATGTTGGGGCAATCCTTAAAGGCAGGGAACTGCATGTGATTATTGGGAAGACAGACATGCTCAAAAATCTGTTTGTTCTGAGTGCATTGGTTGATATGTATGCAAAGAATGGTTTTCTCATTGAAGCACATGAAATTTTCAGTATCCTTCCGGATAGAGATGTTGTTGCATGGACTACATTGATTTCCGGTTATGCTGATCATGGCTATGGAAAAGAAGCTCTGAAGTTCTCTGAAGAAATGCTAGCTGATGGCATCTCTCCAAATACTGTAACATTCATATGCAGCTTGAAGGCATGTGGAAGCATAGGAGCAGCAGATAAAGCTCAACAGCTGTATGAGGAGGCTCAAAGAAAGGGGTTGCTTGAAGGTGACCTTCTTATTTGCAACAGTGTGATAGATATGTATTCAAAATGCAGTCAAGTATCCAAAGCTCAAAATGTCTTTAACAAGCTTTCTTCTAAAAACATAGTAATGTGGAATACACTTCTTGCAGCTTATGCCCTACATGGGTACAGTGAGGAAACCTTCAGGTGTCTTGAGAGGATGCATGCTGAATGTATCCCTCCCAATTGTGGCACATTTATTTGGATTTTGAAAGCATGTGGTCTAATAGGAGCATCCCACAGAGGAAAAGAGGCACATGCTGAGATTGAAAGGCTTGGGTTACTAGGTAGAGATGTCGCTGTTGCAAATAGTTTGATTGACATGTATGTCAAATGTAATTTGCTTACAACGGCACATAGAGTTTTTAAAAAACTAACACATCGGGACATAGCTACCTTCAATTCATTGATGGTGGGATATGCTCGGCAAGGAGATGGTGAAGGTGTTCTTGGTGTATTTGATGAACTTTTAATTGAAGGCTTACAGCCTGATGCAATCACATTTTGTACTGTTCTCACTGTTTGCAGTGCAACATGTCTCTTTAATAAACATGAAATGTATTACCAGACCTTCAGTACAAGTTTTGGAATTGCACCAACTATTGAGCATATGTCCAAGATGATCGATCTTCTTGGTCATGTAGGCGGATTGGGGAGAGTCACAACACTGATCAAAGAATCCTCTAAGCCACTGCATTTTTCTCCATGGCATGCTATACTAAGTGCTTGCAGGACTTATGGATATATGAAGCTTGGACAAGAAATCTTTCACGGCTCTATCTGTTGAAGGCATAAGATGCTGGGTTGTCACTCTAGCATATTCAACTGTTAATGGTTGTTTTTATTCACTTGTCAGAAAACTGCAAACTTATATATCCTAATATTGCGCTAGAGAGATGCACAATAGCATGTTGCAAACACGTGTAAATATACGTTCAAACGACTCCCATGGAGCTTGTTATCATATATCTTAATGTGGAGTCAAAAGTATGTGTGATAAAACATGCACGTGCATTTATAAACTTCTTCCTCTTTTTCCACTTCTACACACATACACATTGCAGCAATTGTTACGAATGCACCACATGATCAAGACATATTGTTTTATTTCTTAAGAGTTAAGTTTTTTATCATAATGTGGATCTATTTCGATGTTTTTCATATACATCATATTCATTGTGATGAGAAATGAAGAACATGGATACACCTCAATAAAGTGCATTCTATTACTTTATATTCATTTGAGACTTAACTAGCCTTAGACGCTGAAAAAGGACCTTTATTTGGGACTCATTCACCCAATCTAATAAGAGTTACAATGTGTTAAGAGTGTTGATTATATCTTTTTCAACAACTGAATCTATTGTTGCGGGATCAAAGCTATTGAGGCATAGACATTTGAGAGAGACTAAGAATATTACTGTGGAGATGTGATCACATTGTATAAAAAACTTGATAAATGGATTGCAGAAGGCTTATGAGGTGGATTAAAACTTCCTTTTTCTCTCGCTTGTTTAGAGTAGACTTAATCTTTAGACCTTCAACTTAGAGATTGTACTTCGAGGACAAGAAAGGCATCCAAGCATACTATCTGATAATCTTAGAGCTAGTGATATATGATACAATAAAGTTGTTATTCAACTGTTAATGGTTGTTTTTATTCACTTGTCAGAAAACTGCAAAGTTATGTATCCTAATATGGGGCTAGAAAGATGCACAATAGCATGTCCAAACACGTGTAAACATACGTTCACACGACTCCCATGGAGCTTGTTATCATATATCCTAATGTGGAGTCAAAAGTATGTTTGATAGAACATGCATATGTATCCATAAACTTCCTCCCGTTTTTCCACTTCTGCACACATACACCTTGCAGCAATTGTTACGAATGCACCACATGATCAAGACAGATTGTTTTATATCTTAAGCGTTGTTGTATAGCTAATCAATATGTAAAAGTTTTTTTATCATAATGTGGATCTATATATCGATGTTTTTCATATACATCATATTCATTGTGATGAGAAATGAAGAACAAGGATACACTCAATAAAGTGCATTCCTTAGATGCTGAAAAAAAATCTTTATTTGGGACTCAAATCACCCAATAAAATAGGAGTTACAATGTGTTAGAGTGTTGATTATATCTTTTCTACAATGGAATCTACTGTTGCGGGATCAAAGCTATTAAGGCATAGCCACTTGAGATAAACTAAAAATATTAGTGTGGAAATGTAATCACATTGTATAAGAAATTGATTAATGGATTGCAGAAGCACTACAAGGAATACGGGCGCATAGCGACGGTTAAGGCGACACAATTTCATCGCTATAAATTTGCAAAAAGCATCACAAGAAACATCGAGCGCGGACCGTCGATTAAACGATGAACAAAACGAAGTTTTTTTCGATGTGTGGCACGACGGGATGTGCGACGCTCGCAGTGAGCATCGCTACAGCGACGGTTTAAAAAAGCGTCGCATAAACAACACTTTTTTCCGTCACATAAGCGACGGTAAATAACGTCGCTTATGTGACATCAATTGGAGTGCTTTTTACAATGCCTTACCATCGCTTACACGATGGCTTGTTGACGAAAAAAAAATAAAACATTGGAGGCTCTTCGATCGGCATGTTCACGCATTTGATCGAAGATCTCTCCAACGTTCGCAATTGCGCTGCGCTTACAAGCTGAAACAAGTATATGCAAAATTATTGTTTTGCTTAATCTCTATCTTATTGTCTCTCCCTGTCTCTGTTTCTCTCTTTCTACCTCTTTCTTTCTTTGAATTGTCTCTCTCTCTCTCTCTCTCTTTATTGCAGGTTATTCAAGAAGCTAACCAATCAAAAAATATGGCTAACTATTGTAAGTACAATTTTCATTCTTTGTATATCATTTGAATTGTGTTATTTTCATTAGTTAGCATACTCACACTTATTGATATGCACATATACCCTTATACATGATGAAGATGCATGTTCATACATATACACATATACACATGCACATACACACACATATATACACACACATATATACACACACATACACATGCATATGCACAAACATTTCTACAACCACATAAAAAGACTTGCACACATGCATTATTGCATATATATATATATATATGTATATATATATATATATATACACACACACACACATAAACACATTAACATATAGTTAAATACATGTATATGCACATCCACATGCATGCACATGGATGCAAATGGAAATGCATCCACACACATGCATGTTTCATACATATACACATGCATATACATACACTTGTATATGTTTATACACATACACATACATATGCACATATGTATATATACACACACATACACATATATATGCACATACGTACACACACATATACACATACACACACATGCACATACATACATATACACATATACATGCACATATACACATATACAGATACACTTACACATATACATGCACATACATATACACACATACACATGCACATGCACATACACATATACACTTACACATGCACATACATACATATACACACACTTACACATGCACATACATGCATATACACATATACATATGTACATACATTCATATACACTTACATATTACACACATATACATGCACGTACGTACACACACATATACATGCACATACGTACACACATATGAATGAATTATATAATTAGAGTACTAAAACACATGCTTAATATAAACAATAATTACAATCAATAGAACAAAACTTTGCATTACTTAATACCATACACATAATTCAAAATATAACTAAAATGAACAATATATAGATAATACATATATATGTATGTATATATATATATATATATATATCAATGTAAATACGTATCCAATGTCATAATCAAGAATCCTAATCATCATCATCCTCATCATCATCATCACCTTATGACGATCGAGATCGTCCCTCATGTGTCTGTCTCTCCACCTTATCCATATCTACCTCTCCATAATACTTCTGTATTACATATAACAAACATAAATAATAATACTCACAAAGGCATCCGGATGATCTCACATATACTCGCTCGAACGCGGATATCCAAAATGTGTAGCATACTCGATCTCATGTTTCGTAGGATATCGGCCATAATCCTTTCACTGCATTGAAACAAATAAAAAAGATTAGTTTCTTGCATTTTAACTAAATAAAAAATATACTCATAATAACATATATACTTACAAATGTAGCTAAAAAACCATGATGGCCCATTTGGTCGAGGTGCGATGTGTGGCCCGACTCAACTCTCTTTTTTGCAGCAGCCTGTTTATTTAAAGAAAAAAGAAATATATAAATTAAATTTAAAAAATTACTAAAATATATGAAAATTATAAATATAAACTATTAATTTGTATACCTTCTGCGAAGGAAATGACTCTTGAAGATGTAACTGTCTACGAAAAAACTACCACGTCTCAAGTGGTATGTTAGATTGCCTCTTATTTTCTTCCACCATACAATATCTCCTCTTAATTTAATCTCAAACAGAAAAAAAGAATCAGAATACATACACATACATACACACACATACACATTCATGTACCCACATACACATATACATGCAAACATATACACATACAAATATGCATACATATATACATATACATACATATAACATAAACACACATATACATATCCACATATATACGTACACACATACACATGCATGCATATACACTCATTCATACAAAATACATGCATTTATCCCACAATGATGTGTATTTGCATATATGTGAATATGTGTCTATGTGTAAATGTGTATGTGTGAATATTTGTGTATGTGTAAATATGTATATGTGAATGTTTATGCATGTAAATAATCAGATTATTAATATCAAATACCATTATTTGTAGATTCCGATCAATCAGATAGAACTCCACCACCGTCTCCTAATCGTGCAAGGACTATATATTGTAAGTATATCAAACATTTAATTTCAAATATATTTGATAGATACATAACTAATATATTTTTTTGTTTCTTGTTATAATTAGATTCTGATCAATCAGAGGGCACTCCACCACCTCCTACCCATGCAACAACTTCACGTGTGTCCTCCGATAGGAATTATGATGAATTTTGCTATCAAGAGCATATTATATGTTGGTGTAACTCTTGCTATGGCACGTATCAAAGACCACAATTGGAATCTATTGAACATGAGGCTTAGTATGGTACTTTTGAGCGTGCACCATCACCTGGTCAATGTGATAATGCTTGGGTATGTATTTTTTCTATAAATTAATGTCATTATTTTATTTAAAAACCATATACAAAATCAAATTAATGTTGATATATAGGAATACTTGCTCGATGATGATGATGATGATGATGATGATAATTTTTCTCATAATGTTAATATACCTCGTACACTTCATGGACTTGCTGTTCATCAATTACAAGCAGAGGTTTCTAGAAATCCTCTACCTCCTGGTTTAGAGACTGAAACGGCTCGAGATTATCCATTGCCAGCTCGTGATCATTCTCTAGTACAAACATATGATAGAAGAAGATATGGAAGATGGAATAGAGGACCATTTCTTTTAAATGGAGAGGTTTTCAACTTTTAGGGTAATCGCTATATGATTGCTCCATCCACTATTACTAATGCTGGTCATGGTCTCTTTATTGTAGAGGACTTGTATGTGCCTCCGAACTCTTAAGTCACTCTTATGTCATTTTGTGGTCCTATATATGGATGGGGAGATTGGCATCGACTTGCACGTTATGTTCAAAGCATGAGTACTTATAGAATATGCTTGAATGCAACATCCCTTACTAGTAGAAGGATTTCACATGCAGAAAATGAAAGATTATATATTGATGGAAGACCTTACATGCATGGAAATATAGCAGGTTTAATAAATAGTAGTCGAGGCTTACATAATAGTTCAAGGACTAATTGCACATTTGAGGAGCATGAAACAATGTGTATTTATATATATGTGTATGTATGCATGTGTATGTGTGTGTAAATGTGTCTAGATGTGTGTGTGTGTGTTTAAGTGTGTATGTGTCTATGAGTGTGTATGTGTTTATGTGTGTATGTGTCCATGTGTGTGTATGTGTGTATGCATGTATGTATGCATATGCATGTGCATTATGTATGCATATGCATGCATATGTGTGTGTATGTGTGTGTATGCATGTAAGTATGTATGTATGCATATGCATTATGTGTGTATGTGTGTGTGTCTATGCGTGTATGTGTGTGTAAATCTGTGTGTATATGTGTGTGTATGTGTGTGTATGTGTATGCATGTATCTATGAATATGCATGTGCATTATGTATGCATATGTATGCATATGTATGCATATGTGTGTGTATGCATGTAAGTATGTATGTATGCATATGCATATGCATTATGTATGCATATGTATGCATGTGTATGTGTGTGTATGTCTCTCTATGTGTGTGTGTGTATGCATATATGTGTGTGTATGTGTGTATGCATGTGTATGTGTGTGTATGCATGTAAGCATGTATGTATGCATATGCATGTGCATTATGTATGCATATGTATGCATGTGTGTGTATGTGTGTGTATGCATGTAAGTATGTATGTATGCATATGTATATTGTATGTGTATGTGTGTGTGTGTATGTCTCTTTATGTCTGTGTGTATGCATATATATATATGTGTGTATGTGTATCTGTGTATGCGTGTGTATGTGTGTGTATGAATTCAAGAATGTGTGTATGCATATGCATGTGTGTGTATGTGTGTGTATGCATTTAAGTATGTATGTATGGATATGCATATGCATTATGTATGCATATGTATGCATGTATGTGTATGTGTGTGTGTATGACTCTCTACGTGTGTGTGTGTGTGCATGTGTGCATATATGTGTGTGTATGTGTCTATATTGTGAGGAGATGGTTGGATACACTCTAGAAATGAGCTGGTGCTGCACAAATCCTGCTCTACACCTGCCAATGTTACTTCATATTACCTTAGTAGACACCTTTAGCTTCCCAAATATGCATTTGGACCCATAATGTGCTTTGGAGCATCACCTTCAAATTTTTGCATCAAAATAGACTACTTTCAAGTTTGAAGAGTTGTAAAAACTTGCTATTTATGGACTATAACCTGCTCAGTGTTTCATTCAGTGCTCACTCATTGATTACAATTGACCCGAGAGCCTTTAGCCATATCTAATTGGACCTCTAAGCTTGCTATAGGAAGTTATTTCACTAATTTAGGATGAGCATATGGTGAGAAATAATCTTAAGTAGTTAGGGGTGTAATCCCGACATTTTAGGAGAATGATAGTCAATCAACATAGGCAGATTGTAATGAACATATCTCGCAGATCTCTGAACCAAATGATGTGAAAATTGACAACATAGAACTAGAAGGTCTAATCTACATGTACTAAGTTGAATCATAGCAAAAGATTAACTATACGTAGAGAACTGCTCAAAACAAGCTCACTGAAAATGAGAGTATAGCAGCAGGTAATAGTGAACATGAGATAGTTGCATAATCTGAAACAAATGTATAATGTATTGAATGTATGATACAAAGGAGATGTTGTAGCCTTACTCATACATGTGTGGACTAAGTGTGTCCACAAACTTGAAGCTCAATATATCATTCTTCTGCTCTCTATCCCGTGACTTAAAGTCATGAGCTTTTATAGATAAATTTGAATTTGAATTTGGAATCTACCACCTAAAATTGATCCTATCTTTTAGGCTCCTAATTACTTTGATTCCAATCACTTGGTTGTTGTGAATTACAACTCATAAAGCCATGAGATTCTCTCAAGCTTTGCCTTTTACATTTATCTTGAGTTAAACTCAAGATGTTTACAAGAGGTGTTCGCATATGACTTATGAATATTCATACTCAAGATATGAAGTAAAGCTTTGATCTTTTGTTCAAGCATCAAGGCTTGCCAAATGTACCAACAGCTCCCCCTCAAGCCTAAGATGCTTGAGTCTTCAATCCATAGGTATCTCTTGCATTCCAATCATTGATTTGAACCTGTTGAGTTTACTTCCATCAAGTGCTTTGGTCATCATATCTGCACATTGCATCTGAGTAGACACATAAGACAATTGTATTTCTTTGCTTGCTATTTTCTCTCGAACAAAGTGATAATGGAATTCTATATGCTTAGTCCTGGCATGAAAGGTAGGATTAGCAACTAAATGCAAAGAACTCATGTTGTCTCCAAATATGTATGGAGTACCAAAATCTAACCCTAAATCTATATATAGGGTCTTGATCCACATTGCTTCCTCAGCTGCATTTGCCAATCCTCTGTATTCATCTTTAGTTGAAGAGAGTGCTACTGTGGGTTGTTTCTAGGACAAGAAATAAGCTTTGTACCTACAAATGATAAATATCCAGATGTGCTTCTTCTATCATCTTTTGATCCTGCCCAATCTGCATCAGTGAATAGCTTTACACTCAAATCTTTCAAATGTAGTCCAATCGAAAGCACACTTTATGTACCCAAAGACGGGGCTGATCTTACAATGTTTATTCTTTATGTTGATGACATACTTTTGACTAGGTCACATGATGCAAAATTTGACATCCTTATGGCTGATTTGCAACATACTTTTGATGTCACTTATCTTGGTCTTTTGAAATTCTATCTTGGCATCCCATTTGTATCAGTTGAGAGGGGACTTGTTATGCATTAAGCAAAATATGTTGAAAAACTACTTCGACGTTTTGATTTTCAGGATAGCAAGCCAGCTTCCACATCAGCGGAGACATGATTAAGGATCTCTATTGAGGTTTTTGGTGATGCATTTGACACTTCTCATTATCAACAAGCTGTGGGATGTCCTATATATGTATGTAACAGTATTCAGTTTCCAAATGAGTCGATTTATGCATAGCTTTGGCACTAAGCATAGGAAAGCGATGAAACATGTGTTTAGATATATCAAAGGCACTTTGAGTTTAGGTCTCTTTTATGGTAGAGATATTCAAACATGCTTGCATGCTTTTACAAATAGTGATTGGGCTGGTTGTTATTATGCTCGCATGTACACTGGTGGTAATTGCTTTTTCCTTGGAGACTCATGCATATCTTGGTTGAGAAAGAATCAACCTATATGGATGGTGACATCGAGTTGTGAAGTTGAGTATAGGGCAGTTTTCATAGCTATAATGGAGCATATATGGTTGAGATGCCTATTGTTGCATCTTTGCATGGATATTGACACTACTATTCATGTTCTCATTGATAGTCAGTGTGCATTGCTTGTTGCACAAAAATCCATGTTTCATGCATGGACCAAACATATTGAGGTGCATTATCACTATGTGAGAGAACGCCTTCATGCAAGAGATATTGATTTAGTATATGTGCCTACACAAGATAATGTGGAAGACATATTCACCAAAGCTCTTCCATGGGGAAAGTTGTTGGGGATGTAAGGATCATGTGACCTTACCCCTGTATTCATATATATACATCATTTATAGAACATGATCCAGATTGGAGCCTCGGTTGCACATCCATTTTTCACCTTGATTGGCTATTATTTTAGCATATGCTCATTGATTTGATATCTATTTGCCAGTGTAATTCTTAGCATATGTGGATGGTGATTCCCACATGGTTATTTTGGTTCTAGATTCCATTTTATAGAGGAAATGCTGTCGAAATTTTGTCAGCTTTTATACTCGAAGAGTACTTTAGTAGATACTTTATGCTTGTGTGGTAGCTTTGGATCATTGCTTATCTCCATTCATTTGGACTCACAAGTTATCTTGATAGATTGGACCATCTTGCAGGATTCATTCTTGAGTGGGAGGTATATCACCATTATATATTTGGCATGTATTGCCATCATTGTTTTTTATATGCAAATTAAAATTCAAAAAACTTGGTCCCAATCTTTTGGGATCCTGACATATATATCTGCCATTATCTTTGGTTGGATCAGTGACAGGGGGTGACAGGTTACTTATTGTTCTTTTGCTATTGTTTATCTTGTTTGTTTACTCAGTTTATAGGGGATACTCTATCAAATTTTTCCCAGGATTTGTTCACATCTACATGGTGATTTTGGAGACTTGATCAGTAGGTTTATGCTCATGGTTTTATGTGCATGCTAGATGCATGCTTATGTGACATGTGGCTCGCATGGTTTCACCTCCAGTGAGACATTTGTGATTTGAGTTATGCATATGGATATGCAAGTGTGATCCTATTGAGGATAGAATATTGTTTCTAGTCTCTTGTTATATTCATAGTCTGTTGGATTGCTAGCATGGTGTCTCCTTGGTTTGATGGCATTGACTTTTTGACATTAGGGGAAAAAGTGAACCTTGCACGGGCCTTGTAAGGATCCCTAATTTTTAGGGATTAAATTGCTAATCTAAGGGATTAAATTGGCATAGAAAACCACTAGTGGTATTCTCAAATAACATAATACTTGGCAAAATTTTTTATTTTATTTTTAAAATGGAAATTTTCTTAACCTTTGGATAGATCAATTCAATGGCTTAGATTAAATGGTTTTAAAGTCTAGAGAGAGAGCATCTGACATGCGCGAGAGTTTGGAGGATCTTATAGATCCTTGTGCACACTCTCTGCACATTTCTTAATTGTTAGATTAAGCAAAGTCCAACGGCTATCCGGTTTTGGGGCTGATCGAAAATATGAAATGGATGTGAGCCGTCTGATTCCCTTAAGATCTAGTGGTGCACCGCGTTTGGGGCTGAGAGGAAAGTCGTGGCCATTGTGAGCCATTGGATAAGCCCTTTATCTAAGGGTGCACATTGAAAGGCACCCTTACTTTTGGGGAAAAGATCTCAGCCATAAGATTCACTTTCCATCCAATGGTTTAAAGTTTAGGTGCTCAACTTGTGCTATATTTGAAGGAGAACCGTTGGATTAGAGATTGCATCCAAGGGCCTCAATGAAAAGGTGCATTTTTTAGGAAGATCTTCATCTCAACCATTCAACTTGTCATAAATCCAAGGGTCCATCTTCAAAGTTGCTTTGACTTTTATCACTCAACCTCAACCATTGGATCAATGAGCCAATCCAAGGGCTCGAACTCATTTTTAAACCTTTCAAAACCATTCATACAACTCAAACTACTTGTATTAGGTGGTTTCTTCTACTTTGACCACCAAAAAAACCATGGAAGCCTATGTCTAGTCTATGAGATTAAGGGACTAGACTGTGGCCACCACCCTCACTAGTCAACCCTTAATCTAAAAGGCCCAAGGAGGGCTCATTTTTCCCCCTAATGAGATGGAAAGATCAGATGTGGCATACATTGGTTCGTGCAGGGTTACACATGTATCTGGATAGAGATGCACAGAGGCCTCGTGACATGCCCGACCACGTATGGATGGATATGGATGCATTGGCTAGCTCCACTATCCGATTACTGCTTGTGGATTCTATATATGAGTCTGTTATGTATGAGGAGATGAGTAGTGCATTCTCGCAAAGACGACATGATATATATGTGAGTCCATTGACTCATGTGAAAGATAGATCACATCAATAGCTTTGATGTTGGCACTCTGGTTGTGAGGGCCATATTCGATGATGTTGCTTCAGATAGATGTGATGACGACATCAGAGATATGCACATGATGCAAATCAGATAATGGTTTTAGGAGAGTCTATGGGAGTTGATTATGCCAATGATGGTGATATCACTTTCTTCTATGGTTCATCCCAAGATTCCTCTTGTTCATTGGATAGCATACATGTGGCTTGGTTTCTTGATGCATTAGCTGGTTTTCATATTACTCCACATCGCGAGTGGTTTTGTCGATTCTCAGGTGAGAGTCATGGACGTGTGCAGATGCTTGATGGTACGACATATGACATTGAGGGTGCAGGAGATGTATGCCTTATGCTACCTAGTGGATCATCACTTATGCTTAGACATGTATGTTATGTGCCTTCATTCCCTATGAGCTTGATTTTAGTTAGCCAGTTACAAGAGAATAGATGTTATGCACTCCTTGGTGAACATCATTTTTGGTTGCAGTTGGGACAGCTTATGCTTGTCAGAGGTGCTAGGATTAAGCATAGGTATCCACTGCAGGTACTTCATGTGAGAGACAGTCTTTTCTTAGTGGGAGTTCAACCTTATGTGTGATGTGAGATTCATCATGTCTCATTTTGTCTACCTACACATAGGTCTATTGACATTCATGATGCACATGTATGGCAGGATTCAAATGCTCAGATGGATGCTCATGTAGATCAAACTTTGGATGATCATTTAGATGCTTTAAAGCATGATGTGGATGATCATGTAGAGCATTATGATGATACTGAGTTAGAGTGTGATTATCACTTTGATCTTGGTATTGATGTTGTGCAGTTAGCTCATGTGGAGCATGATGATACACTTGGTGTGGTAGAGCAAGATAGCTCTTATGATGCACAATGTATGCCAGAGCATACTAGCTCTCAGGATGCACAATAAGACACATCCTTGGTTGAGAGAATGAATGATTTAGATGTTGATGAGTCAGCAATCATTGAGTCATTCTAGGATTCGTTCATGCCAGATGTTGACACAGATATGTCAAGACATGTTGGTCTTGACAATGGTGCTTTGGATGCCTTAGATATAGGCATGGATGACATGCTTAGGTTAGCCAAGATAGCATAGGTTTTGTTAGCATTCGGGCCTGATGTACGAGTTATTATGCTTGAGACCAGACATTGTAGTTGCTATTGGAGCATTTGCACTTGGAGTTGTTAGTCGTTCAATGATTGACACAAGCATAAAGCAAGTGGAAGCTTTGTAGGAACTTCATCAGTTCTTACATCAGTTTTAGCTCGACTCTTGTCAATATGAGTCTGGAGCAGTTTGAGGTGCATGGATACTCTTAACTGGGAGATTGTTGGGGATGTAAGGATCATGTGACCTTACCCCTATATATATATATATATATATATATATATATATATATATATATATATATATATATATATATATATATATATATATATATATATATATATATATATATATATATATATATATATATATATATATATATATATATCATTTATAGAGTGTTGCCTCGACGGAGATCATTATGTGGGTTTCGAGGCTCCCACGCATGTGTGCACATCTCTCCTGTCCTCTCTCTCCCTCCATATCCTCCTTGCTCCTCTTGTTCTGCACACCAAAGCACGTCCAAAGTTTGAAGCTTCTCGCAAAAATTTATGCTTATTGCTCTGTGGGGGCTGATATGTCACTCCTTGTATGTGTTCACATCATTTGCTCTAGGAGGGTTTCTTACACATGTGATCCTTGAGTAGCTTTGATGTGAACCTTTTCCCTATACATGGGCACTTTTTACTCTAGTGTTGGCTAGAGGTTTTCTCCCCATGTTACCATATACTTGATTCACTCATATATTGTGGTACTTTGTACTTAGGGATATTATTAAGCTATTACTTCAGTTCTACTCACCATCAATATAGTGAACTATTCCAACCATCTGTCTTCTTTGTGTGTCTTGCTAGAATTTTGCTCCTTGTGTGTGCTTCTTCTGTGTCTCTCACACTCTTACACACACCCAACAAACAATAATCAACTTCTTGGTGCATACTAATTTGAATTTTTTGTGACCATTTCAAATACTTGTATATATTATCCCAAGGTGTAACATATTGTAGTATGATGTGTATTGAATATGTGTAGTTTCAAAAATAATATGTTCCTTATATTTGATCATATAAATGTCTATATTGGGCCTATGCATTCAAAAGTATTAAAAGATATCACATGGATTATTTTCATGTACTTAAACTCATCTTTTCTAGATTTATAATTATTTCTATATAAAATTAACACAAACATATCATTTCTTTGTCGTCGCTTTTACCTCTGCCCATTTGGTTAGATAATCAGTGGCCACAATAATGTATTCAGCATGGGAACTCTTAGATGGGGGGTTAATAGGACCAACAAATTCTATTCCCAACTTAGGGAATGCACGTCCACCTATCATAGGTTTCAATGGCATCTCATCTTCGCGTATAGGATACTGAGTTTGCAGGCAAACATCATACCTCTTCACATAGGTATGTGCATCCAAGTGAAGTGTGGGCCACCAAAGACCTACAAATAGTATTGCCTTGATCACCCTATCTGGTCCAAAATGTCCTCCTGCTACACCTTGGTGAGTAGTTTCCAGGATCTTAAGATATTCACTCTCATGAACACATAATCTAAGATACTTATCTTTTCCTCTTCTGTATAGATTATCTCCAATGAGAGTGTAGTCTGATGCTTCTTGTTCGAAGCTCCTTTGTCTAGCCAATGTCATATCTGGTGGAAAGGTTCTCGTCCTCAAAAAGGCCACTAATGGTTCGCTCCAATCTGGCACTAAAGTCACTCGATAAAGAGTGGCATGTTCCATTGGTGGTTTAGTGCAGCAGGTTGGGCATTCCTTTCACATCCTATGGACATCTGCTTCCATAGTTGGCCAGTGCACTCCGAGTCTCCTCAGTGTCTGTAAAGTTCTTTGCCTCGAGTAGTGTTGCTCTAATGCACCCACATGTGCTAATTGCAACCACTTTGCGTGCTCATCCTCTTCCACACAACAAGCTAATACTCCTTGATCTGTATGTTTGTACATACTTCCTGCCATGATATGATACTTCTCGGCTTTTACTACCTCCTTATCTTGAGTGTTTACTACTGGATGTTTAGGCCCATATGTCAGTACTGGCACTAAGGTCTTGGCCCACTATAGTACAACTTCCAAATTAAACAAGTAAGCATCAGGAAGGTCATCTGACACTCCTTGTGGGGCCTCTCTAGATGTGAGCCTCGAGAGATGATCTGCTCTCAAGTGAGACTTGCCTTTCCTTACCACTACCTCAAAGTCATATTCCATTAGTAAGAGGAACCATCTTACTAATCTTCATGTATTGCATGGATTGTTTACCAAGTAAAGTAGAGCTTGATGATCAGTAAAAAATTTAAACTTATTTGCAAGCAAATAGTGTCTAAATTTTTTAACCGCATATACCATGCCTAATCCTTCTCTCTTAGTAGTGGTATAATTTTGTTCATCTGCATTTAACTGCCTACTAGCATAGGCAATTGGAAGATCCATATTACCTTCGCCCGTAGGTTGTGCAAGTACACACCCAATAGCATAGTTGGATGCATCCACATGGACATGGAATGGCTTGTCCCAATCCACTGTAGTCAAGATTGGTGCTGAACACAATCGCTGTTTAAGCTCATTGAAAGATTTCTCACATTCATTAGTCCACTCAAAATTGGTCAAAAGCCCATATAGGTTTTGCAATGATGGCATACATGTGTATAAAACGTCGGTAATAGCCACAATGCCCCATGAAAGCTTGCACTTCCTTGACATTCTTTGGCCTATGCAGTTCTGTGATAGCTCTTACTTTTTCTTCATTAGTGGATATGCCGTTCTTTGACACTGTGTCCTAGAATCTTGCCTTGCCTGACCATGAAAACACACTTTTCTAGGTTCATGCAGACTTGATATTCTCTACATTTGTCAAATATTTGCTTGAGTTCAGGTATATGTGTCTGTCTAATGTTGGAATGAGCACAAAGGTCATCAACATAGACTTCCAAATTATTCCTCAAGAACTCTTTAAACACATGGCACACGAGTCTCTGGAAGGTTGCAGGCGCATTCGTTAGACCAAATGGCATTACGTGAAAAGCAAATATGCCCCGCTTTGTGGCAGAAGCCGTCTTATGCTGGTCTTCTGGTGCAATGGCTACTTGATTATAACAAAAGAGAACCCATCTAGGAAGTTGTACACTTCCTTGCCTGCTACCCTTTCCAATAGATGCTCAATGATAGGAAGTGGATAACTATCTCTGATAGTGGTTGTGTTAACCTTCTTCAAGTTAATGCATACATGTAATTTGCCATTCTTTTTGGGCACCACTACAATGGGGGATACCCATTCAGTGTGCTCTATTTCATAGATAAATCCAGCTTCAACCAAGCGATCTATCTCTTCTTTGATCTTGGCAGCATAGTCGTCATTATATGTGTATGGCTTCTGTTTAGAGGGTCTGGCATCTGAGGTCATGGGGATCGTATGTGAGCATATGTCAGGGTCTACACCTTTAAGGTCCTTGTAACTCCATGCAAACACATCTCTATATTCTCGTAGTAAGGCTATCAACTCCTGCTCCTCATCTTCACTTAGATCGTGTCCTATGTATGTGCAACGCTCTTCACCTTCCTCTATGATCACTACGATCTTCTTTGTAGTTTCTTTGTTATCATAGGCCTCTCCTATGGTTGCTTCACGTTTAGGCATCCTAATCATGACTCTCCTATCTTCAACTTCATACTTCTTGAAATTTTCAGGGACCTCAAACAAAGATTCTTCTTCCTCTTGTGTGACTTTTCCCTTCTTTCTTTTCTTTCCTTCGTTCTTAGGGGTCACTTGTGCGGTTAACCTTACATCATTTGTGAGCTCTCCATGTCTCTGAGGGTGAACTTCTACTTCATAAAAGTATTCTTCATCTGATGCAAAAGATGGGTCCATAATAATTGACTCTAGATTGGAGTCACTTGCATCCTCCAATGCATCAGTGCTAAGTTCACATTCTTCAATAACCGAATCACACATGATTGGTTCTATTGAGAAGACTGAAATGTCATAGCCATCCTCATCACAGTGGGGTGTCAATTGTTCTTCATTGATGGCTACATCCATTGTTGTTAAAATATTTGCCCAACCATGAGGTTCAAACTCTTCGTCGGGGAAAACCACAGGTGCATAGGCTGGGTCTTGAATTGATCTATGAGTTTCCTTTGCACCTACCTCTCTGGCTTTCTCTCTTTTCTCTTCTTCTACGACTACTTTACACATCCATAAGTGGGTGTCTTCATGCATCCATGAGGATCGTGATCTTATGGAATGCACTGACTCAGTATCATCTTTGGCTTTATGGATGGGATTCCATTGGATTGGGGGTACATCTCTATGAAAGTAATCCTTGATATTAACTTTGGTCGTGAAACTAAGTGTTGCAAGTACAAGGAATTGGTTCCCCAATCCCGTACCACCTGCAATTGCCGCATAAATGGCCTTCCCAAAATCATCTCGTAGGCTTGATTTTTGTTGAAGTCACATATAGCAAAAGTATGTTCAAACTCTACACCACAAGTGGTGAGGGTTATCCCTTCTAGTAGTCCTAAAGGTCTCTCAATGTGACCATCGGCCATCTACAATTTCATTCTCGTTAGCCTGAGTGTTGGCTTGCCCCAATGCTTCCATAGGAAAGTGGTAGCAATTGCAACTCCTGCACCTGAGTCCAAAATTGCCTTGGTTGTGTACCCCTGATGGGTAACGGGAAGATAGGTATTCCCTTCTTCTCCTTCACTCATGTCTCCTATCTTATCCAATGGTATTTCGGGCACTGTTCTATGAGATCCTACCTGGGAACGAGGTTTCGCTACGTCTGGCACTTGTTTGACTACATGTTTCCACAATTCAGGCTTAACCTTGAGTAGCTCTTCTAAAGTGAGAGTGCACTGCACTTTAGTATTTTCACTACCTCTGTGTTCCTAGGTATGATTGAGTCTCGGTGGTGGATTGCTTCCTTGCTCTTGTCGTTGTCACCTTGATGTCCTCTGGTTCTTCCAAAGATGGCTTTCATAGTTTTCATGCCAAGTATTTGTAACCCATAATGGATGATGGGTAAGTGCATTAGTGCATGGGTTGAAACATTATGTGCCTTGTGCATGGCTTTGTAGTGTGGCCCTATGTATGCCTACTTGGAAAATGCATGGGAAGAAGTATGGTGCAAGAGATTGGGTCTTGAGCAAAGTGCTCAAGGGTATGCTGATGGAGAGGTGTCCTAATCTACCATGGTGATAGTGTTATTACAATAGGCCATTCTTACCATGGTGAAGCGTCCATGAATCTTCATTCTTCGTGGTGTACTCCCAGCATGGTGATTGATCATTTGCCTTATCCTGCTTGTTGATGGCTGTCCTTGCTGATGGTTCACTGATGAAATTCTTCAAGCGCATGGTCATGTCTCTTCTCTTTTTCTGTTCTGCTTTCTATCTTTTCTTTCATCTCTTTTTTTTTTTTTTTGGAACAATGGCATAAAACAAGAATAATGGCATTAGTATCAATAAAATATTTTACATTTGTCAGATGTGTGGCATGTGCCTGGGATTCTTAATTGTGTCTATGCACGGCCGTGTAAGGTGGCCCTATATTGATGCATACTTTGGAAGTGCATGACCTCAATGGTGCAAAAGACAAGGTTATGCCAAAGGCACATGGTTGCTGCACATTGAGGCTTTCAATGTTTCTTGTAGATGCTGATGGAGCCTTTGTTGGAGGCTTCCATTGGATCCTCGAATGACAATTGATCTTTCGTTCTGATAGGGATCCATTGTGGAACTGTGTGTGGTTGTGTACATGTCACTTTTGATGTCTTCGTCTTTGAGTGTTTGCTTAAATTTTGTATCTGGCATGATTGGTTCTTTGGTTTTGTGGGTGTTACTGGTGCTTTGAGCTTCCAAACCCCTATCCTTGATGGTTGTCTTTTTATTACCGGCGAGGAGCTGAATTTGTCTTCTTTTGGTCTCTGACCTTGGTTTCGATTCTTGCTTCTCCATGGTTTCTTTGCTGAGATTTTTCTCGTGCGGGAGATCATATGGTTGTGTGCATGTAAGAGTGCCTTGGGTACCCACATTTGTAATCGCCCGTGTTGCACTGTAGCTAATTTCTTTGGCACCCAAATTTGTACGTCAGTATGGTTGGCCTTCATCGATTGCTTTGGTACCCAAATTTGTCGAAGACCGTGGGATTGAGCTGGTACTCATTTCTTGGTGCTTCTTTTAGCATGGTCGGCTTGCCGCACTTGGAAGGGTTGTGGCAAAGCTGATGGTTGTTCTCCTTTTCGTACCCAAATCTGCGTCATGCCTTGAGCTTCTTTCTTCTTGAATTCTGTCTGTCTAGTTGATATAGCAGATGTCTTTTTTGCTTGCCTCTTTGGTCAAGTTACCCTTGCATTAGTATGGGAAGAAGAATAGAGGTTTGCTGGCCTTTGAGCTTGTGCTTCCATGATTGAGTCCTTTTGCTTCGTAGGGTTTTTGACACACACAACATTTTCTTTACAAAGATTAGTTTCAGAAGAACTAAGAGAATGTGTGACCTCTGGTCTAATTCTAATGTAATGCATTGTTCATGTGCCCAAACTTGAAGGATTTGACTTCTTAGGTTCAAGTTGATTGCATGGTCATAAATCCAATCTTGACCTAGGACAAGTGGCTCTATAATGTCCTCATCATGACATACTAGCATTTTGACTTTCATTGGAACATCTTGAAGGTAGTTGGGAAGTTCCACCTCGCCCAAACAAGGGGTTTCCACACCTCCCAAACCTATGAGATAGGCTTCTATGGGCTTTATGTTCAATTGCAAGTCTTGGCAGTAGGATAGTCTAACTGCACTAGTTGTTGCACCTGAGTCAATCAATGCTCTCACAGTCCTTGCATTCTTCCCTTGTCCTGCCACTATAGTCACAAAAGATGTCGATCAATTATTTGGGAAGCAATTGCACTTGATGTTTGACACATGGCAATGTGGTATCTTGGGGCATCACGATTGATATCTAGGCCTAGGCGTCTTAACTTATTTCTCCTAATGCGTTCTCTAGCCTCTGCCTATGCTTCTTCTCTAACCCTTAACTCTTCTTCTTTTCGCTTCTTAGCAGTGTTGAGTCTCTGTAGCATATCCTCTGTGAGAGGTTCTTGATATAGCTTGACTCGAAAACCACTGATATAGTTGGGCAAGATATCACCTTCTAGTGTGGCCAATTGAACTGCACCGCTAGTGGAAATTCTATTAATGATCATGGGTCCATATCCTCTTTTTTCCAATTTACGGGCATGTTGCTTTAATGTATAAACCAACACTAGGTCTCCCTCTTTCAAGCCTTTATCTTTGATGTGTGCATCAAAGTATGCCTTTTGCCGTTTCTTTGCAGCATAGATGCCTGCCGCTGCTCATAGCCTTGTCTCACCTAAGCGTTCTAAATCAAAGATCCTCGAGGATAACTCGTGTCCATTCCAGTCATGCTCTTGTGCTACTTTTAAAGTTGGGATTAGGAAGGCCAACGGTAGCACAACATTTTGTCCGAAGACCATCTGAAATGGGGTGGCATTGAGTATCGTTTTATAGGCAACTCGGTAGGCCCAAACAACATGATGAAGTTGTTTGTCCCAATCCGAGCGTTTGTTATTTACTAGTTTTGTCAATACATTACATAGGATCTTGTTTGTGCTCTCAGCTTGTCCGTTAGCTTGTGGATGATAAGGGGCATACTTCTTATGTATCACCAAGAATTCTTGGAGAAGATTTTCGATTACTTCATTCAAGAAGTGTGTGCCTCTATCACTTACTAACTCTATTGGTAATCCGTATCTCGTGAACACATTCTCAAATAAGAACTTTGCCGTTGTTTGAGCATCATTCTTCGTTGTGGCTTTGACCTCTACCCACTTTGTTAGATAATCTATGGCTACAATAATGTACTCTGCATGGGAGTTTCTAGTTGGGGGGTTGATAGGACCTACAAAGTCTATGCCCCACTTCGAGAATGCATGTCCTCCCATCATTGGCCTCAAAGGCATCTCATCTTTTCTAATTGGGTACTGGGCACGTTGGCATGTGTCACATTTCTTCACATAGGTATGTGCATCCATATGAAGGGTGGGCCACCAAAGTCCTGAGAATAGAATAGTCTTAATTACTCGGTCAGGACCAACATGTCCGCCTGCAACACTGCTATGGGCAATTTCTAAGACTTTCAAATAGTCAGATTCATGAACGCACAGTCTTAGGTAACCATCCTTGCCTCTTCGATATAGGTTGTCTCCTATTAAGCCATAGTCTTGAGCTTCTTGTTCAAGGCTTTGTTTTCTTGCTAGACTAGCCCTGCTAGGTAGTGTTCCTGATCTCATAAATTCTACCAATGGAGCACTCCAATCTGGGATTAGCGACACGTGATAAAGAGTGGCATGCTCCACTGGGGGACTCTCTTGGCACACTGGGCAATTCTTGATCCAATCATGAATTTCTTTGTCCATACTAGGCCAATACACTCCTAAACGTTTTAGATTTTGCAGTGTTCGTAGTTTAGAATAGTGATTCCCTAGAAATCCTTCATGGGCTTGTTGCAACCAACTACTATGTTCATCGTCCTCAACACAAAAAGCTAGAACACCTTCCGTGTCTTGTTTATACATGCTTCCTGCCAATATTTGATAGCTTTGTGACCGTACAATTTCATCCTTGTTCGTCTTCACATTCTTGTTTGCAGGTCTGAAGGTTAGGACAAGCACCAACTTATTTGCCCATTTAGGAACAACTTCTAAATTGAATTGATAAGCATCGGGCAATTCATCAGACACTCCTTGCGGTGGCTCGCCTGAAGTGATGCGAGAAAGGTGATCTGCTCTGAGGTGGGTCTTACCTTTCCTAATAACCACTTCAGAGTCATATTCCATTAGTAAGAGGAACCATCTTACTAAGCGTCCGGTATCGCAAGGTTTATTGACCAAATATAATAAAGCTTGATGATCAGTGAAAAACTTGAACTTGTTGGCCAATAGGTAGTGTCTAAACTTTTTTACAGCATATACCATGCCTAACCCTTCTCTTTCGGTTGTGGTGTAGTTTCGTTCAGCATCGTTCAATTGCCTACTAGCATAGGCTATAGGCAAATCTAAATTTCCTTCTCCTGTGGGTTGTGACAACACACATCCTATTGCATAATTGGATGCATCCACATGTACATGGAATGGCTTATTCCAATCAGGAGTATTCAATATTGGTGTTGTGCACAAGCGTCTCTTTATCTCATTGAAGGACTTCTCGCATTCATCATTCCACTCAAAATTTGTTAGCAAGGCATAAAGAGGTTTAGCTATGATTGCATACATGTGAATAAACCTATGGTAATATCCACAATGGCCCATAAAGGCTTGTACCTCTCTAACATTTCTTGGCCTCGGCAACTCCGCTATGGCTTTTACTTTATCCTCATATGTTGATATTCTGTTCTTAGAGACAATGTGACCTAAGATTTTACCTTGACGTACCATGAACACACACTTCTCTGGGTTCAGACACACTTGATATTCTCTACACTTGTTGAAGATCTGTCTGAGCTCAGGGATGTGGTATCTTCGCTCTTGGGAATGAGCACATAAATCATCCACATATACTTCTAAGCTCTTTCGCAAAAACTCTTTGAAGACATGACACATGAGCCGTTGAAAGGTTGCAGGTGCATTGGTGAGACCAAATGGCATCACCCAAAATGCAAAGATCCCCCACTCTGTGGCAAAAGCTGTTTTATGTTGATCTTCTGGGGCAATGGCTACTTGATTGTAACCTGAAAATCCATCAAGGAAGCTATAAACTTCCTTGCCTGCAACACGCTGTTATAAATGTTCAGTGATTGGAAGCGGATAACTATCTCTTATCGTGGTGGCATTAACTTTTTTAAGGTTAATACACACACGTAACTTTCCATTCTTCTTGGGCACTACTACAATGGGGGACACCCATTCAGTATGTTCAATCTCATAGATGAATCCAGCTTCAATCAATCTATCAATTTCTTCTTTTATTTTGGCTGCATAAGTGTCATTATATGTGTAGGGCTTATGTTTGGTGGGCTTGGCATCTGCTATCATGGGGATCGTATGAGAACAAATTTTTGGATCTTCTCCCTTCAAGTCTCTATAGTGCCATGCAAACACGTCCCTATATTCCCTTAATAACGCTACCAACTCTACTTCCTCTTCTTTACTTAGGTCATCTCCTATGTATGTACATCTCTCTTCATTCTCTTTGATGGTGACTACGATTTTTTTGGTCTTTTCTTTGTTATCATATGCTTCTCCTATTGTGGCCTCTCTCTTAGGCATTCATACCAAAATTTTTTGGTCCTCAACTTCATATTTCTTTAAATTTTCTGGTACTTCAAACAATGGTTCCTCCTCGTCCTGTTTCACTACTTTTCTTTTCTTTTTCTTTTTACTACCTTCACTCCCATCCTTTGAATTTACCGTTTTGATGCTTGTGAGAGGTTCTTCTTCTTTTTGTGTAAATACTCCTGTATCTTCTAGATAGTGCTCCTCTGAAATAAAGCAACTATCCATCACAATGGACTCTAGATCATCATCATTCTCTTCTTCTTCTATGAAGTCATTAGAGTCACCTTCTTCTAGCAAGGGCTGACACATGAACACTGAAATATCATAACCCTCCTCATCACAATGAGGTGTCCATTGTTCTTCATTGACAGCAATGTCCATGGTAGCTAAGATTTCTGCCCAACCATGAGGCTCAAATTCCTCATCTGGAAATATCATCGGCATATAGGCTGGGTCTTGAACTGGTCTATATCCTTGAGAAGTTCCTTTTTCTCTTGCCTTTAAGCGTTTTTCCTCTTCCTTAGCGACCTTGCACATCCACAAATGAGTATCTTCATGCATCCAGGATGTATCAGATGAACTTTTCGAATGCACAGAGATTGAATCTTCTTGATCCTTGTGGATAGGATTCCACTGTAGAGGTGGTACATCTCTGAAGGTGTAATCCTTCAGATTGACCTTGGTTGTAACCCCTAAGCGTTGCAAGTATAAGGAGTTGGTTCCCCAATCCTGTACTATTTGCAGTTGTCGTAGGAAGGGTCTTCCTTGGATCATTTCATAGAAATTATTTTTTTCAAAGTCACATATAGCAAATGTGTGTTCAAACTCTACACCACAGGTGGTTAGAGTTATTCCTTCGAGCAATCCTAGAGGTCTTTCCATATGGCCGTCAGCCATCTGAAGCTTCATTCTAGTTGGTCTTAATGTGGGCTTGCCCCATCGCTTCCACAAGGGGGTGGTCGCAATATCAACACTAGCACCTGAATCTATGATTGCTTTGGTTGTGTAACCTTGGTAGGTGATCGGAAGATATGTATTACCTTCATCACCTTCGCTCATGTCCCCTATTTTGTCTAGAGGTATTTCCAAAACTTTCGGCTTAGAGCCTGCTTTTGGCATCTTGGAATCAAGTTCTGGAACCTGATTTGCCACATGTTTCCATAACTCAGGTTTTACTTTGAGCAGCTCTTCTAAAGTGAGATGACACTGAACCTTAGTGTTCTTCACGACTTCAGTGTTTCTTGGAATCACCGAGTCTTCATTTCGGATCAATATTGTGGGAGCTCTGATCTGCAGAGGTTCAGATTCCCATGGCCCTGTGAACTATGGCAACTCTTGTAAAGAATTAGATTCAAAATCTAATTTTTCATCTTCTTGTTGCTCTGTTTGGTCTCCATAAATAGATGGAATGTCTTGTGGAAATTGATCATGAAGGTCATCAATCTCATGAATAGGAGGGAGAACATCCTTCTTCTTGGCCCATTTCTCTTCTTGTATTTCCCGCAAGAACTTTTGAGTGTGCTGTTGAATAGAAAGAGGTTCTCCATCATCTATGGACTCAGGAACATAAACTTTCTTTGGTGATGAGCTTTCTCTTTCAATAGTTGGTTGAGCATGTGGTGGTAAAGAAACTTGTGGTATATTTACCAACTGCTCTAATCTATCTAGTAAGCCCTGGAAGTGTAAACCTGGTGTAATAGCATTTGTCTGATTGAACGATTGATTGGCCTCGAACACAGCTTGAGCTAGTTCCACCATTTTTATGCACACTTTTGTCCGCTCAATCTCTAAATCTGCTCTAGGGTAGCTCTTCTCTAGGTTTGCAGGTGTTGGTCCTTCTTGAAGGCGAGCCTGGTATGCCTTGAACATCATGTCCAAGTGTTCTGGGCTTGGATCTGCAAGAACAGACCCTGGTTGTGGTCTATTTACAATGGTTGGTGGGTGGGGATGAGGTGGTGTGGATGGAGTTTTGACCTGCGAGGGGCTTTGACAGGCAATATCTTCTATTTGTGTTTTTGCATCTTCGAGGCTTTCTTCAAGTTCGGATAACTTTTTGGTCTACTTACGATTGGCCTTCTCTCTAGTATCCTTCCATGTTCTTGTTTTTCTCTTACTAGGCTCTCCTGACTCACTTGGATCTGATCGCTTAGCTAGCTTAGCTTTTTGTAAGGCTTGTGCTCTAGTAACTGCATGTATAGGAGCCACATTATCACTACTACAACTTGAATCCCTTGCTAGGCCTACTACATTAACGAGTGTAACCTTTGGTGCACTAGAGGGATGTCCGAGACAATCTCTCAGGAGCTGTTCTTTGCCACACTCAAGACAAACGACTTGTATTGTGAGGTTCTACCCTTGTATCGGAGCTAGTGTGTGGGGTGGTTGTTGTCCTAGTATAGGTTGAGATTGGCCATATCCTCCATGTTCATATAGTCTAGATGCTCCTCATGATCCTGGACATGGGTTATACCTAGGAACTTCTCTGCCTTGTTCTGTAGGAGGGTACTGGTATGGTCTACAGTGGGGTGGTACAAATAGTCATGGCTGTCTATTCATTGGATAGTTTTCGATGTTGTAGTTGATGTACTTCTGCTCACTATAAGAGTACATGTTAGGCGCTTGAGTTGGTTGTCTATCGTAAGGGTAAGGTTGTGATAACCCTAATGCTTCTCTGGTGCAGACATGAGATGGATGATCCTCACCGCAAAGTGTGCAACTTCCTAACATTGGCACTCTCAAGGAGGAGTTCTGGTAGTTCCTTTGTCCTTGTACTCCTAATTTTTTGGCCACTAACTCTATCACTTCCTCCACATAACTCGAACTAGGAGTTTCCTTGCTCCTTGTATCCTCTGATTTGGTAGGATCCTGTGTGGTTTTGAGATCCTCAGCTAAGTTGTCTTCCAAATCTATGCACTCTTGAAGACATTCACTTAGGGTTTGTAGTCGTTTTACATATACTAAGATTCTCAATGTTCCATTGGTTAGACCTTCTAAAAATAGCACTATCATTTTTTGTTGAGAAGGTCTCTCTGTCATAGGGCATCGGGCTACGTATTGCTTAATTCTTCGTGCTGCATTTTTTACTGTCTCATTAGGAGCTTGTTTGAAACTATGTATTAAGGATGACGAATTGTGCTTGATCCCTCGCTTAATGAATTCCCAAATAAGTTCTTGGAAGAATTGTTCAATATGTTCAAAGCAATTTGGATTCAAGGATTGAAACCAAGTCAAGGCTATTCCCGTGAGAGTTAGCCCAAAGGATTCATATTGCATGAAAAAGTCATCCACTTGCTCCGCTCGCAATACCTGCTTGAATTCTGCAATGTGGTCATACGGCTCTCCTGTGCCATCGTAAAGATTTCTCATACATTTGGCCAATTGGATTGGTCTCAGTATTTTTTCGGGCTCTAGGGTTTGACTTATGATGGGATAAATGGATTTTACTAGGTGTATTCCAGCTCCTACACCTTGGGGTGGTTCTGCCCTAAGGGTGGTTCTATTCATATTTCCCATTCCTTGGCTAGTGTGGCTATGGGGTTTAATTCTTGGCATGGTGAATTGCTCATGTGGTCCATTGGGTATACTACCTTAGCTCGTTTGTCCTAACATCACATTTTCTGTTCTTTGCTGGGTCTCAAATGGGTTTTGTGAGGTAGTTGCCTGATCTCGAGCTAACTCTCCTCTTTCATTAATCTGATCAGGGTTTTCGATTACTACATATATCTGGTCCATCTTGTCCCTATAAATGCCACTTTCATACTTGACAACTGGTCTTGGAATTATTTCAAATTCTGTGGTGTTTATCATTCTTGCTACTGTCCTCTGTAGACCATCAAGGTAGATGGGTATCCCATGCAAGTTGGTGGATATGTATTGAAGAGACGTCCTATATTCCCCTTCCATTATAGACATAAGGCCTTCCCTAGGTACAGAACTATGCATGTCTTCAGAAGCCAAGAGTCTCTCCCACTTAAGTGACATTTTTTATTGTTTATGAACTCAGCACGTAGTGTTAACCCCTAAGTTGTGAGTCCCTGACTTGGTTGTGTAGTTGACCTTAGTTTCAACTGATTTGGTACTTTATCTATCTCTTCCTAAGTGTCTACTTGATCTTAGGTTCATAAGCCTTGTCTACAAGTCCACAATGTCCTTTGAACTGCTCAAAATCTTGTGGAACCCCTTCCTTCCTAGTCCAACCTGAGGGTTCCACAAGTTCAGGGTTATGCTAGTTCAGGGTTCTAGGGGTTAAAACAGGGAAACAGGACCTCTCAGGAAATGCTTCAAAACAGGTGATACACGATACTTATCAAGTATCGCGATACTTGGAAGCAGACGAAACACAATACTTGCCTTGCCACGATACACGATATCTCAACTAAACGATACACGACACTTGACACACTGGAAAAGTCACGATACTCGATATTTGGCTGACTGGAAAAATGCCACGATATTCGATACTTGAGCCCACACGATACACGATATTCGACCAACTAGACAAATCACGATATTCGATATCCAGCAAGTATCGCGGAAGAACCCTCACGATATTTGATATTGCACCGGTATCGCCAAGAGGAATCCCACGATACACGATACTCGATATCAGGCGAGAGTTAGACTCATGATACTTGACACTGAAAGTCACGATACAGGATATTGGGTAGGTATTGCAAAAAAATCACGATACATGATACTTGGAATTCCCACGATATTCGATATTTGCCAAATATTGCCTTCAGAGCTCCACGATACTCGATATGCCCCAAGTATCACAAGAATTACTCAGCGATACTCGATATCTCCCAGGTATCGTGGAAGAGACTTTCACGATATACGATATGTGACCAGTATCGCGAGAAATACTTCAATGATACACGATATCACACTAGTATCGTGAGAACTTCCTCAACGATACTCAATATCTCACATGCCTAAGTATCGTGATACTCGACCACAGGAGTTCACGATATCCAGATATCGCGATACTCAACCGCGGGAGAACACGATACTTGGATTTTTTGGAGTCCAAATTCAAAATTTTTTGCAAATATGAGTACCTTGTGTCCTCCTTGTCACTCCTATGTGTCTGCAGATGCCAAATCTCCCTTCAAACCCGCGATATTGCACTCACAATACTTGGCGCAGGTTATGTCACGTCCGAGATAGATAACTCGGATTTCGGCTATTTTGGTATTATTGCTTCAGCGTTTCAGTTCTGCACCCTCTCTAAGGCTCTTTCTCACAACCACAAGTAAAAAGCGACGTGAATGTACTCTAAAAAATGGAAAAAACTGAGAAGATGAAGGTGGGTGGAGATGGTGATGATGATGAAGATGAAGGAGAAGAAAAACTCAAAAACTGAACTGAAAATGGTGATTTTTTTACCTTCCAACGTCGCTACTCTACGTCTTACCATCACACGCTCGTCCTCCAAGCTCTCTCCCCGACAAAAGCACCAAATTTGGTGTCACTCTAACACAATGGCAAGTACCAACGTGAGGAGTTTCACCTCATAAATGTCAATCCGCGGAGACGTGAGGATCAGTATGAAGACAAAGAGCAAGTGAAGTGCACAAGTGAGTGAGTGAAAGCACACAAGCATGCACACACATACACACACACGCGCACAAGGTAAGGGCAAAGAGTGGAACAATGGAAGGACTTCAATTATCAAAGAAATCTGTTACAAAGCTGAAATCTACAACCATCCAACCTCAAAAATGAGCTCTCCAGCCCTTTTTATAGTTTTGGAGTGGTTTTGGCCCTGTCCAGACCTAGTGTCCGGCCTAGTTAAAAATTAGGTTCTAGGGCTTATTTGGGGGCTCAAATGGAATCTAAAAATTATGAAAATTGGTAGTATGATACATCTAATACTCCTCAAGCTCAAGGACTCCTTGGCTTGAACAAAATGGAGTTGTAAAAATAGAAAATGGTATTTACAATGGTTTTTAGTGATGAAAATCACTATTTTTGTAGGGATTTCTTATGAAAATTTGAATTGTGCCTCTTGGAGCTCCCTACTTGCTCCTTCTTCTTGTGTGTCCACTTCATTGATGCACTTCCATGCTTTGTCCTTGTCCTTGAACTTCAACACCATGGGTTCTCTCATGCAAGTAGACTTAGCTTCCCATGGACCTGTGAAATGGGGTAGTTCCTGTAAGGAATTAGACTCGAAGTCTAATCTCTCATGAGATTGGGCACTCTCCTGTTCTCCATAAATGGAAGGAATGTCTTGTGGGAATTGATCGTGCCCATCATTCACAAGTTCGATTGGAGGAGGATCTTCACTTTCTTTAGCCCATTTCTCTTCTTGAATCTCGCAAGAATTCTTGTGAATACCGATTCATAGAAGAAGAGGTGTCTGGTTCAGTGGAGTTAGGCACATAAGCTTCCTGGGGAGGAATGCTTATTCTATCACTTGCCCTCTCCTTAGCCTGGGAGGTGGCTCCTTTTCCAGACTTTGCAAGTACCCTCTCCAATATATCTAATAGACCATCAAAATGCATCCTGGATTCTGGCCTGATATGCCCTAAGCATCATGTCTATGCCCTGAGGAGTGGGATCTGCTAAGACTGATCCTACTCGGGGTGGTGGGTGGGTTACGTGTGGTGGATTAGATCATTGGGGAGTGGAAGGTGATGGAGATGGTAGTGGAGGTGATGTGTGAGAGTGTGTTTGAGATGTGATTTCTATTATTTTGGCTTTTGTTTCTCTGAGACTTTCCTCAAGGTCACTCATCTTCTTTGTCCATTGCCTTTTCATGCATTTACGACTGTCTCTCCAAGCTCTTGTCCTCTTCTTATTCTGACTCTCAATCTCGCTAACCTCAAAGTTTTGTGCCTGGCCTAAGTCTTGGTTTTGCTTAAGTGTCTGAGCTCTCGTGATGACTTGAACTGGGGTCGTGGAAGTCACACTTCCCATGGGGTCTACCACTAATCCAATAACATTGATAGGAGTAATTTTTGGCATATTGGCAGGGTTCTTGGGACACTCTCGTAACAAATGCTCCTTTCCACAATCTGGACAAAAGCCTTGAATTGTCACAGATTGGGTTTGTGTAGGTGCCGGTAGAGGGCAATCACGAATGAGATGATCTCCTTGACATCAGACGCATGGCCCTCTAGGAAATGGAGGTCTTATCTGCCTAGGCTGAGGTCTAGAGTTTGGGTTTGCATACATGACATTTGCATATTCTGACTCCCAACTAGATTCACTCGGTTCTTCATAATGGTATGACTCATTATGCTCGGGTGACTGCATGTAGTAAGCTTGTGGGCTATCAATATGGGTAGAGTCAAAACTATGATCACTTGGATCACTTTTTGAAAGCGATGGTGTCACTAGCACTAAAGATCTATTTGGATTTTCTTCTGCAATTGCATACTTCACTGGAATCACATTGGCTGGAGGAGGGGGTTTCTGCACTAGGACTCGTTGAGGTCTTTGCTGCCCTTGATATGGTGATTGATAGGATTGTTGGGCCCTACCATACTGCTGTTGTGGGTACTGATTCTGATATTTTCTTGGCTGTGGGTAAGTCTGGGGATAATTTTGTCTAACAGCTTGTTTGTTATATGGGCTATCTTGTACAGTGTGGTTGGTGTATCTCCTTTCTATGGTGCGGTATTGGCTGTTAGGATTAACTTGGGGTTGAGCCATGATAGGGCACACACTAGCCATATGGTCTCCTCCACAGGTGTAGCATCATTTTCCTAGGGCAAATCTAGAAATTTTCTTGCTAGAAACACCTAATTTCTGAGCTACCTTTTCTACTAGATCCTCAATTGATGTGGATTGTGAGGAAGCGAGGCTAGTAGAGCTATCCAAATCTTTATAGATCTTTGAGAGCTCTAATTCCTCCCCTATATTATCCTCAATTTCTATGCACATGTGTACACACTCTTCTATGGATCTAGGGTCCTTTAAGTACACATATGATCTCAGTTTGGTACTTAACAATCCATCTAAAAATAAGGCCACTTGTTTGGCTGGAGTGGGTAACTCTGAAATAGGGTATCTCTCTATGTATTGCCTAAACCTTCTTCTTGCAAGCCTCACTGTCTCTTGAGGTGTTTGCTTGAAGTTGTATATCAGGGAGGATGTGTTATGCCTAATACCACTTTTGAAAAACTCAGTGATGAATGCTTCAAGAAGTTGGTCTATATTTCTATACTGATCTTGGTGAAGTGGTTGAAACCAAGTCAATGCAGTGTTCTTGAGAGTTAGGCCCAAAGCATTGTATTGAGTGAACAAGTCTTCAACTTGTTCAGCTCTCAAAACTTGCCTAAACTCTGCTACATGCTCATACGGGTCTCCTGTGCCATCGAAGCAATTCTTCATGGACTTAACTAATTGTGTGGGCCTTAAGGTTCTAGTGTGTTCTCTTGGCCTTGGTAGAGGGAATTCGTCTGTATTTTTTGGATTCCTTGGGTCCCTATGTCTCTCCCTATCCATCCTATCAGTTTCAGTCCTCGTTCTTTCTCTTCCCAATGGGTTAGCAAAGCTCACCTTGGGTCTATCTCTACTCCTTTCTCTTTGAGTCCCATGAGCATGAGATGTTCCCGCTCCTTGGTGACCATAAGACACAGTGGATCGAGGTTGGGGAAAGAAAAATTCACCTTTCCAAGTGTATGTGTGTCTTCCATGCTCTGAGACCACAAAGATCCTCTCTGAAGCATCATCTAAGTAGGTTACTTTGCCTGGGCTATCAGGATCTTTGAATTCATAGATGGTAAGAGCTCCTACTTCATTAGGCTTCTCAGGCTTATACCTCCAAAAAGCCTCATTCGTCTCTCGATTCAAGAGCAAATCTATGCTCCTATTGTCTTGGGGAACCCACTCTGGAGTGATCATTCTAGTCAGAACTGACTTGCCTTGAGGGGTTTTTGGCTCCTTTCCTAAGTTCCCTTGCTCTATGTCACATATTTCGACCTCTGAGGTTATGTTGCCAAATTCATCAGTTCTTTCTGGTTGGCTAGTGACCACATACATTGTTCCTGTTGGAGATAGATGTCTGCGGAAGCATGCGAACAGCACAAGGAAGAAGAAGAAGCTTGGGGCACAAACACACAATATTGAATGTATTACTAGAGAATGTACAAAGATAAGTAGCCCATTAGGGCAATAGGCGTATATACAAGCCGGGGAAAAAAACCTCCTAAAGAGGGAAAAAAGTGCCCCGACGGTCCTAGTGTGTTCACACACATCACTACCTAAATATATCAACAAATCCCCCCTGGGAGTATGCGGTGAACAAGGAGCTGGCACTCATGTATAAGGAAGTGCCAAGCTATGTGGAAATCACTCCACAAAAGGAAGTAAGCCCAAAGCTTTGCGGAAAGCTTCAAACTTCTCCCTAGGCAGAGCCTTCGTGAAAAGGTCTGCTATGTTCTCCTGTGTGGGCACATATGCCAAGCTGATCTCCCCTGCAGAGAACCTCTCCCTAACATAGTGATAATGCACCTCAATGTGCTCAGTGCAAGCATGGAACACAGGGTTCCTCGCAACTTCCAATGCGCTCTGACTGTCAGTGAAGATGGTGGTGGCAGAAGACTGGCCAACACCCAAATCAGCCATAAGGCGTTTGAGCCACACACACTCAACAGTCGCTATGAAAGCTGCCCTATACTCAGCCTCACAACTGGAAGTGGCCACAGTAGGCTGCTTCTTGCTCAACCAAGATATACATGAGCTACCAAGCATGAAGAAAAAACCACTGGTGGACACACGAGTGTCATAGCAACTAGCCCAATCTGAGTCAGAAAAAGCATGCAAATCTGGCGGTAGTGATACCCCCTTGGGATAAAACAACCCAAGTAGCCGAGTACCACTCAAGTAGCGAAAGATGCGCTTAACCGCCTTCCAATGCGTGACTCCTGGGCAATGCATAAACCTACTCATCTGTGAGACAGCAAATTGAATATCTGGCCGAGTAATGCATAAATAAATCAAACATCCAACAACCTGCTCATAGAGAACAGCATCAAATGCATCTCCAGCATCATCAAGACTCAATCGTAAACCTGTCTCCATAGGAGTGGCAATAGGCTTACAGTCTTCAAGGCCAAAACGCTGCAATAATGTGTCAATGTATTTCGTTTGACACAAAGCCATTCCACCATCAACTTGCATAAACTGAATGCCCAAATAGTGATGCAAATGCCCCAAATCAGACATCTCAAATGAGGCATGCAAATCAGCCTTGAAATCAGCAATATGCTTCTCAATAGGACCAGTGAGCAGCATGTCGTCAACATAGACAACAATGATCAGAAGCACATCATTAGCACGCTTAACATATAAGGTGCTTTCAGTTGGACTGTTCTCAAAATCATGTGCAACCAGATAGGCATGTATCTTCTCATACCAAGGACGTGGTGCTTGCTTTAAACCATATAATGGCTTCTTTAACCTGCACACCTGGTTTTCATGCCCTTTCTGCACAAAGCCACGGGGCTGAAAAACACACACTTCTTCATGCAAGTCAACATTTAGAAATGTTGTTTTAATGTCCAACTAATGTACATTCCAACCATGATGGGTTGCAAGTGCACAAATGCTCCGAACAGTAGTCATACGGCATGTAGGTGCAAAGGTCTCATCAAAATCAATGCCTCTTTCCTGCGCATAACCCTTTGCAACAAGCCTAGCCTTATACCTGTCCACTGTACCATCATGTTTACGCTTCAGCTTGTATACCCACTTAGTGCCAATGGCCTTCTTGCCAGGAGGCAAGTCACATAAAGACCAAGTACCATTCTTCATTATAGCATCATATTCAGATTGCATAGCAGCCATCCAATTTTCTGAATTTTGTGCTTCATCAAAGGAAACAGGCTCATTCTCATCACATATACTAAATGCAGCCATAGCATAGCAACCTAATGCAAAAGAGGCACTATGAGAGCCTGAACGAGTATGATATGACAGAGGTGCATCTAATTTGTTGTCACGCAAAGTCTACACGAGCCATTTTGGCATAGTTCTTGCCTGCTCAATATCAGCTCTCTCATCAATAAGTGCATCATGTGCATCTGCATCGGAAATAGAATTATCTGCATCATCACATGAAACTGCACACATGACAGCCTCAAGCCAGAAACTATGTGGTAAAGCCTGACTCTTGACCATACACCTCGCCATCTCCATGAGTGACCTGTTCTTTTGTTCAGCAACTCCATTCTGTTGAGGTGTATACAACATTGTACACTGGTGTTTTATCCCACGTTCAGCCAGAAATGCACTAAAATCAGAAGACATATATTCCCCCCCTCGATCAGAATGGAGGGTGCCCATTTTACATGCGAACAGATTTTCAGCCAAAACCAAAAACTGTTTAAAGCACATGAACACTTCGGACTTTGCTTTGAGTGGATATACCCATGCATGCTTGGAAAAATCAATGAAAGTCACGAAGTAAAGGTAATTTCCAAAAGAGGGTGTCTGCATAGGACCACAGACATCACTATGTACAAGCTGCAATTTTTGTGTAGCCCGAACTGAACCATCTTTTGGAAAGGAGGAATGCTGCATTTTGCCCAGAATACAGCCTTCACAAACATGTTTTCCAGGTGCCTCAAGCTTGGGCAAAGAAGACACCATATCATATTTCTGCAGGCGTAGCAAAATTCAGATGACCAAAGCGTGCATGCCAAAGCTTTGCATCTGATATAGCCTGAGAATCATGAACTGCACATGTCGAATCATTCACAGATCTTTCATAGTCTATGAGCTTATACAGCCCACGACATAAAATGCCAGAAGCAATAATAACATCGCCATTTGACAGATCATGAACTGTACATCTTTCATCAACAAATTTCACAACCAAGCCGATCTTGGCTAATGCAGAAACTGATAACAAATTCTTCTTGATCCCTGGCACAAATAAAGCATCTGACAAAGTGAAAGAACTACCATCAGCAGTAGTCAGAATGATCTTACCAACTCCCATAACAGGATAAGAGGAGTTGTTGGCACATGTGATAGTATTCCCTGTAGGGGCAGGCTCGAGTGAAGAGAAGAAGCTGCGCTGTGAGGTAATATGTTTGGTCGCCCCACTGCCAAAGTACCAAACATCTGAGTCCACTACAGACATGCACTGCTCATGAGAAGATGGGTCAAAACTGCAAACAGTAGTAAACGCCCATTCTTCTTCCTACACAAGATTAGCAGACTCTGTTTTTGGTGTAGAGGCTTCTGCAACAACCATTCCAGCCTCCTTTTTCTTTGCCTCCTTTGCAGCCAGTTTTGGACAGTTCTTTATGATATGATCATTCCCTTCACAGTACTTGCAAAACAATTTCTGCTTTTCTGATTTCTTCTCATCTTTATCCTGGTTCTTCGAATGTGCAGCATTTGCAGATTTCTGCTTACTAGTAGAAGAGCTCCATTTTCCTTTGCCCTTCTGACTAGCCAGGAGAGCTTGATCTGCAACACGCATAATGGACCTGTTCTGCCTGGACTGATCTTCCTGCAACAGAACAGAGACTAACTCCTCAAATGATAAGGCATTCAGATTGCCTTTCATCATCAACCTAAGAGTAGAAGCAAAACTCCGATATGAATCAGGAAGACCATTCAGAACGGTCTGCACAAGTGAGCTATCTGGTATAACCTCATCAGCAGAAATCAACTGTTCCTTCAAATCTTTGATCTTCGTTAGGAAATTGTCCATGGAATCACCTTATGTGCTCACTCTCCAACTTTTTTCGGAGGTAAACAACACGAGCCTCATTCCTAGCTTGGTACAATGTGGTAAGGGTATCCCAAGCATCCCTAGCTGTTCTGCAAGTTGCTCATTCTTTGAGACCAATCACTTGTTCCTTTTGAGTTCCTTTGTATGTGTTTTCTTATCTTTAGTTAAGGATCGTCAGGAGCACTTAAGTGTGTCGTACTTGATGTTCCTCGTCCACTTAGTTTAAATTCTTTTCCCCTTAAGTTGTCTCTTGACTACACTTTAACCTATTCTTGGACTTGAGAAATTAGAGGCTCTTAGAACTTGAGTATTCCTATCGTACTCCTAGTCAACCAAGACAACTACTCGCACTTAGCCTAAGCTAAGAACAGACTGAGGGGGTTGAGAGATGTTCCAACCTCAAGTCGTTTCTCCTTGCTACACTTGTCTGCCCAGGAAGCACGTTCCCAAGCCTGCACTTCTCCAAAATTTAACGACCCTTGTTCCCCCTTTTGTATTGCCAAAAAATCTTCTCTATAGCTCCCTTGGTGTACCTACAATTAGGATTCAGGGGGTTAAAATAGACAATCAGGACCTTTTAGGAGTTTAGTGTATTTTTCTAAGGCCTTTGTAATGGTATGGGTGATTGAATATGCAGCTATGCCCAAATTTTCAAAAAAATACCCCTCTATTTTTTTGTCGAAAATGCCTATCTATCGTGATAGACGGTGTCTGTCACGATAGACACTAGCTATCGGGTGGGCCTATCTGTCGCAATAGACGGTGTCTGTCATGATAGACGGGGTCTATCGTGGGGTCCTGTCAATCGCGAAAGATGGGTATCTGTCACAATAGACCGTGACAGTCGTTTGTTGTAGGACCTATCTGTCGCGATAGACGGTGTATGTCATGATAGACGGTGTCTATCGTCCGTCGTGGTTTGGGCTGTCGTGATAGAGGGTGTCTGTCGCGATAGACAGTCTCTATCGTGGAGTCCTGTTTGTCACGATAGACGGGTGTCTGTCACGATAGACCGAGTCTGTCGTCTGTTGTGGAGTTGTCTGTCATGATAGATGGGTGTCTGTCGCGATAGACGAGGTTTATCGTCTGTCATGGTTTTGGTCTATCGCGATAGACGAGGTCTGTTGCGATAGATGCTATCTATCATGGAGCTCTATCTGTCGCGATAGACAGGTGTCTGTCACGATAGACGGTCTCTGTCGTGGGTGCAGTCTGTCGTGATAGACGGTGTCTGTCACGATAGACGTTGTCTATCACAATAGACGGTGTCTATCGCGATAGACTCAAAAAACACAATTTTTTTTTAAACTTCTAGTGATTTGGAGTGCTCTAATGGTGTAGGTTATCGTGCCAAGCATGCATTCAAAAAATACTAAGTTTTTTTGTCTGTCGCGATAGACAGAGGTCGTCGTCTAGGGACTTGTGCAGAGTTCTATCGTACCTGTGCAAGCTACTGGAGATGGTGGTACAGCTAGGACCTGCAGCAAAATCTCAAAAAACACACAAAAACAGATAGGACACAAGCTCTCTCTCGTTCTCTCTCACAAATGAAATGAGGGGAATGAGGTGGGGAGGGGAATATGACCAAAAAATTGAAATTTTTGTGAAGATGGAGATGGGGGTGGGAGATGGTGAGGATGATGATGGTGATGATGGTGATGCAAAAAGAAGAAAAATAATGAAAAGAAAGGATATTACCTATGACTCCAATGTCTCAATTCTACCTCTTACCATCACACGCTCGTCCTCGAAGCTCTCTTCTCGACAACGGTGTCAAATTTGGTGTCACTATAGCACAATGGCAAGTACCAACATGAGGAGATCCACCTCATAATTGTCAATCCATGGAGACGTGAGGACTAGTATGAAGACTATGAGCAAGTGAAGGCACAAGTGCGTGAGTGAGAAGCACACAAACATGCACACACATACACACACACGCGCACACAAGGCAAGAACAAAGAGAGGAACAACGGAGTTCTTTGCATTATTCAAAAAGTCTCTTACATAAGCTCATCCACTAACAATCTAACCCCAAAGATGTGCTCTCTAGCTCTTTTTATAGTTTTTTACTAGCTTTGGCCTTGTTCAGACCTAGTATCCGGCCTAGTTAAAAATTAGGTTCTAGAGCCTATTTGAGGGCTCAAATGGAGTCTAAAAATTATGAAAATTGGTATGTAGCTAATTCTAATACTCCTCAAGCTCGAGGACTCCTCGGCTTGAACAAAATGCAATCCATTCTACCAAAAACGGGATTTATAATGTATGTGTAGTGATGAAAATCACTTGAGTTGGAAAGAGTTTATGGAAAAAAATGATTGGGCCTTGTTGCCATATTGTGCATGACTGCTCCTTTGTGCATATATGCTCTTCTTATGACTTGTATGCCAACACTATTGGCCTACCATCTTGGCTCAAGACTACCCCTATGGCTATGCTGCTAGCATCTGTCTCCAACTCAAATGGTTTCTATGGATCTGCCACTTGGAGTATAAGAGCCTCTGAAATAGATTGTTTCAGAGTATCAAAACTTTCTTATTGTTCTTGCTTCCATGAAAATGGTACTTTTATTTGAAGCAAGTTCATCATAGACACTGCTATCGAGAAATAAGAGGAAACGAATTTCCAATAGAAACCAGAAAGTCCTAGAAATGACTGTAACTGCTCCTCATCTTGTAGAGTAGGCCAAGATAGAATAACTAAGACCTTCTTGGGCTCCATCTTAACCCCATTGACCAATACCACATGCCCTAAATACTCTAGCTTTGGAAGAAACAATTGAGTCTTATTTGGATTTACAAACAATTGATTTTCTTTTAACTTATTTAATACTAATCCTTAATGACTTTCATGCTCATGTATAGACTTATTGTACACTAATAAGTCATCAACAATCCACAACAAACTTTCCAATGAATGGTCATAAAATATCATTCATTAAAATAATGAAAGTAGCAGGTGCATTAGTCAAATCAAATGGCATAACTAAATACTCATAATGGCCAAAACCGGAAAGTTGTTTTATATACATCTTGTTCCTTTATCCTGATTTGGTGGCAGCCACTTTTCAAGTCTATCTTACTATATATACAACTGCTCCACCTAGAGCATCAAGGAGATCATCTTTCTTGGGTATGGGATATCTATGCTTGATGGTAATCTTATTGAGTGTTTTCTAGCCAACACACATCTTATAAGATCCATCTTTCTTCTTCACTATAAGAACATGAGCATAAAGCACACATATACACACGAGCATACATTTTTAAATAACCAAAATATATGGTCACATTTAAGTTTCAACACCATGCTTATATAGTAAGGTTAAAAAAGTAGAAAGTGGTGGTTTATTTAGTGGTAAAAAAGAAAATAAGAGTTTGTTGCACATTTTGAACCTTATTTTTGTTTAAAAAGATTTTCTTATGGTTGTTTTCCATAGTTATGTACTTAAAAATAAAGATGAGAATCTAAGTAGTTATTGCATTGGATAGTGTGATAAACATATTTTGAATATATTATCATGCTTTTTGAATATGTTTGATGGATTCACACATGGAAATTCCTGAGTACAACAGTTTCCACATTTGACTATCTATTTAACGAGCATATATGTCATAGATATGTCATATCTATTTAATGAGCATATATGTCATATCTGCTCATTCAATGAAACTTTGTTGTATGTGGCATTTGCATCTCCTCATTCAATGAAACTTTGTTGTATGTGCCATGAGGGTTTAGTTCCTTGAGTGAATGAAGCTTCTCTCAATGCCCGTAAGTCCTTTTGTTTATGCAAACTTCATTTCCTTTTATGTTACAATTACAATTACTGTTTGTAAGATTTTTGGTAGATATTGCTACCTAGATGGTGTTCGCATATAAAAGGCTATAGGTACACTACGCGATGCTCCTTGTGCTGGAGGTGTGGAGCTGAATAATTTGTCTAAAGGATTTGATGAATTTAACAGCAGGTTGGATTTAATGAATTCTAAAGGATAGAAAGATTCTCAACAAGAGAAAGGGGGCCAGAGTGACACCCCTTCTCAAAAAAAAAGCGAAACTTCGCTTATGCGATGCTCCCTATATACACTATTGCATGAATGGTGCTTATTAAAGAATGGAGTGGATGTTGCATACGCATTGCATAGTGTCATTTATGTGACGTTTCTTAAAACCATCACATACTAACAAACTTTTTTGTGATGCTTGCGAATTGCCTCTGATGCAAAAGTGTCACACAAGCAATGCTAAGACTATATAAAAGAAAAATTCAATTTCTCCCCACACCATTGTGTAAGGAGCACATTGGGGCAAGAGGATATACACACACACACATAGAAGGGGAGAGAGAGAGAGAGGGAGAAAGAGCACATGCATGCATACATACACACATCCCTGTACACATGCATACATCAATACATACACACATACATGCACACACATACACATACATCACACACATGCACACATACATACACACATGCATACACACACACTTGCTTGCATACATACATACATACATACATACATACATACATACATACATATACGCATGCATATACACACATGTATATGTCACACACATGCACATAAATATACATACAAATCACATACACATGCATACATACACACATGCATACGTCACACACATATATGATTCACACATACATCACGCATATGCATCACACACACATATACACACATGCATAAACACATGCACAAAACACACATATGAACATATAGTTTACACACATATGTGTACATGCATACACAAACATATGCATACATGCATTCACACACATGCATGCATACACACACATGCATACATGCATGCATACACACACATGCATATATGCCATACACATCACATACATATGCATACACACATGCATACACACACATGCACATACATAGATACACAACGCACACATGCATACATACACACATGCATGCATACATATACATGCATATATCATGCACACATTCATATACATATATACACATGAAACACACAGATGCAAACACAAACATACATATATACACATGCATACATACTCAGATGAATATATGCATGCATACATACACATGAATGCACACATGCATACACACACATGTTTATATCACACACATACACATACACATCACACACACGTGCACACATACACACATGCATACACACACACAAATATCACACACACAAATATCACACACACATACGCATACATACATACACATCACACACACATGCATAGACACACATGAATAGACACACATGCATACATAGAAAATTGCATATATGCATGCATACATACATACACATATACATACACACACATGCATACATGCATACACACATGCATGCATACACACAGATACATATATCTCATACACGTCAAACACACATGCATACATATCACACAGACACATGCATACATGCATGCATACACACACATGCATATATCACACACACATTCACAAACATACATACACATCACACACACATGCATACATACACATGCATACATACTCACATGCGTACCTGCATGCATACATACACATACGTATATCACACACACATGCACATGCATACATACACATTACACACATGCATACATACACTCATGCATACACACACATTTTTACATACACATTCATATACACATTCATATATGCATGCATACACACATACACACACATACACACACATACACACACATACAAACACATCACACACACATACACACACATCACACACATGCATACGTACATCCACACATGCATACATACATACATGCATGCATATACACACATGTATATATCACACACATGCACATGCATAAACATCACACACACATGCATATACACACACATATATCACACACACATACACATACATACATGCACATCTCACACACACCCATGCATAGACACATATGCATGCATGCATACACACACATGCACAAAATATACATAAACACATGCATACAAGCATACATGCATGCATACACATAGATGCATATATCCCATACACATGCACATACATACATATAGATTACACACACATGCATACGGATACATGCACATACATACATACATATCACAAACACATGCATACATATGCATGCATGCATACACACACATGCATACATAAACACACATTTGCACATGCATTCATACACACACACACCTATAAATGGATGCACATACACACATATATCAAACACACATGCGGATACATACATACACATCACATGCATATGCATACACACACACATGCATACAACCACATGTATGCACAAACATACATACACCACACACACACACACATGCATACATGCACACACACACACATGCATATGTCACACAAATATGCACATACATACATACACATCACACACATGCATACACACACATGCATACATACACATGCATACACACATTCATGCATATATACACACATACATGCACACATGTACACACACATCACATACACACATATGCATACGTACATACACACATGCATACAAACATAGATGCATACAAACATACATGCATAGAGACATACATGCATGCATACACACACACATGTATATATCACACATATGCACATACCTACACATGACACACACATGCATATGCACATGCATACACTCATGCATACACTCATGCATACACACATGCATATATCACACCCATATACACATACATACATACACATCACACACAGACAAACATGCATACATACACACATGCATACATATACACATACATACATGCATGCATACACACAAATATGCACAAATATACATACACATACATGCATATAACACACATGTATACACACACATGTATATATCCCATAAACATGTACATACATACATACACATCTCACACACATACATAAAAACATGCATGCATACACACACACACACATGTAAACATATGCACTTACATACATATATTAGACACACATGAAGATACATACATATATACATATCACACACACACATATGCATACATACACACATGCATACACGTATGCATACAGACACCATATGCACAACCATATATAAACCACAAACACACATGCATACATGCATGCACACTTACACATACACATGCATATTTCACACACACACATGCACATACATACACATCACACACAACATGCATGCATACATACACATGTGCATGCATGCATACACATGTTCATATACACATGCATGCATACATACACACACACACATCATACACACATATCATACACACACATGCATACATACACACATGCATACACATATATATGCATACCTACATGCATGCATAAATGCACATGTATATATATCACACATGTGCACATACATACACATCACACACATGTGTACATACACATCACACATGTGCACATACATACACATCACACACATATCATTCCATATCTTCAAACATTTAAACATTTAACCATATAGACATGCATATGGTAAGAGAAATACCTAGGTATTGGGCAATTGATTACTTCAAGATAATGCCATTTACAAAAGAACCATATATTCTTCTTAACCATATTGAACGTGTTTTCTTACAAAAAACCCTGATGCTCATCCTTGGTGGCAAGTCATTCATGTCCAATCTAGAGGTAAATCATTGTTTGACAATTTTTTTGTTAGAGGGATCTAAGAAAATTATGATGATGGTCCATCATCAAATATTGACATATCAACATTTGGGAGAGAAATTAGAATCATTCTACTCAACAACGATAACAATCTATGAGGTGACAATGATAATACTATTCATTAGATTATGAAGAGGAATAACCACAAGAAATCAATATTAATCCATCCACATATGATTTCATTTATGAAAACATAGGTTTAACAATAGACGAAGTGGTAGAAATCAATAAAGATAATGAAGATGAGAGTATAGTGATGTTTTATCACAATGACAGTGATAATAAAAGTACATGACTAGATCTACTTGTAGACTCAATATTCATGGAAGATTCTAGGTACTTGTAGATTCAATATTCATGTAAGATTCTAGGTATTTGTAGATTCAATATTCATGGAAGGTTCCATGCATTTTTTATGTCCAAAAATGGACTAGAATTTTGAATCCACCCATTTCACATGTCAATAGTGAGATAGCACAAAGAAATAAATAGTGCATTAGCCAAGTATGTTCATTTTGAACCAACGTTATTACTCATTCCCTACTTTTCACTCATATGAGTTTATCAAGTGAAAATCTAGATGGTGTTTGGAATCATATGGGTGAGGATCAGATAGTAGATTCCCCTCTATTCATTTTGGAATATTTTAGAATGAAAATATCTCTCAAGGGGGATAAATATTATAAACTAAATTCTATGATCTGAGTGTTTGAGCACTTTAGACAGATCTAAAGTCAAACACCATTTGGTCACTCATTTGAATGGCCAAAGATTTCGAGACTAGATGAATTAAGCATTAGCTTCATTACCTCTTTTAAAAAAAAAATCCATTTAACCTAGTGGTTAAGTCTCAAGGTTGGGAAGGAAGAGGTCTTGAGTTCAATCCCCATGGGGCCCATGTGGAGAGGGTCTTGGCTTCAAGCCCCATGGGCAGCATGCAGAGAGTTTTGCCCAAAGATCTCTAGAGCCTTCTAACTTGAGTTGACATGGGCTAACTTGAGTCTCTAGAGATTTAACTCAAGTGCGAGTACATCTACTACTAGTGGACTCTAGTGGAAGGTACTTGAACAGGTCTTACGCCGCAGGAAAAGATGATTACACGAGGCTTTATTTGGTTTAAATCCCTCGCAATCGGTTTACTTGGATTACCTAGAGCCCACAATTAGCTCTTGGTTGACACTCCGTTGGCCTATGCCCTAGCTTTCAAATCCCAATTCCAAAAGGTGCTTCTACCTTGCTTAGTGTGTCCTTCTACGAGTGGAGCTTGCCCTCAAGTTCTCAAACTTTTGCCTACATGTCAGCATGTACGTGAGTAAGTTGGGTAGGTTTTCTTGATCCTATTGATTGAGATAAGTGCCCCTATCAGAGTCTACAATGAGCGGGAGATCTATGGGATTGCCATTCTATTCAAGCTGCAGTGCACCCTTGCATCTAGGAGCCATGGAAAACTTGGTCGAGTCTATACTTCCAAAGAGCAACTTCCTTCTGCTCCTCCCCTCGAGCATGCACACCAAGCTGCCTCCTCTTAAAGAGGAGCTCTGCTCCAGGACACCTCGATTGGAAGAACCATGCCCTCCGCTTCTATGCTTCCTGACATGTAAGAGAACAACAGAAAAAATCCCTCTTCTTTTTGGACTTCTCTGAATGCCCTCCAGCCAACGGACGAGAAGAGGCAGAGGCCAACTTCAATCTCTAGAGGCCCGAGTCGGTCAGTATATTCCAATTTCACTAAGTGCCACTTGGATATAAGCACTCCCCAACTGAAGAAGAAAACGGCCAAGAAGACTCCCTTCTGTTGTCTTCAGGAAGCGAGAGAACTCCCTGCAAAGAGTATGTCTCCCTCTGTCTTCGAAGAGTTCCACCTCCAAATCTCCTCTCTACCTACTGCTATTCTCCGTCCGAGGAGAGAGAGAAAAATTGAGACAGACCAACCCCCCATACTCTTTTCTGAACAGTGGATCTCCTCCAATAGCTCCCCTCTGCACAACTGCACACAGAAATCCACAACAAGAAGAAAACAAGATAACCTGATTCTCCTCCTCTTGAGTCCCTGTGACCTGCACAAAAACCACAAAACCCACCAAAAAATTGGACTCTTGGCCTGGTATACTTCCTCTCTGATGCACATACTAGTTTTTGTTAGAAACACATGAACTTAGCGTATGATAGAGTATGCCCATGAATTGACATTCATGCCATTACAGTCAAGTTTATAGGTCGCTTAAAGATCTTTGATCTTTACTTTATTAATGAACGTCCCATGAGTAGCATCATTTATCCTTAGCAGACTTCGGCAGCACAAAGCTTAAAATCTCTCCTCACAACCTGAAGTACGATCTGAGAGAGGAAATAACCAAAAGACCAGCCTTAACTTTGATCAACCTTCGATCTTTCTCAGTTGCAGTTGAGCATCCTGCATGCTTGTTCTCAGTATGTATTCAAAGCACGATTTCTCTCTTCAGCGTCAAAGCTCTGAGTTTGTTTCTTCCTTTTCGTAACGAAATCTTATTTCGACCATGTAGTCGAAGTGCAAGAGAGTTAGATTTCCCTCAGCAATCAACACCCTGACGCTTCGTTGGTAGTGTTTGGTGCCTACCTTGATCCATTAAGTGAACAACTTCTCATATTGAATACTTTTCATTCAACTGAACAGGCCCTCGATTTTTCTCGAGAATTCTCCTACAGAGAACCCAAGCTCCAACCTAAAAGCGCCAGGAACAAAGACATATAGGGATAGAACCAGAAGCCTCTATGCTCCTATTCTTGCAATCCGCCTTGCCCGGTTTCTTCCCTTTTTCCCTAATTTTCTTAATGCACACACACCAAAATTTCCTTCCTCTTCCCCAGTAGAGAGTAAAGAGAGCATGTGTCACCTTAGAAATCACCAGCCGAACAGAGTTTAAAATGATCCACAAGATTCTAAATTGATAGATCCATCGTACCGTATGCCAGCAGATCCTTCATCTTTTGAGTTTCTCGTGATCCCCTTCTAAGTTCGCCTGTTGCATACTCCTGAAGCCGTCAAAATGATGGGTCTCCAGTACCCAAATATTGATCTCGCAAGAGCACATCATCCTCCCGTTGGTGGTGTTCTAAAACCTCCCAGGACTTCGGAATATATCCTCAGCATGTTTCCTTCCTTCTGTTGCCCTCCCTCTGTCCGCTCCAGAAGCTGTGATTTCTCAAAAAAAACTCCAGACGTTCTCCTACTCCTCCTCTGCTACTCTGCTTGTTGATCTTGATTATGTCATCGAGCGCCTTGTCGAGATTCATGGTCACTGACAGTTGGCAAGCAACAAAGAAAGATGGGGGCGGCGGCCTGCACTCTTCCAATAAAACCAGAAACACGACCTCTTCCTATAGAGGAACCACCATAAACTCCTCGAATCGCTGGTGAGAAAACACCTGTGCCTATAAGTTCTATCTTCATTGGCTTCCCATCAAGCTGGACATTATTGTACCGCTTCAATGCATTGATAGCATCAGCTCGTCTTACAAAGACCACATCAGCTGTTCCAATGGAGCGCCCACTTCTATCATAGTGTATTGCATAATGCTTCAACTCCCCAACTTCTGAAAAAAGTTCCTTTATGTCTTCATTCGAGACATCGTAATCAAGATTAGAAATGTACAATTTGGCGCTCGTTTCAATCCCAAGTGCACTACCAATCGCATCTTCAAACATATCTCGCCGCAGTCCAGCACCAGGACGCCGTGTGAGAAAAGACTTAGCTACTTGGTATGCAGTAGGACGCCTGGGGCGAAGAAAATCCCCGGCTATGCCCCCCTTATCAGATCAGCGCTCCCCCTTCCCATAGAAGAGAGCACCCTACCAATGCGCTCTCCGCAGCAGTGCAGAACTCGAGGGTAGTCAGACTGTTATCAAAGAACTCCTTCACGAGTAAAAACACCTCCTTGCTCTTCCAGACGTCCTCCTTAAACTCCAGAATCACCTCCATGACGTCGCCATCGAGCTCTAGCAAGCTGGTCGTTACCTCCTTCAACGAATCAAAAGAAAAGCTGAACTCTTCACCCCCTCTTTTCGTGTTGTCCTTCTCTAAAACCCCCAACAGAGCACTGCTTCTTCCTTTCCCCTAGCAAAAACAGCTGCATATCAATGCCGAGATGTCCCACAGCTGCCAAAAACTCAAAACCTTTCGGGATCCACCATAGCCGAGCACCCTCTATCCTCCTCAAAAAACTAATCCCAGCAGTTTTATGCGCAATCTGCTAGCAAGAGCTCACAAATACCTCTTCCAAGCTTTCTCCTCGAATAGGCCCTCTAAAGGACTTCAAGTTCACTGCTCAGACAAACATTTTCGTGTTGTTCTCAATACCGGTAGTAGTCCAGTCTGCCAATAAGTGCACCACTGTATTCACCCTCGAAGTATTCTTTATCCTCTGCGTGGTTGATTCACTATCCACCAGATCCTTCTCCTCTCTTCCATGCATAGCGGCCCCTTGCGGAAGGGAGTCACCACTGACGGGCTTCTATTCCGATATATGATGCCCGTTTTCGTCAGAATGGTGGTACTTCCCCCACGAGTTGCCCTTCAACACTTCAGCAACCCCCTCTGCAGAAACCGAAGAGAGCAGAACGAGAGAGAGACGGGGAGAGTGGAGTGAGCCCCCAAAATGCCCCAGCTGGTCTTTTTTTCCCCCGAAACGAGGCATGCCTCCCTCCTTACCTGTACATCGGCGCTCCTTGTCTCTTCCTCCGTTCAATGGCCTACGTGCTCAACAGCACAGCACCCTAGTGATGTTATGAACAGGTGGACCTCATCGAGCTAAGCCTGCGAGCCCCCGAGAAAACCACCACGCAAAACGCTCTTATCATCCCCCCAAAAAAACAAGCCTATCCACCCCTTTTGAGCACTAATGATAAGGACTTGCTATGGATGTCATCGATTGATGGTCCCCACATCTATGCTTCAGAAACAACCAAAACATCAGTAGACCGAAATACTAGTGCATATTGAACCACAAATTTGTAACCCAATCGGCATGCCAAAATCAAAATCAGCACAAATTTGTGTAACCCAATCAGCACTCTTTTCAATGACGTGGAAGGATTGTGTCATTTCAATCAGAAGCTTTCTTGCCTAGAAGAAACTCATCAAAATGTATGTGTAATCTAGAGCGTCATTGATATCCATCAACAGGAAACAGGAAATGTTGCACATACCTATTCTGTCATAATCATCCACTCAATTTCCTTTGCATTCTCATACATTCCAGCATCAGCATAGATGTTTGCCATACAAACATAGGCTGCAGACTCTGTGCTATCTAGACGTATTGCCTGTTCAAATGCCTGCCGACCAAGATGCACATCACCCCACTTTCGGCAAGCTGTCATAACATTTAGCCACATCACCATTGTTGGTTGAAATGGTGTTTTATTCATTATTGTCATTAGTCGATCTAGTTGGCCTGCTCGCCCAAGAAGATCAACAAGGCATGAATGATGTTTAATAGATGGACTCAAACCATAGTCTGTCCACATGACTTCATAGTATTGCTCTCCCTTGTCAACTAAACCTGCATGGTTGCAAGCAGTCAAGACACTTAAGAATGTTATTTGATCTGGCTTCACACCAACTTTTCTCATTCTATCAAAATAAGAAAGTGCAATATCAATCTCCGCTTGCTGAGCATAGCCAGTAATTAACGCTGTCCATGTAAGTGCATCTGGAGATGGTAATTGATTGAAAACTTCATCAGCTTTCACTAGTGCACCACATTTCGAATACATGTCTACCAGTGCACTGCCAATAAACACGTCTTTCTTGCCTATACCAGATTCTTTCAGTTCATTGTGTATTTGTATGCCTTCATCTATGGCTCCAATAGTCCCACAAGCTCTCAAAGCGCATGTGTAGGTGATGACATCTGGACTAACACCGTGGGTTCTCATTTGTTTGTACAAAATTAAAGCCTTTTTACCCTGCTCCTGCTCCACATGGCCTGCAATCAGTGCATTCCATGAGACCCTATCACGAACCTTAAGCTTGCTGAAAACAGACTTTGCCTTTGCAAGCATGCCACATCTTGCATACATATCAATCACTGCATTTTCAACGGCAGTACCAAGTTCCCGATCCATTCTGATCATGATGGCATCATGTAGTTGCAAATACTTCCCTTCAAACATTTGATCACTCTTCAAATACCTGTAATCAAACATCTTCTTCTGCCAAATACAAACATATTAGTGCACCAAAACCGACCATGTATTGAGCTAACATACTCCCCTCTTCTTAATTGCGAAGTCGTCCTCGACGAGCGATATGCTACCTGCACTCCAGTTCCAACATGTGATCATCACTCAATCAAATACAAATCTTTACCTTGCATGCCTATTCTCTTCTTCCTCGATGTAGCACCTGCAATCACCCTCATACAATCATCGGTTAGTACCAAAATCCAATCATTCCACTTACCATCTTTGTCCATCCTCTCGCATCTTCATCGACATGTCCACCTGTCTGCAAACTTCATTAAAACATTAGAACCTTTTTCATCAAATCCCAATAACATCTACAACCAAAATGGAAAGACAATCATCCACATCACACATATACACTCGGCACACACATCATGATCCCGCATCACTCATGCATTCTCGTCACGCACAACATACATACATGCAAACAGAAGACATATCCACATTCGCTCTCGTCACTCTTCTCGACTACTCATTCAACACGTCACACATCTTTATTCCACATATCAACACACTTTCTACACACAGCTTATATATGTAAGCAAGTACCATCCTTGAATTTCATTTTTCCTACCTTCGAGGCTATACCGCCACCTCCCCCCAATTCTTCTTCCATTTCCAATCGAGTCCTCCTGTTTATTTTTCATGCCTCTTCAACCTAGGGTTTCCTATTCCCACTTGCCTTCCTGTCTATCTCTCTGTTTTTCTTGCTCGTCGACTAGATCATATGCTAGGTCACCACCATACCTCTTGAATTGATGGACACGCGGCAAAGACCACTCAAGCCTAACATGAGCTCATCGTCGACATGATTCGGGATATCGCAAGTAGTTGCATAGCCTAAGAACCAAAATGGGCACCTCTCAAGAATTCAAAGACGAACGAAGTAACTAGCACGCTTGGATCTCTCGAGTCCAAGTCTTCCACGGACACGTAGCAGACAAAACCCTAGCCGAGCTTAAGCTTCAATTTGACATGTTTCATCGGGAGCCCACACATAACCCAAATCCCCACAACACAAACACAGATATTCCCATCCGAGCATCATGCTCTCTCACCTCTCTTATGTCCCCCCTCGAGCGAGGAATTCTTCTCATTCATTTTTTTCCACATTTTTTTTTTCATCATTTTTTTTCACATATTTACTCACACTTGCCGGCCTACGCTGAAGCTGGATGCGACTCGTGGACTCGACCACCCGATCGAGTTTGTTCCACCCATCTACCAACCCAACGCAGCGCACGACACACAGACAGCTAGCCCTATGCGAAACCGACGTCGGTTCGTGGCTTTGACCATCCGGCCAAAGTGGGTCCACCCACCTATCGGCCCACATAGGCGCGTAGCCACACTCACACATACACAAACATATATTTTTTCATTTATTTTTTTTTTATTCCCGCATCTCGAGAATTAGGAGACAAAAGAAAGGACTTTTTCCCAACCCAACGAATCACGACACACACACATAATCTCCCCTCATGGACATCCCGATGAGACATATCTCCTCTTTGCTACCACTCAAGCCAAAATCCAGCCACTAATGCCATGGTCAACCAGTCCTCGCAAAACCCGCACACACTAATTACTTTGCCGACCTGAAACCTCAAAAAGTGTCACTTCAGTTCCTAAGTGTACAACAAACTTGGTCCATCCGTCCTCACATCTCAGACTTGTAATCCGCAAAGCAAACCCTAGTCAGACTACAGCCGTCCTCACCCACATCCATCGCCTCGTCTATTCTTTTCATCTCCAACCTCTGCCTCGTAGAGCTTCTACATGATTCGACAGCTTGCTGATATTGTCCTCTAACCAAGCAATACGGTCTGGAAGGCCACCATTCATTACTACACCTCTTAATGCCTCGAGCTTCAAAGCTAAATCCCTTATCCCTTCTTCTTTTCGCTCATCACTACCTTGGAGTCGAAAAATCTCATCATACTTGATGGAACCGAACCCACATTTTCTTCTTCTCCTCTTCTAAATGGCTCATCTTTCTTTCTATTTCCAAAGGAACCTCCTCGCTCCTCCCTGCTTGGCCAGACAACTTTTCAACCTCTTCTCGAATCGACCTCTCCTCCCAGATTCTACTCATATTTTCTACTTCCAGATCATCCACTTTTTTCGACAACTCCTTCGCCTTTTCTAACTCCACGCCTATCGCCTCTAACTTGTCCAACATCACTTTTATCTCTTCTTCCATTTTCCCTGTTCTCGGGTCTTCCGCTTGTCCTCGCGTCTCATCGTCTTTCTGATTCATCCACCTACCGAGCTTGCTACTCAGCCTTGCATTCTCTTTCTCTACACGTCTCATTTTCTCATTACTCTCCGCTTGGGCACTTTTCACCCTTTCTAACTCTAGGTGGAACTCGTCACATGCCTTACCCGCTTGGTCACTGTATCGACGGATTATGCTTTGTACCTTCTCAATTTCATGCTCCATTCCTTCGACTCTCCTCATCAGGTCATCCTCGTCTCTTGAGAGCTCTTCTTCGATCACAACTCCAAAGCAGTCGGCTACCATCAAGCCGGATCTCAAGTCCCAGACCACGTTTTCACTCTCGGGCTTCACAAGATCTTGCCTCCAGCTTTTGTTTACTCTTTTCCGCTCCTTGTTTTCATTTTTCAACATTCGTACTTGCTTTTCCCAAGTTCGTAGGACCTCGGCCATTTTCACTTGATTTTCCTCTAATTTCTCTATTTTGATCCTCTCGTTATCTCGCTCCACGCGAAGCAAATTGACTTGACATTCCAAGCTCTTTACGAGGTCCATCAAGGCTTGATTCTCGGATTCCCTATCTATGTCCCCATTCACTCTTGCGGTCTCCATCGACGTGGCAGCTCCACTCATGTCAACTTCCACATACAAAGAGGATAAACACCTATCCGATTGATTCGTTGCGACCTTTATGCCAGTCACCTCTTTTGAGCCACACACGTGCTCGCATAGTCTCTTTTTCCCACAGTCCACACATGTGGGGACAAAATCCAACGGGGTGCATACACGAGGGCAATATTTGGCTATATGCCCAATCTGCTCGCAACACCAGCATCTCACATAATTTGATATCGGGCCAAATCGCCACCCTCGGTTCACATGATGTCTCATGGTCGGATGAGAATCTATCCATCTCCTATTTTGTCCAAAATTCCCTTGCCTTATATTCGCTTTCTCAAAACTAGAGGCTTGTCTTTGTTGGGCCATTTCTCTAATGAAGATCAGAGCAAATTTGGGATCGAATTGGTTGTGCCACACGATTGGGGCACCAAGCGAACTCGTAGCACTCTCGATGAGATGTGCTAAGCCAATTCCCGGCAGACGCACCAAAATGAACAGGTCTTACGCCGCAGGAAAAGATGATTACACGAGGCTTTATTTGGTTTAAATCCCTCGCAATCGGTTTACTTGGATTACCTAGAGCCCACAATTAGCTCTTGGTTGACACTCCGTTGGCCTATGCCCTAGCTTTCAAATCCCAATTCCAAAAGGTGCTTCTACCTTGCTTAGTGTGTCCTTCTACGAGTGGAGCTTGCCCTCAAGTTCTCAAACTTTTCCCTACATGTCAGCATGTACGTGAGTAAGTTGGGTAGGTTTTCTTGATCCTATTGATTGAGATAAGTGCCCCTATCAGAGTCTACAACGAGCGGGAGATCTATGGGATTGCCATTCTATTCAAGCTGCAGTGCACCCTTGCATCTAGGAGCCATGGAAAACTTGGTCGAGTCTATACTTCCAAAGAGCAACTTCCTTCTGCTCCTCCCCTCGAGCATGCACACCAAGATGCCTCCTCTTAAAGAGGAGCTCTGCTCCAGGACACCTCGATTGGAAGAACCATGCCCTCCGCTTCTATGCTTCCTGACATGTAAGAGAACAACAGAAAAAATCCATCTTCTTTTTGGACTTCTCTGAATGCCCTCCAGCCAACGGACGAGAAGAGGCAGAGGCCAACTTCAATCTCTAGAGGCTCGAGTCGGTCAGTATATTCCAATTTCACTAAGTGCCACTTGGATATAAGCACTCCCCAACTGAAGAAGAAAACGGCCAAGAAGACTCCCTTCTGTTGTCTTCAGGAAGCGAGAGAACTCCCTGCAAAGAGTATGTCTCCCTCTGTCTTCGAAGAGTTCCACCTCCAAATCTCCTCTCTACCTACTGCTATTCTCCGTCCGAGGAGAGAGAGAAAAATTGAGACAGACCAACCCCCCATACTCTTTTCTGAACAGTGGATCTCCTCCAATAGCTCCCCTCTGCACAACTGCACACAGAAATCCACAACAAGAAGAAAACAAGATAACCTGATTCTCCTCCTCTTGAGTCCCTGTGACCTGCACAAAAACCACAAAACCCACCAAAAAATTGGACTCTTGGCCTGGTATACTTCCTCTCTGATGCACGTACTAGTTTTTGTTAGAAACACATGAACTTAGCGTATGATAGAGTATGCCCATGAATTGACATTCATGCCATTACAGTCAAGTTTATAGGTCGCTTAAAGATCTTTGATCTTTACTTTATTAATGAACGTCCCATGAGTAGCATCATTTATCCTTAGCAGACTTCGGAAGCACAAAGCTTAAAATCTCTCCTCACAACCTGAAGTACGATCTGAGAGAGGAAATAACCAAAAGACCAGCCTTAACTTTGATCAACCTTCGATCTTTCTCAGTTGCAGTTGAGCATCCTGCATGCTTGTTCTCAGTATGTATTCAAAGCACGATTTCTCTCTTCAGCGTCAAAGCTCTGAGTTTGTTTCTTCCTTTTCGTAACGAAATCTTATTTCGACCATGTAGTCGAAGTGCAAGAGAGTTAGATTTCCCTCAGCAATCAACACCCTGACGCTTCGTTGGTAGTGTTTGGTGCCTATCTTGATCCATTAAGTGAACAACTTCTCATATTGAATACTTTTCATTCAACTGAACAGGCCCTCGATTTTCCTCGAAAGAATTCTCCTACAGAGAACCCAAGCTCCAACCTAAAAGCGCCAGGAACAAAGACATATAGGGATAGAACCAGAAGCCTCTATGCTCCTATTCTTGCAATCCGCCTTGCCCGGTTGCTTCCCTTTTTCCCTAATTTTCTTAATGCACACACACCAAAATTTCCTTCCTCTTCCCCAGTAGAGAGTAAAGAGAGCATGTGTCACCTTAGAAATCACCAGCCGAACAGAGTTTAAAATGATCCACAAGATTCTAAATTGATAGATCCATCGTACCGTATGCCAGCAGATCCTTCATCTTTTGAGTTTCTCGTGATCCCCTTCTAAGTTCGCCTGTTGCATACTCCTGAAGCCGTCAAAATGATGGGTCTCCAGTACCCAAATATTGATCTCGCAAGAGCACATCATCCTCCCGTTGGTGGTGTTCTAAAACCTCCCAGGACTTCGGAATATATCCTCAGCATGTTTCCTTCCTTCTGTTGCCCTCCCTCTGTCCGCTCCAGAAGCTGTGATTTCTCAAAAAAAATTCCAGACGTTCTCCTACTCCTCCTCTGCTACTCTGCTTGTTGATCTTGATTATGTCATCGAGCGCCTTGTCGAGATTCATGGTCACTGACAGTTGGCAAGCAACAAAGAAAGATGGGGGCGGCGGCCTGCACTCTTCCAATAAAACCAGAAACACGACCTCTTCCTATAGAGGAACCACCATAAACTCCTCGAATCGCTGGTGAGAAAACACCTGTGCCTATAAGTTCTATCTTCATTGGCTTCCCATCAAGCTGGACATTATTGTACCGCTTCAATGCATTGATAGCATCAGCTCGTCTTACAAAGACCACATCAGCTGTTCCAATGGAGTGCCCACTTCTGTCATAGTGTATTGCATAATGCTTCAACTCCCCAACTTCTGAAAAAAGTTCCTTTATGTCTTCATTCGAGACACCGTAATCAAGATTAGAAATGTACAATTTGGCGCTCGTTTCAATCCCAAGTGCACTACCAATCGCATCTTCAAACATATCTCGCCGCAGTCCAGCACCAGGACGCCGTGTGAGAAAAGACTTAGCTACTTGGTACGCAGTAGGACGCCTGGGGCGAAGAAAATCCCCGGCTATGCCCCCCTTATCAGATCAGCGCTCCCCCTTCCCATAGAAGAGAGCACCCTACCAATGCGCTCTCCGCAGCAGTGCAGAACTCGAGGGTAGCCAGACTGTTATCAAAGAACTCCTTCACGAGTAAAAACACCTCCTTGCTCTTCCAGACGTCCTCCTTAAACTCCAGAATCACCTCCATGACGTCGCCATCGAGCTCTAGCAAGCTGGTCGTTACCTCCTTCAACGAATCAAAAGAAAAGCTGAACTCTTCACCCCCTCTTTTCGTGCTGTCCTTCTCTAAAACCCCCAACAGAGCACTGCTTCTTCCTTTCCCCTAGCAAAAACAGCTGCATATCAATGCCGAGATGTCCCACAGCTGCCAAAAACTCAAAACCTTTCGGGATCCACCATAGCCGAGCACCCTCTATCCTCCTCAAAAAACTAATCCCAGCAGTTTTATGCGCAATCTGCTAGCAAGAGCTCACAAATACCTCTTCCAAGCTTTCTCCTCGAATAGGCCCTCTAAAGGACTTCAAGTTCACTGCTCAGACAAACATTTTCGTGTTGTTCTCAATACCGGTAGTAGTCCAGTCTGCCAATAAGTGCACCACTGTATTCACCCTCGAAGTATTCTTTATCCTCTGCGTGGTTGATTCACTATCCACCAGATCCTTCTCCTCTCTTCCATGCATAGCGGCCCCTTGCGGAAGGGAGTCACCACTGACGGGCTTCTATTCCGATATATGATGCCCGTTTTCGTCAGAATGGTGGTACTTCCCCCACGAGTTGCCCTTCAACACTTCAGCAACCCCCTCTGCAGAAACCGAAGAGAGCAGAACGAGAGAGAGACGGGGAGAGTGGAGTGAGCCCCCAAAATGCCCCAGCTGGTCTTTTTTTCCCTCGAAACGAGGCATGCCTCCCTCCTTACCTGTACATCGGCGCTCCTTGTCTCTTCCTCCGTTCAATGGCCTACGTGCTCAACAGCACAGCACCCTAGTGATGTTATGAACAGGTGGACCTCATCGAGCTAAGCCTGCGAGCCCCCGAGAAAACCACCACGCAAAACGCTCTTATCATCCCCCCAAAAAAACAAGCCTATCCACCCCTTTTGAGCACTAATGATAAGGACTTGCTATGGATGTCATCGATTGATGGTCCCCACATCTATGCTTCAGAAACAACCAAAACATCAGTAGACCGAAATACTAGTGCATATTGAACCACAAATTTGTAACCCAATCGGCATGCCAAAATCAAAATCAGCACAAATTTGTGTAACCCAATCAGCACTCTTTTCAATGACGTGGAAGGATTGTGTCATTTCAATCAGAAGCTTTCTTGCCTAGAAGAAACTCATCAAAATGTATGTGTAATCTAGAGCGTCATTGATATCCATCAACAGGAAACAGGAAATGTTGCACATACCTATTCTGTCATAATCATCCACTCAATTTCCTTTGCATTCTCATACATTCCAGCATCAGCATAGATGTTTGCCATACAAACATAGGCTGCAGACTCTGTGCTATCTAGACGTATTGCCTGTTCAAATGCCTGCCGACCAAGATGCACATCACCCCACTTTCGGCAAGCTGTCATAACATTTAGCCACATCACCATTGTTGGTTGAAATGGTGTTTTATTCATTATTGTCATTAGTCGATCTAGTTGGCCTGCTCGCCCAAGAAGATCAACAAGGCATGAATGATGTTTAATAGATGGACTCAAACCATAGTCTGTCCACATGACTTCATAGTATTGCTCTCCCTTGTCAACTAAACCTGCATGGTTGCAAGCAGTCAAGACACTTAAGAATGTTATTTGATCTGGCTTCACACCAACTTTTCTCATTCTATCAAAATAAGAAAGTGCAATATCAATCTCCGCTTGCTGAGCATAGCCAGTAATTAACGTTGTCCATGTAAGTGCATCTGGAGATGGTAATTGATTGAAAACTTCATCAGCTTTCACTAGTGCACCACATTTCGAATACATGTCTACCAGTGCACTGCCAATAAACACGTCTTTCTTGCCTATACCAGATTCTTTCAGTTCATTGTGTATTTGTATGCCTTCATCTATGGCTCCAATAGTCCCACAAGCTCTCAAAGCGCATGTGTAGGTGATGACATCTGGACTAACACCGTGGGTTCTCATTTGTTTGTACAAAATTAAAGCCTTTTTACCCTGCTCCTGCTCCACATGGCCTGCAATCAGTGCATTCCATGAGACCCTATCACGAACCTTAAGCTTGCTGAAAACAGACTTTGCCTTTGCAAGCATGCCACATCTTGCATACATATCAATCACTGCATTTTCAACAGCAGTACCAAGTTCCCGATCCATTCTGATCATGATGGCATCATGTAGTTGCAAATACTTCCCTTCAAACATTTGATCACTCTTCAAATACCTGTAATCAAACATCTTCTTCTGCCAAATACAAACATATTAGTGCACCAAAACCGACCATGTATTGAGCTAACAGTACTTAAGGAGATGTGGAGATCACACATGCACCTATGGATTCCATTTACATTTGTGGTCCTCGTTGATTCGAGTACCTATATATAGTGGCACAAGGTTGGGAGGAGATTCATCTCTCTAGCAATGGGTGCTTCTAATAGTTTATTTCGTTACATTGGTATCAGAGAAAAGTATCCTAAGTTGGAAAAATCTCATTTTGGATTTGACTTGATCAAGTTATAGAGAGGTTGATCAAAAGTAAATGGCACACTTTCTCCTACATTCTACATAGGATTTTCAAGCTCAATAGGACAAAGTAGTCCTCGAGTGGAGTGATAAATCAAATAAATGTTGGTTGGAAGTAAACCATAGTACAAACACCTAAGCTAGGTTTTTGAGTCAATCACACTTCTCGTTTAACTTCTAAATTGAATTCAAGAGAAAAAAGAGTCCTCAAAGTCTTGACAAGGATGAAAATCCCACTCGAGTTGCTAGATCTGTGTATTTGTGATGCCATAAAATTGACTAGTTTTTTGAATCATTTCACATGTTAGTGCCTAGATAGCATAAATGAATAACAATGAATTGGCCTTATTAGTCATTCCCTGCTATACACTCATACTAGTTTATCAACTACAAAGTTAGATGGTGTTTTGAATCATTTGGGTGGGGATCAACAATAGATTCCCCTCTTTCATTTGAAATGCAAGGTGAATCCCACCATAGAGAGGAAAACATGTTCTTCTAAGTTAGAACATGAGGCTTGAAGGTATATCTATACTTTTGTATACAACTTTATTTTCGAGGATTAAAATCTTTCTCAAGGAAGGACAAATGTGTAAATGCATGTCTGTATTCATGTGTATATGTGTGCATGTGCATCTGTTTGGCATATATGTATGTATATGGATGTGCGTATGATATATGCATATGTATATATGCATGCATGTATGCATGTGTGTATGCATGTGTTAGTATGCATACCTTTGTGTGTCGGATGTGTATGTTTGTATGTATGTGCATGTGTGTGTGATATATGCATGCATGTGTGTATGCATGTGAATATGTACGCATGTGTGTATGTATGCATGTGTGTGATGTGTATGTATGTATGTGCATGTGTGTGTGACAAATACATGTATTTGTGTGGATGCATATATGCATGTGTAAATGTATGCATGTGTGTAAAAAGAAGATGTATTAATGTACAATATAGAATGGAAAATAAGCCTTTATGAAAAATAAAAAAGGTAATAATCAATGGTCAAGTATCGAAATAACATAAATAAGTTTAGTAGTTGAGGCATACAAAATTAAAGATTAGTACGGATGACATATCAAAGGCATGTTTTGTATGTATTTTTTTTATCAAAGAGATATCAAGGGCGAGGGACGCTGGTAGTCTTGGTAAATTTCCAAGTGTAGTGCATACTAAGAGTGACTTATAACGGTTTTTTTCTAATAGAAAGAATTTACAAATATTAACTTTAATACTTGCAGTTTTAGCTCTTGAGGTGCTAAGTCAAAAGGACATCTTGGATAAAAGGACATACATGCATAAATACATACATGTACAAACACATACATACATACGTACATCCATCCATCCATCCATCCATACATACATACATACATAGATACACACATACACATATACATACATTACATACATCCATCCATACCTACATATATACATACATGCATGCATGCATACATACATACATTACTTATATGCTAACTTACATAAATGACATACATACATAAATACATACACGCATAAACACATACATACAAACAAATATACATACATCCGTATGCACATACTTATCATTAGGAGCCTTGAGTGCTTATCCATAGTCACATATCGATTAGCATAAAACACACATATACACAGAAGCATATATTTCTAATACATGAGCATATATTTCTAAATAACCAAAATATATGGTCACATTTAAGTTTCAACACCTTGATTATATCGAAAGGTTGAAAAAGTAGAAAGTGGTGGTTTATTTAGTGGTAAAAAAGAAAATAAGAGCTTGTTCCCACACTTGTGAACCTTATTTTTGTTTAAAAAGTTTTTTTTATGGTTGTTTTTCATAGTTATGTGCTAAAAAATAAAGCTGAGACTCTAAGGAGTTATTGCATTGCATAGTGTGACAAACATATTTTGAATATATTATCATGCTTTTTTAATATATTTGATGGATTCACACATGGAATTTTGTTGTAGGTGGCATTTGCATCTCCTCATTCAATGAAACTTTGTTGTTTAGTTCCTTCTAGTGGGTGATTGTAGGAGACTTATCCCAATCTCTCTCAATGCCATTTTGGATTCTCTGTTATCATTCAATGAAACTTTGTTGTATGTGGCATGACGGTTCAGTTCCTTGAGTGAATGAGCCTTCTCCCAATGTCTCTCAATGCCCCTAAGTCCTTTTGTTTATGCAAACTTCATTTTTTTTTAATGTTACAATTACAATTACTATTTGTAAGATTTTTGGTAGATATTGCATATAAAAGACTATAAAAGATATTGCATATATTGCATTTTTGGTATTTGCATATATAAGACTATAGGTACACTACGCGATGCTTCTTGTGCTGGAGGTGTAGGCCGAATAATTTTTCTAAAGGATTTGATGAATTTAATAGTAGGGTGGATTTAATGAATTCTAAAGGATAGAAAGATTCACAACAAGAGAATGGGGGCAGGTGACACCCCTTCTTAGACAAAAAAGGGAAGCCTTGCTTATGAGATGCTCCCTATATAGAGTATTGCATAAATGATGCTTAGAAAAAAAATGGAGTGGATGTTTTTATTTTAAATAAAGGAAGTTCGGCCTTAGCCTACTCTCCTGGACTTGTATTAATTAAAAGAAAAGTACAAGTGAAGGGGACTAGTGCCCATGGGAACCCCCTGAATCCCACAAAGCAGGGGTAGATTTTACAGAGTTTAGATGGCATTACGAAGAAGATTAATCACCCTCTCATCACCCTCATGCGGGGCCCAGTTGGGTTTAAGCTTGTTGTTGATCAGAAGAAGCACTTGATGATGCCTGAAGGGGGGGGGGGGGGGATTCTTACAATTAGCGATTCTTTTGCCGAGGAGGAATATCGATTTCTCAATCGACCACTCTTTGGGGGAGTCGCCAATGTTATAGGCACATCTTTCCCGCCAAATCTTCCATAAGACCTCCCCTCTGATGGCACTCTAGAGAGTCGTGGAGCAATCGATCGCTTCTCCCAGTATAGCTTGTTTCCAAGTAATATGTTTTTGAAGTCTAAATTTCTTTTTGACAATCTGCCAGAGCATGTTGGAGTTGGGACAAGTCAAAAAGATCTGAGCAACATCTTCAATGGACCGGTAGCATGGCTTGCACCAAGGAGGCACCCCACATATTTTTCTAGCCTTTAGGTTGGTCCAGATTCCTCGATGAAGAATTTTCCATAAGAGGACATACTTTTTTATTTCTATGAGAGGGTGCCAAATAGCGATGAAGTTCATATCCCACCGAAGCTGCATCCACTTCTTGTTGAGGTTGACATGATAATCAATGATTTCTTTGATGTTCGAAATTTTTGTTAGGCAATTACCATTGTGCCATCTGAGACCAAGCGGGCACGGTGGGTCGCGCCCCATGAGAAGACGAACTGAGGGGGGGGGGGAGGGGGGGGGAGGGGGAGGGAGGGGGGGGGGGAGGGGGAGGGAGGGGGGGGGGAGGGGGGGGGGGTTTGAGTTTTTTTTTTTTTTTTTTTTTTGGAAAATAACCCAAGAAATAGAGAAAATTGAAGGAAAAATAAAAAATGCCAAAAAATTACCAACAAATTCTGAAAAAATTCTCATGAAATTTTCTACAGTGCTAAGCCCAATTTCCTTCATCAAACCACAGAGAGCCTCCTTTTATTCCTCCTATTTGGCAAGAAAATGATATCGGAAAAGGATAAAAAATGCTAGAAAAATGCTAAAAATGCTAGAAAATTTTCCAAAAATACCCAAAATTTTTTACTTTTGAAGATTTATGAAATGCCTTCTAGGTTTGGTAAAAACTCAAGGAACAAGTATGAAATTGATAAAGAAAACTACTAAACTTAAGTAAAAATGACGAGAAAAGACTATGTACAACCTGGACAAATTTTGCAGGTTCCAGGTGATCCATAGTTCTTCATGTGGCTTGATGATAGGCCTTTAGCCATGATCTTTATATGTTGACCCCGAAAAACTCCTCCATAAGCTTCAATTGTGTTGCACTTCATTTGTTTTATCTTCTTTTTGGGCATGCTGACGCCTTGATAGACCCACCTTAAATCCTTCAGTACAATATTATCTCCTTCATACTGCATCTTTTGTTTCCAAAGACTTGCAGGTACTCCGTCCACATCATTGTAAAGCCTTGCACTTACTATCATAAAAATTGACACAATAGATGATACCCATACCAGTATCCATAAAACAGTGGCCATTGACATATGATTTGAAGCATCTTCATCACGGCTGCACTTAAGGACTTTGCTTTTCTTCTCTTTTCCATGGCCTTTGATTGAGACTGTTTCAACCTGAGTGATTTCCTCTTTTTCTTCATATGCTTCTTCTCTACTTGAGTTTGGGAAAATTCCATAGCAGGAAGATGGGTCTTCTGCATGGAGCCAAGCCAACATGTTTTCATCTTCATATAAATGTGCTCCTTCAAATAGATCTGCTTCTGGGTTGTCCACCACTTCTTCTTCCATACAAATACCAATTGTCTGCATCATACTAGTATTTCTCTGATTGTCTGGTCCTTCTTCTAAAATTATCTGCTGCAACTCTTTTCCCTCCTGCTTTACCCACATTGTGTCCTTGCCCCAGTCATGCAACACATTGGCATGCCTTAACCAAGGTCTCCCAATTAACAGGGGGAAACTTCCTTCTACCTGTGGCAGCCTTAAAACAACAAAGTCCAAGTTAAAGATGGTACCTTGTATTTTGACTGGAACTCCAGGGACCACACCCATAGGCCTTACTAGGCTTTGGTCTGCCATTGTTACAGTGAAGTTGGCAGGTCGTGAAGGGTATAGTCCAATCTTTTTCATGGTATATTCAGGCATCAAGTTAATCCCAGAACCACCATCCACAATAACTCCTTGAAGCTCATGACCTTTAATAGAGACTGTTAGCCGAGGGCTCTTGTAATCTGTGAGGGGTGCTTTCCCTAAACATTTATCTTTATGCATAACAGCAGCCTTTGCCACTAAACTTGTTGTGGACATTTCATCAATTATCTGCAAGAGTTCTGACCTGAACTTCCCATCCATCTTTATTAAATCAAAAATACTAACCTCCTTTTTCATGGACTTGAGCAGTCTGGAAGCTTCTGATTCCTTAAGAGCATGGGCTGCGTTTGACTTATCAAACTCCTCATGAGCCCTGTCGAATGCATATTCAATGGCATCACTGGTACCTGTGAAATTTTCTTTTTGCCTTGTATCTGCACTTGTGGTGGCTTTGTCTTCAGACACACCTTTGTCTCTGTTTAATCCATTAATCATTGATTCTTGACCTATTTCCACTTGAGCCTTCCCCTTGCTTCTTGTCTGCACCGTAAAAGATTCAATTTCTTCTAAATGCACCACCCTAGTAGATGGAGATGCCACATTGACCTGATCTAACACTTCTTCTTTGTGTACAGAGATCATTTGAATATGGGGCCCGGATGAAGAGGCTTGATTCTTAGGACAACAATTTGTATAGTGGTCCCTGGCCTCTGGGCAATTTCTGCAAGGAGGGGCATTTTCTGGGAGAGTGCACCTACTTTGATAGTGCCCACAGTCTCCACATCTGAAACAAATAATTGGTCTTCTAGGCCCATTTCCAAAATTATCCCTCTGTCTAGGGTTATAAGTGTTACCTTGATTTGGTGCAGCAGCCATCACATTTGCTGGTGTTGGGGGTCCTCCTTGTGTCCAGTATGTTGTTGCAAGCATTCCCCTTAATTGGCATTCATGGGCCTCATGACCAACTTTCCTGCATAATTGGCAAGTCACATTTAACAGAGGACATTCACTTACTATGTGACCTTGCTTGCTGCACATGGAACACCAAAGTCCACTCTTGATGCCACTCCCTTTGAGTTCTTGCAGCTCTTTTCGGAGCTGAGCCAATTCCTCTGCTTGGGCCTCCTCCTTTTGGAGCTTTAGTGCTTCAATCTCCCTCCTCAACTGAGCAACAGCAGTCTCCTCCTCTTTGTAGGGCTTATTGCTTTTTAAGCCCTCCAGCTCCTTCACTGGATCCTCCATTTCTGTACCATATGTTGGTTGGGAAGAAGTTGCTCCATACTGGTGCCTTATCTGCTCCAAGCGTGTGGCTGTGTTGATGAACTCCTCTATGGAGGCTGTAGGTAACACTAATTCCTTTATTTTGCATTGGGTGGCCACTGGTAGGGGCTTAGCTAACCACTTCTTAACAAAAAAATCGTGTGGTGGATCTGGCAATTTAGCCATTAGTGCTTTGGCCCTAGTCACAAACTCTGGGAACTTTTCTCCTAGACCCAATCTCAAATTTTCTAGTTCTTCTATGATAATCTCCGCAATGTTGCCATGTTGGAACTGATTTTTAAATGCATCTTTCATCAGATCCCAAGTGGTAAAATGGTTTTCAGCAAACTGGCTGAACCACTTATCTGCTAATCCCTCTAATGTGGTAGGGAAGAGAATCAAGAAGGCATCCTCCCTACCCATTAAGCCTCTAGTCTTACATAGTGCGAAAAACCTTCTAATGTGTTCATCCGGATCCTCTTGAGCTAGGCCTTTGAAAGAAGGAAACTTTATATTTAATCTAGAGAGTAAAGTTTCCAAGTCTACCTGACCCGCCATGCTCTTTACTGATGAGGTTGAAGATAGTGGACTGGAGGACCTTCTAACAACCTTCCTTCTTGTCTGCTTGCAGGTGACACTCAATGTTTGGGACCGGGTTGCGGTCATGAGCAGCTCATAGCCCACTTAATATGAGACACTTGATAAGAATTTTTACCTTTTGTTTGATGAAGTAGCACTGTACTACTGTAAACACGTGACCTCTGCTATACTTTGCACTTGGTTTCTCCTAAGCTCAAATCTCCTTGAATGTCCCACCGTGCGTGCCAAATTTTGTTGGGGAATTCTTAGACAAGAAGGAGTTTGAGGGTTTGTAGGAGAAAAGGAAAAGACCAGAAGAGGAAATACACCTTGGAAGCTTCTGCCGATTGATTACAGTAAGACAATTACAATGTTTGAAGCACAATACAAGCCAATACTTCTGTGCACAATCACACAGAGTGCTCAATTACAAAATACCAAATATCCCAAAGTCTTATTGCCACCGGCCTCCTCTGCACTAGACCTCCACCTGCTTCAAGCTTATCCTTGTGCACACCTTGCACCAAGCTTCCACTAAGGGGGAGGAATGAATACCTTCTATCGGCACGCGCACACTGCAAAGAGACCTTGAGATCCTTGGGGGACTAGCTTAGCACTCTCTACACAAATCCTTAGTCACTCTCCATGCACCTTGCACTTCCACTTCTCTGCGTCGCACTCTGGTGACTCTTGCACTTCTCTTTCTTGCTTCCCTTAGACTATGCTTCTCTTGCTTACTCTAAGATTGGTCCAAGAATAGTCCTTGCCTTGATTTGAGTGTGTCGATCACGTACGCTCCTAACTGCAATAGTATCTTGGTGCTCACTTTGATGTCCCGAGATTGTCTTTACAAGTGGCAGCCAACGACTCCCTGTTTTGTCCTGTAGTGACTTTAGACTAAAACCAAAAATTTTAATTGGGGGGCCATACTTTCCCCTGTGCGTACGCTGCCGCTTCACATACCTTTACCTTTCCTTTTAATTCTTCACTTTTGCACATAAGAGGGGGTTCACTTGAACCTTCCAAAATACTTTAAAAAAAAACACTTTGAACCTTAGGGAAATTAGAGAAAATACCTCTGCAACCTGCAACCCACTTTCTCCAATTTACCCTTTGTGGACAATTAATTGTGCACTACCTGTGCACTTTGACACCTGCACTTTAGCACTTTGACTTTGCACCTATTGAATTTGACCTTGACCTTGTTGACTTTGACCAATTGACTTTGACCTTTTGACTTTGACTGTAGTTGACTTTGACCAACATGACTTTTATGGGCTCAACACATACATACATACATACATACATACACATCACACACATGCATACATACACTCATGCATACATACACACATGCATACACACATACATGCACACACATACACATACATCACACACACATGCATACATACATGCATACATACATGCATACATACATACATACACACATGCATACACACATATGCATACACACATGCATACATACATGCATGCATGCATACATGCACATGTATATATCACACACATGCACATGCATACACATTACACCCATGCATATACACACACATACACATACATACATACATACATACATACATACATACATACATACATAGATACATACATACATACATACATACACATACATACATACACATCACACACACATGCATGTATGCATACAAAAAACATATGCACAACTAAATATACATAAACCCATGCATACAAGCATACATACACATGCATGCATACACACACATGCATATATCCCATACAGATGCACATACATACATACACATTACACACACATGCATACACCTACATGCACATACATACATACACATCACAAACACATGCATGCATACACACACATGCATACATAAACATGCATTTACACATGCATACATTCATACAGACACACACACCCCCTATAAATGGATGCACATACACACATATATCAAACACGCATGCAGATACATACATACACATCACATGCATATGCATACAAACACACATGCATATGACCACATGTATGCAAACAACATACATACACAACACATACATACACACATGCATACATGCACACACACAAACATGCATATGTCACACACATATGCACATACATACATACACATCACACACATGCATACACGCACATGCATACATACACATGCATGCATACACACATACATACACACAGGTACACACACATATGCATACATATATACACACATGCATACAAACCTACATGCATACATACATTCATACATGCATGCATAGAGACATATATGCATACATACATACATGCATGCATACACACACATGTATATATCACACATATGCACATACCTACACATGACACACATATGCATACACACATGCATATATCACACACACATACAAATACATACATACATACACATCACACACAGACAAACATGCGTACATACACACATGCATACAAATGCACATGCATACATGCATGCATACACACAAATATGCACAAATATACATACACACACATGCATACATGCATGCATACACACATGCACCAAGGCATAGACCTTGGCAAACCTTGTCATCTGAGTCATCAAAGTCACCATTGGTACCATTGGTTGCATGTGAGGGAGGACATGAACGATCAAGGAAGATGGAGGTTCTCGGTACTTCATAGGAGGTCACCCATCCCTGTACAATCCCCCCCCTCGAGCTCGCTTAACTGTGGCAATCTCTTGCCACTAAGCTACACTCTTGTGGTGCTTGAAGAAGGGGAAACACTAAATTTGACATTATCTTCAACAAGTTTTAGGTCCTCATAGCTTCATTCTTTGCTTTCAAAGCCTATTTTTGAAGTATTTTTGGGGTGATTTCTAGAGCCATTTTGGAGTACTTTCGTGCAGAGTTCTCTCCAAAGAGGTCAAATAACATCTAGAAGAGTGTTTTTTGTATTTCTCTAACAATGAATGTTCATCTTTTAAGCTGTGTTTTCACTAGTTAATCTACAGGTTTCTTGAAAGGTTTTAGTTGTGGTGGGAGAAGCCACCGCAAGTCTATGTAGGTTTTTGAGACTAAAGAACAGAGTTGACAGACACTTGCAGGTATTGTTGGCAAGTGTTTGCACAGTGAATTCAGCTTTTCAATGCTATTTTACTGCATATATTGAGCACATACACACTATGTACGCTTCTATGGATAGCGCTTATGTACGTCCATGTGGTCATTGATATAGCGGTTACATTTTTTGCATAAAGCCTTTTACATTTGATGAAGAGATTCGAGGTGAGGTTTTCTTAACTAGGAGACACCCAGATGTCGAGGTCTCCTTGGTGATGCACGTGGAAGACTTACCCAGCTTGCCATAAGAGATGTATAATAGTTGTTCATAGGTGCTCAATAAGACTAGTTGGCTTCTTTTGGGTAACTAATTATATGCAGTGGAGTTAGTGATTCACTATGCAGGTAAGCATGTCAATACTTGTAGTTTTATGAGATTTTGACACTCATCATATGCTCATTTTGCAAAGGATACTTCGGAAAAATTTTCCACTTTTTGGGTTTTGTCAACTATACAGTGGTCGATTTACTTCTTGATACATTTGTTGGTGTGAGAACATCTATTCTCACATAATCCTTTTGTTTGGTCATTAATGTTCATTAATTCCTTTTTTTTGGGAAGATTGCTGAATTCTTTCCCACAATCTGACACTTGGTCATCCTTCTTTGAGCCTTAGTGGTGTTTGGACTCTTCTAGTTCCATTATCATTCTATTTAGTGTTGATATATTTAGGTAGTGATGTGTGTGAACACTTTAGGACCGCCAGGGCACTTTTTTCCCTCTTAGGAGGTTTTTTTCACCAGCTTGTATATATGCCTATTGCCCTAATGGGCTACTTATCTTTGTACATTCTAGCGGTAATACATTCAGCATTGTGTGTTGTGCTCCAAGCTTCTTCTTCTTCCTTGTGCTATTCGTATGCTTCCGTAGACATCTAACTCCAACAATTGGTATCACGTTGTTGCTTCATCTAGGGCATCGTCAACAGCTCTCTGGTTCTAGTCTCAAAATCACACAAAATTTGGTGAGCATACTCGAGTGTTTTAGAGATCAAAATAGCTTCACTATGTGGTGCCCAAATCGTGATCTGAGCTCATTTCAGCCTCCGAACGCTCTATTGCAGTGCTTGTGCAGGATATTTTACCTTTTTGTGCCAAAGGTATATACCAATTTTGGTTCTCCAATATAAGAGTCTTGAAGTCTGCTACAGGTCTAGCAGAATTTGTCTTGGCATTTCTGTTCAACTTTTTGAGATACAATCAATTTTTTGCATCAAGGTATTTTAGTCACTGGCCATGGTTGAAAACAGTGATGTATTCCGTATGTTGGTTGTTGAGGATAAGTTGGATGGTACCAACTACCCATTATGGGCTTATATGATTCGACATGTATTGGTTGCAAAAGGACCGTGGAACATTGTGCAGGGTGTTGAAAAACGTCATACCATACCTGCAATTGTTACAATTGCAGGTACTGAAGTTGATGCAGAAGGTAACGAAGATGGTGATATTCTGCAGATTCTTGTTCGTGTTGTTGTTTCTATTCAACCTACTGTAGAGCAAATTCATTGGGATGGCAGAGATGCTCAAGAACATGCATTAATAGCTTTGTTTGTCAAATGTGCCATTATTCCTCACATTCACTCTTGCAGAATAGCTAATGATGCTTGGGATACACTTACCACATTGTATCAAGCTAGGAATGAGGCTCGTGTTGCTTACCTCCAAAAACAGTTGGAGAGTGAGCACATGAATGAAGGTGATTCTATGGATAGTTTTCTGACAAAGATCAAGGATTTGAAGGAACAATTGATTTCTGCAGATGAAGTCCTTCCCGACAATTCACTTGTGCAGACTGTTATGAATGGTCTTCCTGACTCATATCAGAGTTTTGCTTCTACTCTTTGTTTGATGATGAAAGGCAATCCAAATGCCTTAACATTTGAAGAGTTAGTTTTTTTTTTGTTGCAAGAAAACCAGTCTAGGTAGAACAGGTCTATTATGCATGTTGCAGATCAAGCTTTCCTGGCTAGTCAGAAGGGCAAAGGAAAATGGAGCTCTTCTACTAGTAAGCAAAAATCTACAAATGCTGCACATTTGAAGAAGGAAGACAAAGATGAGAAGAAATCAGAAAACCAGAAACTGTTTTGCAAATACTGTAAAGCAAATGATCATGTCATTAAGAGCTGTCCAAAACTCACTACTAAAGAGGCAAAGAAGAAAGAGGCCAAAATGGTTGTTGCAGAGGCCTCTACACCGAAAATAGAGTCTGCTAATCTTGTGAAGGAAAAAGAATGGGCATTTACTACTGTTTTTAGAGGTATCTAATTAGCTTAGTAAGCTAATGATTCCAAGTGGAATCACTTAAAATGATGCACTATACACAGAGCAATCAATTTAGTAATTGAATCATTACCCCCGATTTTTTAGGACCTTTGCAGAGTTTGACTAGTGAGCGCTTCGGCGTGCTTTTCTCCAAATTGGCTGAATGGAGTTCATTCAAAATTTATGAGCATGTAGATAACTTAGAGTTGGATCCAATAAGCTATAGAAATTTGAAAATGGTGGACAAATGACTGAGATATGAGCAGTACAAGTTCACAATTATGAAAGACTATAACAGAGAGATCATAGATGAGTAATGTAGATCTATTGTATTAATGAACAATGTTGTACATGATCATAGGCTTGACAATCATAGCCTAATGATGATGAGTAGTGTAGGCTACAATGTAGGCCTCACTCTCTTACAACATGGCAATGGAGAACTCTGGGATAGAGACTTCTAGCCACGACTCTTTCAAGCTACTTTTATAAGTGCTACATTCAAATTTGAATTTGAATTCAACTTTTGGCTCTCTCTAAAAAGTAGTCCATCAATCTAGGAGTTATTCTCTCTAACATAAAGTTGTGACTTCTCAAATAATAATCTCGATGCTTTTGTTGAGAGCTACAAAGATTCTTCCAAGTTAAAACATAACTTTTACAAATGTAAAAGATAAAATTCTCCTAGCAAAGGTTTCCATGGAGCTGCAATTGTTCATGAATCTTCTAGCCAAATGTGTAGGCTTGTACTTTGCACCAACAGCTCCCCCTCAAGCCAAACATTTTGGCTTGTTCTTCATCTTCAATCTTCATGAATGTCCTACCATCCAATCATTGACTTAAACCTGTAAAGCTTTGTACCATCTAAAGCTTTAGTCAATAAGTCTGCACATTGCATATTTGTTGACACATAGACTATTTGAATTTCCTTGCTCAATAGCTTTTCTCTTACATAATGATAGTGGACCTCTATATGCGTTGTCCTAGCATGATAAATGGGATTAGCTACAAGATGTAGTGAGCTGGTATTATCTCCAAAAATCATTTGAGATGTAGTATGCAAACCTAAATCTGTATATAACAATATGATCCATATGGCCTCTTGAGTAGCGTTGGCCAATCCTCTATACTCTACCTTTGTAGAAGATAAAGCAACAGTAGGTTGCTTCTTTGAAGACCATGATATAGGTTTGTTACCTGTAAAGGATAGGTATCCTGAGGTACTCCTTCTATCATCTTTGCATCCTGCCCAATCTGCATCTGAATATATCTTGATGTCCAAGTCTAAGGTATATGGGAAGTACAATCCTTGATTTTGAGTGCCCTTAAGGTACTTCAAAATCCTTTTGGCAACTTCCAAATGAGGTGCCCTACATTTGTGCATAAACTGACTTAGAACACTTACTCCATGCGCAATATCAATCCTTGTTAATGTAGCATAGTTCAAGCTTCCCACTATGCTTTGGTAACCTGCAATGTTTTCAATCACATCACCTTCATGAGCACTTAGCTTTTGATTTACCTCCATTGGAGTACTTGCAACTTTGGCATCCTATAAATGAAACTTCTTTAACATATCCTGTATATACTTTTTTTGAGTAATATAAATTCCAGAGTTAGTATAGACTAACTCAAGTCTAAGAAAGTATTATAGTGATCCAAGATCACTAATTTTGAACTCCTGCATCATCTAATTCTTAATCTGTTTGATGCCATTAGCATCATTACCTGTGAGTATGATATCATCAACATATACACATAGGTATATTACCTTTGAATTACTTCTTTTGATAAACACAGATGTATCTACTTTACTCATGATGAATCCTTGATCCTGAAGATACGTAGTCAACCTATGGTTCCATGCCCTAGGTGCCTGCTTCAATCCATAAAGAGCTTTGTTCAATTTACATACATATGTTACCTTGTTTGGGTCCTCATAGCCAGAAGCTTGTGACATGTACACATCCTCTGAAATCCAGCCATTTAGAAATGCATTTTTTACATCCAATTGATAGATGTTCCAATTCTTTGATGTAGCCACACTTACCAAAACCCTGATGGTTGGCATTTTGGCCACATGTGAGAACGTTTCTTCATAATCAACTCCTTGGGTTTGTGCAAAACCCTTGGCCACAAGTCTAGCTTTGTACCTGCTTATTGATCCATCAGAATTCCTTTTGATCTTATAGAAACATCTAGAACCAATTACCTTCATAGACTCCTTCTTTGGCACTAGCTTCATTCTCCTTGAGTGCTTCAATTTCCTCATCCATAGCCTCCTTCCATTCTGCCCTGGTCTTTGCTTCTTCATATGATGATGGCTCCTCAAATGACAAGCCTTTTGCAAGATAAATAGAGTGCTTAGTTACTAAGGAAGTGTCATACCCATATCTGATTGCTTCTTGCTCTCCCTTTGTGATCTTCTGGTTGCTTGGTTGGATGATTCAGGTATATCCTCCAATTTCTTCATCTTGAATTTGCATTTGGACTTCCATGCCTTGAACTCTTCTAAGTTGATGATGTCCTCACCATTTGAGTTGATGTCTCCATTCTGAGTAGGCTCTTCGTTAGTGAGACTTGGAAACTCCTCTTCCAAGTCATAAGGTAGCTTTACTTTCTTGCATTCACTATCAAACCAAGAGTCATTCTCATCAAAGACAACATCTCTACTGACCATGAATCCCTTGTTTGAAGGGTTGTAGAACCTATATCCTTTCTGATTCAAATCATACTCTATGAAGATGCACTTCTTTGCCTTAGGGTCTAGCTTACCTCTTATCTGAGAAGGGATATGCACATAAGCTACACATCCAAAGATTCTGCAATGATCAAGTGAAGGTCTTCTACCATGCCATGCTTCATATGGGGTCATCCCATCAAGAGATTTGGATGGCAACCTATTTACAAGATGAGTGTAATAGATACACTCTCTGCCTACAAGTAATTAGGTAATCTTTTCTCATTTAACATTGACCTAGCTATTTCAACAATTAATCTATTTCTCCTCTCTACCACCCCATTTTGCTCAGGGGTATACCTTTTTGTAATTTCTCTCTTGATTCCTCTGTCGTGCAAGAATGCATCAAACTCATTTGAGAAGTAATCACCTCCTCCATCTGACCTTAATCTCTTTAGGTTTCTCCCTGTTTGATTTTCAACAAGTGCAAGATACTTTTTAAAGCAACTAAAGACTTCATCTTCGTGCTTCATAAAGTACAATATAGTCCATCTACTGTAATCATCAATGAAAGATACATAATACCTTGATCCATAAATTGAGGGATCCTTACTTGGTCCCCATACATCTGTATGGACAAGATCTAGGTAGTCCTCATGCATGTAGCCTTTCCTTGAGAAGCGTAACCTGTGAGATTTTCCAAACTGACAAGCACCACATTTATTAATCATGTGTTGCTTGGATACATTAGGTATCCCAAGCACACATTGATCTCTACATATCTGTTTTAAGGTTCTTTCACCAACATGCCCTAATCTCTTATATCAAATTTCAAGTTTTGAGAGTGTTTGATCTTTGTAACTATAAAGTGCAATATTCCTTGTATCTTCAAGTTCAAAAGTGAATAATCTACCTGTCTTTTCTCCTTTGGCAATTCTCTTGAATCCATGTTGGGGATCCTCCACAAGTTCTCCATATTGATTGAACCTGACCTGCAAACCCTTTTCCACAATCTGTCCAACACTCATTAAATTCTTGGTAATTGTAGGTACATACAGAACCCTACTAAGCAGATTCTTGTTTCCATCAGAGGTCTTAACATTCCCTACTTTAACCATTGAGTGCTTGGTGTCATCACCTGTTTGTACCTGATGCTTACCCTTTGGTTCCTCAAGGTCAGAGAGAAGAGCTACATTGCTTGCCACATGATTTGAGCATCTTGAATCAATGTAGAAGAGATGGTCATCATTTATACCTGGTTTTGAAGTCATATTCATGATCAGAAGAGAATCTTCTTGCTCCTCTGTGTAGTTTTTGTAATCCTTTATTGATTTGTAGCCTCCTTGGTAGTTGCTATTGTAGTTGTTGTTGTATTTGTTATTGTATCCTTGATGGTGATTAAACCTTCCTCTTGATTGTGTATATCCACCTCTTTGATATCCTCTACCTCTCTGATTCTTGAAGTTCCTGTAACACTCATCTATAGTATGATTTGACAATCCACAAAAATTACATGGTGAGGAGTTATAAGGTCTCACCCTACCTTGCTTACCTCCTCTACCCCTTCCTCTTGAGGTTCTATCTCTCCCTGCATAGTTGGCTTGGGAGGTAGTTCCTTCATCTTCAACCTTTTGTTCTTCCCTTTCTCTTTGGACTTATTTTTATCAGTGTATAGGGCAGAAGAGCTATTACCTCTTGATGAATCCCCATTCTTGTTGAGCTTGGCTTCATGTGTAAATAGTTTCCCCATGAGTGTGGTAAGGTCTGGAATCTGTATGTCCATGTACAAGTCCATGGCAGTTGTGAAGCTCTCCCATTTGTCATCAGTGTTAATACCATTGATTACTTGTCTTACAATATGCTCTTCTTCAAATTGTTCTCCTATGCTTGCCAATTGATCTGCTACATCTTTGACTTTGGTCACATACTCTGAGATGCCTTGCTTGGGTTGCTTTCTTTGGGTGGTAAACTCAATCCACAATTGGTTCTTCCTAGCCCTTGTGTTGGAAGAGAAATATGAAGACAATGTTTCCCAAGTCACTTGGGATGTCTTAGAGTTCCTAATATGTGGAAGAAGAAAATCAGAGATTGAGTTAAGTAAGTAAGACCTTGTTAATGCATCGTTGGCACACCATGTGTTGAGTCTTTCATGCTCCTCTCTTGTAGGTTGTCCTTTGCTTCTGAATATGGGCATCTCCTCATCTCTTGAGATGTATCCATAGAGGCTCCTTCCTTGAAAGTATGTCTTCATCCTCAAGGACCATGCTTGGTAGTTGTTCCTGTCCAATTTATCAATGAAAGAAGGAAAACCATCTCCCATTTTACCTTAGCTTTGATATGATACCACTATTGGGATAGATGGATGGACACTCCAAGAAATGATTAGGTACTGCCAAATCCTACTTAGTACCATCCCTTTGTAGCTTCAGAGTTGATATGTGGGACCTCTTAGCTTTTGAATGACACTATACAAGTTCCTATGTACTTTGGAAATGATGTGAGAAAAGATTGAATCAAAACATACTACTTCCAAGTTGAAGGATCAATGAAAACCTTCTATTTTTTATCGCACGCCTGTTGCTTGTTATGCTCAGTGCTACCAGTACAGTAGGAATTAGAAAACTTCCTTTTCGAGGTATCTAATTAGCTTAGTAAGCTAATGATTCCAAGTAGAATCACTTAAAATGATGCACTATACACAGAGCAATCAATTTAGCAATTGAATCATTACCCCTGATTTTTTAGGACCTCTGCAGAGTTTGACTAGTGAGTGCTTCGACGTGCTTTTCTCCAAATTGGCTGAATGGATTTCCTTCAAAATTTGTGAGCATGTAGGTAGCTTGGAGCTGAATCCAATAAGATATAGAAATTTGAAAATGGTGGAGAAATGACTGAGATATGAGTAGTACAAGTTGAAAGTTATGAAAGACTATAACAGAGAGATCATAGATGAGTAATGTAGATCTATTGTATTAATGAACAGTGTTGTACATGATCATAGGCTTGACAATCGTAGCCTAATGATGATGAGTAGTGTAGGCTACAATGTAGACCTCACTATCTTACATATGGCAATGGAGAACTCGGGGATAGAGACTTCTACCCGTGACTTTTTCAAGCTACTTTTATAAGTGCTACATTCAAATTTGAATTTGAATTCAACTTTTGGATCTCTCTAAAAGTAGTCCATCAATCTAGAAGTTATTCTCTCTAACATAAAGTCATGAATTCTCAACTAATAATCTCCACGAGTTTGTTGAGAGCTACAAAAATTCTTCCAAGATAAAACAAAACTTTTACAAATGTAAAGGATAAAATTCTCCTAGTAAAGGTTTCCATGGAGCTGCAATTGTTCATGAATCTTCTAGCCAAATGTGTAGGCTTTTACTTTGCACCAACATGTGCATGTGTGTGTATGTGTGTGTATGTGTGTGTATGTGTGTGTATGTGTGTGTGTATGTGCTTGTATGTGTGTGTATGTGTGTTTGTATTCTGAGTGTATGAGTGTGTATGTATGTATGTGTTATATATGTGTATGCATATTTATGTGTTTATGTTTGTGTATGGATGTGTGTGTATGTGTGTGTGTGTTTGTGTGTGTTAGTGTCTATGTGTGTTTGTATGTGTACATGTGTGGATGTGTATGTGTGCATATGTTTATGTATATGAATGTATTATGTATATATGCATGTGTATGTTAATTTATGAAAAAAAGATCAAAATGTATAAAATAAATAAATTGTGCTTACAATAATCAGCCATATATTTGGGTCAGCAAACTTGTTCGATAAGTTGAAATAGAGAGGGAGAGAGAGTGTATGTTTTGGTGTGTTGGAATTGTGTGTGTATGTATGTCTTAGGTGTTTGTGTATGTGTATATGGTGTCTGTGTGTGTGTTTGTGTATGTGCGTGCATGGGTGTGTTGTGTGTATCTATGTGTATGTGTGTGTATGTGTGTGTATGTGTGTATGTGTGTGTATGTGTGTGCATATGTGTATGTATGTGTGTGTATGTATATTTGTATGTGTATGTATGTATATTATAACAATTAAAATTGTACTTATAATAATCACCCATATACTTTAGTCAGCGAAGCTCTTCGATAGGCTGAAATAGAGAGAGAGAGAGAGAGAGAGAGGGGGGAGGGGAGAGAGAGAGGGGGAGAGAGAGAGAGAGAGAGAGAGAGAGAGAGAGAGAAACAAAGAGAGAGAGAGAGAGCAAGAAAGATGAAACAAGCAATCAACTAGCGATGAAATTTTCTCGTATTAGTAGTTGCTACAAAGGGTCACTTCTTGTAGTATTTCATGCTAGTATGACTAAAGTTGCATAGCTTCATTTGACTCTACAATCTTTGCATTAATCAAGAAACTGTGTAGAAGATCTCTTTTTTTTTATTAAGAAAACAAAAAAGCACAAAATGCTGAGTATGATTGTTATCTATAATTATTTAACTCACAAATGGTTATATTCTCAGTGTTTCATTGGGATAGAAAGTGCAGCTTGAATTTGGTGTTTGGGGTTATGTTGTATGGCAACTCCCCTAATCGGGTAGGATAGATTGTCTTTGGATGGTAGTTGTGGACTGTACTGGTTTAAGCGCATCTTTTTGCTAGGCTTATGACCATTTCAATATGATAACATGCTAAGTTTGTATTTGTGAAGAGATGGATAGGTATGTGCTTGAAGATGAAGAGATGTTGCGAAATCCTTGATCTACACCAGCCAAATGAACTCCAGAAGTATGTGGTCGGCCCTTTTAGCTTGCCAATGGATGTATTAGACACCCTATGTACCTTGTAAGATCACTCTTAAAAAAATAGATCAAAAAAGATAAGTTGGAGTTAGCTCAGAGGTGAAGAACTTGCTATTTTGATTCATACACATGTCCAGTGTTTTGCATAATTCTCTGAGCACAGAAGCAATTAGCTTAATTCCTCTTAGGGAAGTCTAGTTAACTTAAAGACCTAACTTTCAAGAGTAATCTCATCAAAAATAATGAACCACACACTGAGAATGAGTTTTAACAAGTGATGACATCATCCCGATTTTCACGGGCTGCTATAGTTTGAGACCAATGAGCAGAAAAATGAACATAACTCCAGATTTAAGAAACCAATGTGCAAATTTGTATGCTTATACTAGACAGTAAGTTGAATCTAAAAAGCTTTAAATCATTGAATTTGGATAAGTACACATGGAGAAACAGCTCTGACAAGATGAGTAAAAAAGTCGCGTACCTGACAGAGAAGTGAAAATGACAGACAGGGTTGACTTCAACTGAACATAACTGAAGATTGAAGTACCCAAATGAAATGAAAATTTATGCGCATATAGTAGACTTATAGAGCTAACTTTAACAAGTTAAATCACTGAAAATGATGCACCAAGCTCAGAGAAACCATCTCTGCAATCTGACTGAGAAAACTAAGAGATATGGCAGTGAGTAGTACACTTCACAAGAACATGGAAATATGAACTCAAATGGTCATGAAAATGAAAGTATATTTCTTGTACAATACAATGGACTTACTGATACATATGTGTGCCTTGTAATCACACCTTGATATGGCATAAAGCTCAGCTCTTGGAGGTCTTCACATAGGTCTCTCTAACCACGACTAAAACTGCTATCTATTTATAGTTGAGTTTGGGAGGCTAACTTCCCTCAATCACTCTCCAATCAATTAGTGATTGATTTGATTCTCTACCTACCACAAATCACAAATTCGTGGCTCCTCTTTCCCTTTTTGATCAAGTGGACTCAACCACTTAAGATTCTTTCACTTTTACATTAAGTAAACTCTTCAAAAGTTACAAGAGGTAGTTCACAAGTGAACTTTGCATGGTCTTCATTTCAAAGCTTCTTCTATGACTTTATGGGACTCAAGCCAATACTTAGGCTTGTCATAGACTTGCTCCAACAGCTCCCCCTCAAGCCAAGTATGCTTGAGGTCTTCAATCTTCCAAGATTACCTGTAAACCAATCATAGCCTTGAATTTGCAAAGCTTTGTACCATCCAATGCTTTGGTTAGAATATTTGCACATTGTTGATGAGTGGACACATATGATATTTGAATATCTTTGCTTAAAACCTTCTCTCATACATAGTGATAATGAACTTCAATATGTTTAGTCCTTGCATGAAAAATAGGATTAGCAGCCAAATGAATAGAACTCATATTGTCACCATAAATAGTTGGAGTTCCAAACTCCAATACAAGATCATTGAATAATGTCTTCATCCACATAGCTTCTTGTGTAGCTATGGCAAGACCTCTGTATTCAGTTTCAGTAGAAGAGAGAGCAACTGTGGGTTGCTTCTTGGATGACCATGAAATAAGCTTTGAACCTGCAAAGGTAAGATAACCTGAAGTGCTCCTTCTATCTTCCTTGGAGCCAGCCCAATCTGCATCAGAAAATAGCTTCAAACCTAAATCAGATACATAAGGATAATAAAGTCCTTCATTTATGGTTCCTTTGAGATACTTGAGGATCCTTTTAGCAGCATCCATATGTGGTTTCCTTGGTGTGTGCATAAATTGACTTAGCACACTCACACTGTAACATGTATCTTCTCTTGTCAATGTGGCATAGTTGAGACTACCCACTAGACTTTGATATGATGTGATGTCCTCTATGAGTTCACCTTCATGTGAGCTCAATTTGTGATTGACCTCCATTGGAGTACCTGCAATCTTACAATCTTGCATCTTGAATTTTGCCAACATGTCCTTAATGTAACTTTCTTTGAGTGAGAAACAAACCATGATCTTTGTAGACAACTTCCAAACCTAGGAAGTAGGTAAGTGAACCCAAATCACTTATCTTGAACTCTTCTCTCATCTGATCTTTGATCTTCTTCATACCATCTGCATCATTTCCCTGTCAATATAATATCATCTACATATACACATAAGTAGATGACCTCAGAGTTACTCTTTTTGATAAAGAGTGAAGGATCTGCCTTGCTTGGTTAAAAGCCTTTGTCCTGCAAGAATGAAACAAGTATGAAATTCCAAGCTCTTCGAGCTTGCTTGAGACCATACAATGCTTTGTTAAGTTTACACACATAATCAGGATAAACTTGATTCTCGAAACCAGGTGGTTGTGCCATATATACCTCTTCTGTTATCCAAACATTCAAGAATGCATTCTTTACATCTAGTTGAAGTATCTTCCAATTCTTGGAAGAGGCTAAGCAAAACCCTAATGACAGGAGAGAAGGTCTCCTCATAATCAATTCCCTGATTTTGTGCAAAGCCTTTTGCTACAAGCCTTGCCTTATACCTGTTAATGGAACCATCAAAATTCTTCTTGAGCTTATAGACCCATCTTGAGCCTATTACCTTCATGGATGAAGTCTTGGGCACCAAATCCCAAGTGTTTTTTTCCTCAAGTGCTTCAATCTCTTCCTTCATTGCATGCTTCCATTCTGATTTTGCTTTGGCCTCTTCAAATGATGATGGCTCCTCTTGGTTTATGTCATGTGCTATGTAGATAGAATGTTTAGTTACTAATGAGGTGTCAAACCCATACCTTTCTGGTTTTTTCTTTTCCCGCATAGATCTTCTTAGGCCATGATGTGATGATTCTGCCTCATGTCCAAGTTCCTGCAATTTTGCTTTACCTTTAGACTTCCATGCTTTGACCTTTTCCATCTAAGATTCTTCATCATCCTCTGAGGTGTCTTGTTCTTCAATCTTCGGTTGTTCTCTACCAAGCTTTGGAAAATCTTCTTCAAGATCATATGGTAAATTGACCTTCCTACATGAATCTTCATACCATGAATTGTTTTCATCAAAAACTACATCTCTGCTTACCAAGAATCCTTTGTTGGTAGGGTTGTATAACCTGTAACCCTTTTGATTGTTGTCAAATCCAATAAATACACACCTTTCTGCCTTTGGATCCATCTTGCCTCTAACCTGTGAAGGAACATGAGCAAAAGCAATACATCCAAAAATTTTACAATGATCTAAGCTTGGTCTTCTTCCATTCCAAGCCTCATATGGAGTCATCCCATCAAGGGATTTTGAAGGCAACCTGTTAATCAAGTAAGTGGCTGTAGATACAGCCTCAGCCCATAGATAATTAGGTAAACGCTTTTCATTTAACATGGACCGTGCAGCTTCAACAATTGTCCTATTCCTCCTTTCTGCCACTCCATTTTGCTCAGGAGTGTACCTTGTAGTTACCTCTCTTTTGATTCCTCTTTCTTGAAGAAAAGAATCAAACTCATGGGAGAAGTATTCTCCCCCTCCATTTGACCTTAGCCTTTTTAGTGATTTACCTGTTTGATTCTCCACAAGAGCCAAATATCTTTTGAAACATGAAAAAACTTCATCTTTGTGTTTCATAAAGAATAGGATAGTCCATCTATTGCAATCATCAATAAAGGAGACATAATACCTTGATCCAGATATCGAAGCTTCCTTGCTAGGTCCCCATACATCTGTATGAACCAACTCCAAGAGATCTCCATGCATATAACCTTTCTTCATGAATGGTAACCTGTGAGACTTTCCAAATTGACATGCACTACACTTATAAATCATATGTTGTTTCGACAAATTAGGGAGTCCAAGTACACTTTGGTCCCTGCAAATTTGCTTCAGTGACCTTTCACCAATATGTGCTAACCTTTTGTGCCATACTTCCAATTCTGTGAGTGTCTGACTACCATAATTAAAGAGAGCAATGTTTCTAGTGTCTTGTAATTCAAATGTGAACAATCTACCTGCCTTTTCACCTTTTGCAATTCTTCTAAATCCTTGACTTGGATCTTCAACAAATGCTCCTGCTTTTGTGAACATGACTTGCAACCCTTTCTCTACTATCTGCCCAACACTTATCAAATTCTTTGTAATGGTAGGGACATAGAGTACCTTACTGAGTAGGTTGATGTTTCCCTCAGGTGCTTTGACATTGCCTATTTTCTCCACAAGATGTCTTGTATCATCTCCTGTTTCTACCTCATGCTTATTCCTTGGATCTTCTAAATCTGATAGGAGTGGCACATTTCCTGCCACATGATTTGAACAACCTGAATCTATGTAGAAAACATGCTCATCAGATTTACCTTGTGGAATAGCCATGTTCATGATCAATAATGAATCCTCTTTGTTTGAGTCTTCTGTGTAGTTATTGAAGTCTCTCCTTCCTTTGTAGCCTCCTTGATAGTTTGAATGATTGTAGTTGTTGTAGTTGCCATGATAATTGTTGAACCTTCCTCTTGAGTAACTATAACTTCCTCTATTGTATCCTCTGCCTCTTTGATTCCTGGAATTCCTAAAGCAATTTTCAGTTGTATGATTAGTTAGTCCACAAATAGAACATGAATTGGAGTCTTGGGATCTCCCCCTACCTTGTCTACCTCCTCTTCCTCTACCTCTACCATGTCTTCCTCTACCTGCATAGTTAGCTTGATATGTACCTGCTTCATCATCCACTTTCTTTGCCTTTCCTTTGTTATCTTTGGACTTGCTTTTATCAGTGTATAAAGCTGAAGATTGATTACCTTTAGAGCTTTCTCCATTTTTGATAAGCTTTGCCTCTTGAGTAAGTAGTTGTCCAATGAGTGTATTGAAATCAGGTACATGCATGTCCATGTACAAATCCATAGTTGTGGTGAATGCTTCCCACTTGTCATCTGCCTTCAAGCCATTGATGACCTGCCTTACAATTTGCTCTTCATCTATTACCTCTCCAATGATTCCCAACTAATCCGCTATGTCCTTGAGCTTTGTGACAAAATCAGTCACATTTTGTTTGGGAGCCTTCTTGAGAGTTGTGAAATCCAGCCATAGTTGATGCTTCCTAGCTTTGGTACTTGAAGAGAAGAAGGCTTCAAGTGCATCCCACACTTCCTGAGATGTCTTACAACTTCTAATGTGAGGCAACAAAAAATCTGAGATAGAGTTGAGGAGATAAGACCTTGCAAGTGCATCCGTTGGAGCACCATGTGCTCAATCTCTCTTGCTCTTCTTGTGTTGGTTGACTTTTGTTCCTGAAACTTGGCATAACTTCATCTCGAGCCACATAACCATATAAACTTCTACCTTGGAGATAAGCTTCTATTCTTAATGACCAAACTGAGTAGTTACCTCTGTCCAATTTGTCAATTGATGAAGGAAATCCATCTGCTATGTTGTCCAACCTTGCTCTAATACCACTATGAGGAGATGGATAGGTATGTGCTATAAGATGAAGAGATGTTGTGAAATCCTTGATCTACACCAGCCAAATGAACTCCAGGAGTATGTGGTGGGCCCTTTTAGCTTGCCAATGGATGTATTAGACACCCTATGTACCTTGGAAGATCACTCTCAAAAAAATAGATCAAAACAGATAAGTTGGAGTTAGCTCAGAGGTGAAGAACTTGCTATTTTGATTCATACACCTATCTAGTGTTTTGCATAATTCTCTGAGCACAGCAGCAATTAGCTTAATTCCTCTTAGGGAAGTCTCGTTAACTTAAAGAGCTAACTTTCAAGAGTAATCTCATCAAAAATAATGAACCACACACTGAGAACGAGTTTTAACAAGTGATGACATCATCCCAATTTTCACGGGCTGCTATAGTTTGAGACCAGTGAGCAGAAAAATGAACATAACTCCAGATTTAAGAAACCAATGATTATTAAAATTTGTATGCTTATACTAGACAGTAAGCTGAATCCAAAAAGATTTAAAGCATTGAATTTGGATAAGTACACATGGAGAAACATCTCTGACAAGATGAGTAAAAAAGTCGGGTACCTGACAGAGAAGTGAAAATGACAGACAGGGTTGACTTCAACTGAACATAACTGAAGATTGAAGTACCCAAATGAAATGAAAATTTATGCGCATATAATAGACTTATAGAGCTAACTATACCAAGTTAAATCACTAAAAATGATGCACCAAGCTCAGGAAACCATCTCTACAATCTGACTGAGAAAACTAAGAGATATGGCAGTGAGTAGTACACTTCACAAGAACATGGAAATATGAACTCAAATGATCATGAAAAAGAAAGTATATTTCTTGTACAATACAATGGACTTACTGATACATATGTGTGCCTTGTAATCACACCTTGATATGGCATAAAGCTCAGCTCTTGGAGGACTTCACATAGGTCTCTCTAACCACAACTAAAACTGCCATCTATTTATAGTTGAGTTTGGGAGGCTAACTTCCCTCAATCACTCTCCAATCAATTAGTGATTGATTTGATTCTCTACCTACCACAAATAATGAATTCGTGGCTCCTCTTTCCCTTTTTGATCAAGTGGACTCAACCACTTAAGATTCTTTCACTTTTACATTAAGTAAACTCTTCAAAAGTTACAAGAGGTAGTTCACAAGTGAACTTTGCATAGTCTTCATTTTAAAGCTTCTTCTATAACTTTGTGGGACTCAAGCCAATACTTAGGCTTTTCATAGACTTTCTCCAACAGTATTTGATTTTATTCATCTTTTTTACATGATAAAAATGAGGTTATGAACTACCATACACTTTTATTATGATATGAGGAATGAAAGAATGAAGAATTATATTGTGTATCATATGTTTACTTTTATGGGTTATGATGGATGTATTTCAGATGCATGGATAGTTCTGTGAATTATGATATACAAATGGCTTTCTATAATTTGACAAATATTATGAAAAGCCTAATTGGACATATGATATCATCCTCATGATTGTTTACAATATGAGAGTGCATCTCCATTTTGTATCTAAGAGACACTCCATTTTTGTTTCATTTCCTTCTTATATTGTATCTCATTTTATTTGCGTACCTTGCCATTTGCTCCTACCAGTGTATTCATTCTCCTTCAAAGAGAATTATCTTACATATGATGTACTTTGGAGATCCCCCTCCAACTCTATATAAGGAGGTCCTCTCCTCCCATTTGTACTTGTTAGAAGCTTGAGGAGCCTACTCCATTCTCTTGGCAAGCTCACTGTAATCCATGTGAGTTTTCACATTTCATGCTTTACTCACTTTTGAGTTTCACTGTCTTTAATTTTTTTAGTACACTCTTCTTTTCATTTTGCTTCCATGTTGTACTCTCTTCATGGTATCAAAGCATTAATTGGAGGCCATGGTGTCATTTTGGCAGTGATTGTGGAGATTTTGGTGGTGGTGTTGGAGTTTTGGTGGTTTTCTTTCTCCTCATTGAGAGAAGTTTTTGCCATCAATATATCCCTTTTTGGAACTCATTTTGCTCATTTTCCCACCCTCCCACTTCTTAAGTAGTTCTAGCTAACTTAAATTATCATCTTCAAATTTAACTTGTGGTTTACTTTCAACCCTCTTTACTTTAAGGTTAACTCTAAAACTTGTTTACTTTAAGATTAGAAATAAACCTTCTTTGGAATAAATCCAATTTTTAAAAAGATAATTACCTTTATGTTTGCATTAAGAGGATACGTATCTTCATGGTTTGTGTACTTTTATTCTCTTTTCCTAACCCTTTCGGTAAAGTTTACTTAATCTTCTTAACATGTGTAGCATACATCTAACAAATGAGTAGTCTATGCCATGATGGTGCATCTATGCACAACAAAGAAATCACTAGTCAATTGTGCATTTGCATGTGCACATGGAGCCACCCACGTTTGTCCCCTATGATGCACTCAATCCATCACCCAGATGCCATGCTCGAGTTAGGCACTATGTGCCCCCCTCATATGAGAGTACAAATATAGTGATTGAGGCTGGTTTTTGTCACCCCCTCATATACAAATACATTCAATGGGACCCCTATGGCTGAACCAATATACAAAAATGAGATGTGATTATAATTCACATAATGTTGAGATGCATGAGATATATCCCATGAACCTTGCCAGACACTAATGAATATGAGGATAAGAAAGCGCAACATCAAATTTTTTGAATTAAATCAAGGGAGAGCTCTTGAGCAAGACAAATTATTCTACATGTTTGTAGCACCACATTGGAAGCTCTTGGTGTCGTTCCAAGGTCCGGCATCCATACTATGAGATTTCAAGACATGATTGGTTGCTTTAAGTGTGAATCCAATCATTTGCCTAGCTATATTCCATGTAGAAATGCATTGTTCCCACCTTGTATTGTGTTTTTCCATCGATTGAAAGGTTTGCAAGTGATTTCTCTCACGAGTCCTTTGCAAGGAAGAGATGGATGAAATAATTCGAGAGAAGAATGCAATGATTTGGGAGAAGGATGCAATGCTTCGAGGAAAGATGAATGTACAAGTATGAGAACAAGGGTGACATCAGTTTCGAGAAGCAATATGAATGCCTTGAAAATTAGATAATCAATGAGATGTTGAAATTCATCATATCATGAAGAAGAAGATCTCCATAGCTTCAATACAATTATGAGGAACAAGGTTCATGTGATGAGGTAGATGATGAACCCCTCAAGGTCTCCATGGAAGTTGCTCTAATGCCAACGTTAAGACCCTAGTCTCCATGCTATACAAAATGGCCTATGACTCTCCACTCAAGCTGCCATTATATAAGTTTATGGGATCAACTGTGACCTTTGGAGCAAGCGGAGTCCTTATATGCATGTGCGCTCTCCACCTCTACCTTTACACCTTTCCACTAGAGTCATTTAGTGCTATATGTATCTGCCACTTCAGTTAAGTCTATATGAATTAAAGTTAACACATGTTAACTTGAGTGGATGCTTCTATAAGGCTCCAAAACTCTTTAAGAAAAATTCTCTCCCCAAGGCACCCATCGAGATTGAAACCAAGGCCTCCTCCTTCCCATCCAATGGACAACCATTTGTCTAAGCAATCAACTTGTCTAATATTCTAGAAGTAATTAATGTTATCATCAACTTGAGCCTTGTCAAGCTAGTTTATAGAGAAGCTATGAAGATAGAGATCTAAGTTATCGAAGACAAAAAAGCTTGGAATCTTACTCCTAGACCATCCAATCAACAAGTTATTGTTGATATATTTAGGTAGTGATGTGTGTGCACACTCTAGTAGGACCGTCGGGGCACTTTTTCCCCTCTTTAGGAGGTTTTTTTCCCCCGATTTGTATATACTCCTATTACCCTAATGGGCTACTTATCTTTGCACATTCTTGTGGTAATAGATTCAGTATTGTGTGTTTTGCTCCAAGCTTCTTCTTCTTCTTTGTGTTGTTCACGTGATTTTGCAGACATCTAACTCCAACAATTATAAGGGCAGGTCGCCGCTTCATCTAGGGCATTGTCTACACCTCTCCGGTTGCAGTCTCAGAATCACACAAAATTTGGGTAAGCATACTCAGGGTGTTTCAGAGATCAAAACATCTTCGCTTTGTGGTGCCAAAATCATGATCTAAACTCGTTTCGACCTCCAAATGCACTATCACAGTGCTTGTGCAAGCTATTTCATCTTTTTATGCCAAAGATATATACCAGTTTTGGTTGTCATTATAAGCATCTCAAAGTCTGCTATAGGTCTAGCAGAACTTGTTTAGGTAGTTCTGTTCAAATGTTTCAGATATAGTCATTTTTTTGCATCAAGGTATTTAAGTCAGTGGCCATGGCTGAAAGCAGTGATGTATTTCGTATGTTGGTTGTTGAGGATAAGTTGGATGGTATGAATTACCCATTGTGGGCTTATATGATTCGTCATGTATTGGTCACAAAAGGACTATGGAATATTGTGCAAGGTGTTGAAAGACATCCTATTACACTTATGAATACAGGTACTGCAAATACAAGTGTTGGAGTTGATGGAGATGGTGTCGAAGATGATGATATTCTATAGATTTTTGTTTGTGTTGTTGTTTCTGTTGCACCTACTATAGAACAAATTCGTTGGGATGGAAAAGATGCTCAGGCACATGCATTGATAGATTTGAATGTCAAGCATGCCATTATTCCTTGCGTTCGCTCTTGCAAATCAGCTAAGGATGCTTGGGATACACTTACCGCATTGTACCAGGCTAGGAATGAGGCTCCTATTGCTTATCTTCGAAAACAATTGGAGAGTGAACACATGAATGAAATTCTATGGACAGTTTTCTCACAAAGATCAAGGATTTGAAACAACATTTGATTTTTGCTCATGAAGTTATACCAGATAGCTCACTTGTGCACACCGTTCTGAATGGTCTTCCTTACTCATCTATTAGAGTTTTGCTTCTACTCTTTGTTTGATGATGAAAGGCAATACAAATGCCTTGTCATTTGAGGTGTAAGTCTCTGTTCTGTTGGAAGAAGATCAGTCTAGGCAGAACAGGTCCATCATGCATGTTGCAAATCAAGCTTTCCTGGCTAGTCAGAAGGGCAAAGGTAAATGAAGCTCTTCTACTAATAAGCAAAAATCTGCAAATATTGCACATTCGAGGAAGGAAGACAAAGATGAGAAGAAATCAAAAAAGCAAAAATTGTTTTGCAAATACTGTAAAGCAAATGATCATGTCATCCAGAGCTATCCAAAGTTGGTCGCTAAAGAGGCAAAGAAGAAAGAGGTCAAAATGGTTGTTGCAGAGGCCTCTACATTGAAAACAGAGTCTGCTAGTCTCGTGTAGGATGAAGAATGGGCATTTACTATTGTTCGCGGTTTGACCCATCTTCTCATGAGCATTGCATGTGTGCAGTAGACTCAGATGTTTGGTACTTTGATAGTGGGGTGACCAAACATATTACCTCACAGCATAGTTTCTCCTCTTCACTCGAGGCTACCCCTACAAGGAATACTATTACATGCGCCAACAAGTCCTCTTATCTTGTTATGGGAGTTGGTAAGATCATTTTGACTACTGCTTATGGTAGTTCTTTCACTTTGTTAGATGCTTTATTTGTGTCGGGGATCAAGAAAAATCTATTATTAGTTTCTGCATTAGCCAAGATTGGCTTGGTTGTGAAATTTGTTGATTACAGATGTACAATTCATGATCTGTCAAATGGCGATGTCATTATTGCTTCTGGCATTTTATGTTGTGGGCTATATAAGCTCATAGACTATGAAAGATCTGTAAATAATTTGGCATGTGTATTACATGATTCTCAGGCTATGTCAGATGCAAAGCTTTGGCATGCACACTTTGGTCATCTGAATTTTGCTAGTTTGCTACACCTGTAGAAATCTGAAATGGTGTCCTCTTTGCCCAAACTTGAGGCACCCGAAAAACATGTTTGTGAAAATTGTATTTTTGGCAAAACGCAGCGTTCCTCCTTTCCAAAAGATGGTTCAGTTCGGGCTACTCAAAAATTGCAACTTGTACATAGTGATGTCTCGACACCTTCTTTTGGGAACTATCTTTACTTTGTGACTTTCATCGATGATTTTTCTAGGCATGCATAGGTATATCCATTGAAGGCAAAGTCTGAAGTGTTCATGTGCTTCAAACAGTTTCTAGTTTTGGCTTAAAAATCCATCAGCATGTAAAATGGGCACCCTCCGTTTTGATCAAGGGGGGAATATATGTCTTATGAAATGCATTTTTGCTTGAATGTGGGATAAAACATCAGTGTACAGTGCCATATACAACCTCAATAGAATGGGTTCGCTAAATGGAAGAACAGGTCACTCATGGAGATGGCAAGGTGTATGATCAAGAGTCGGGCTTTACCACATAGTTTCTGGCTTGAGGCTATCATGTGTGCAGCATATGTACTTAACAGGTGTCCCACTAAAGTGCTATAGTCTATCACTCCATATGAGGCTTGGCATGGTCACAAGCCATCTATTGCTCATCTGCGTGTTTGTTTGGCATATGCATTAGTGCCTGAACAACATCACAGAAAATTGGATGATAAAGCAATAAAATGTATTTTCGTTGGGTACAGTTCTGAAAGCAAAGGCTATCGTCTGTATCATCCACAGACTAAATGCATTCTGGTTAGTGGTGATGTTGTTTTTGTGGAAGATGCTATTCAGCCCTTACTTTCATGTACTAAGGAGACATCTATTAGCTCCAAAGACATGTGTGATACTTTGCTGCCTTTTTCACAAGTGGACAGTTTAGTGCTGGTCCTGTTGATATATTTACGTAGTGATGTGTGTGAACACTCTAGGACCACCGGGGCACTTTTTTCCCTCTTTAGGAGGTTTTTTTTTCCCTGGCTTGTATATACGCCTATTGCCCTAATGGGCTACTTATCTTTGTACATACTCTAGTAATACATTTAGTATTGTGTGTTGTGCTCCAAGCTTCTTCTTCTTCCTTGTGTTGCTCGCGTGCTTCTGCAGGCGTCTAACTCCAACAATTGGTATTAGAGCAGGTCGTCGCTTCATCTAGGGCGTCGTCTACATCTCTCTGGTTACAGTCTTAGATTCGCATGAAATTTGGTGAGCATACTCAGGGTGTTTCAGAGATCAAAATTCCTTCGCTCTATGGTTCCGAAATCGCTATTTGAGCTCGTTTTGGCCTTCGAACGCACTATCGTAGTGCTTCTGCAGGCTATTTCATCTTTTTGTGCCAAAGGTATATATTGTTTTGGTTCGCCAGTATAAGCATCTTGAAGTCTGCTATAGGTTTAGCAGAACTCATCTCAGTAGTTCCATTCAACTTTTTGAGATACAGTCAATTTTCTGCATGAAGGTATTTTAGTCATTGGCCATGGCTGAAAGCAGTGATGTATTTCGTATGTTGGCTGTTGAGGATAACTTGGATGGTACCAAATACCCGTTGTGGGCTTATATGATGCAACATGTATTGGTTGCAAAAGGACTGTGGAACATTGTGCAAGGTGTTGAAAAACGTCCTATTACACCTGCAATTGTTACAACTGTAGGTACTGAAGTTAATGTGGAAGGTGTCGAAGATGATGATATTCTGCATATTCCTGTTTGTGCTGCGGTTTCTGCTGCACCTACTGCAGAGCAAATTTGTTGGGATGTCAGAGATGCCCAACCACATGCATTGATAGCTTTGTCTATCAAACATGCCATTATTCCTCACATTTGCTCTTGCAGAATAGCTAAGGATGCTTGGGATACACTTACCACATTGTACCAAGCTAGGAATGACACTTGTGTTGCTTACCTCTGAAAACAGTTGGAGCTCTTCAATTAGTAAGCAGAAATCTGCTAATTTTGCACAATCAAAGAGGGAAGAAAAATATGAAAAGAAATCAGAAAAGAAGAAATTCTTTTTCAAGTACTATAAAGGAAATGATCAAATCATACAGAACTATCCAAAACTGGCTGCTAAAGAAGCAAAGAAGAAAGAGGCTGGAATGGTTGTTGCAGAAGCCTCTACACCAAAAACAGAGTGTGCTAATCTTGTGCAGGAAGAAGAATGGGTGTTTACTACTGTTTGCAGTTTTGACCCATCTTCTCATGAATAGTGCATGTCTGCAGTACACTAAATTGTTTGGTACTTTGACAGTGGGGCGACCAAACATATTACCTCAAAGCGCAGTTTCTTCTCTTCACTCGAGCCTGCCCCTATAGGGAATACTGTTACATGCGCCAACAACTCCTCTTATCCTGTTATGGGAGTTGGTCAGATCATTTTGACTATTGCTGATGGTAGTTCTTTCACTTTGTCAGATGCTTTGTTTGTGCCAGGGATCAAGAAAAATCTGCTATCAGTTTCTGCATTAGCCAAGATTGGCTTGGTTATGAAATTTGTTGATGACAGATGTACAGTTCATGATCTGTCAAATGGCGATGTGATTATTGCTTCTGGCATTTTATGTCGTGGGTTGTATAAGCTCATAGACTATGAAAGATCTATAAATGATTTGGCATGTGCAGTACATGATTCTCAAGCTATGTCAGATGCAAAGCTTTGGCATGCACGCTTTGGTCATCTGAATTTTGCTAGTTTGTTATGCCTGCAGAAATCTGAAATGGTGTCCTCTTTGCCCAAACTTGAGGCACCCGGAAAACATGTTTGTGAAGGCTGTATTTTGGGAAAAATGCAGCGTTCTTCCTTTCCAAAAGATGGTTTCGTTTGGGCTACTTAGAAATTGCAGCTTGTACATAGTGATATCTGTGGTCTAATGCCGACACCTTCTTTTGGAAATTATCTTTACTTCGTGACTTTCATCGATGATTTTTCCAAACATGCATGGGTATATCCATTGAAGGCAAAGTCCGAAGTATTCATGTGCTTCAAATAGTTTTTGGTTTTGGCTGAAAATCTGTCAGCATGTAAAATGGGCACCCTCCATTCTGATCGAGGGGGGAATATATGTCTTCTGATTTTAATGCATTTCTGGCTTAATGTGGGATAAAACATTAGTGTACAGTGTCGTATATACCTCAACCAAAATGGAGTTACTGAACAAAAGAACAGGTCACTCATGGAGATGGCGAGGTGTATGGTCAAGAGTCAAACTTTACCACATAGTTTCTGGCTTGAGGTTGTCATGTGTGCAGCATATGTACTTAACCGGTGTCCCAATAAAGCACTGATTGGATGATAAAGCAATAAAATGTATTGTTGGGTATAGTTCTGAAAGTAAAGGTTATCGTCTATATCATCCACAGACAAAATGCATTCTGGTTAGCCGTGATGTTGTTTTTGTGGAAGATGCTATTCAATTATTGCTTTCATGTACAAAGGAGACATCTCTTAGCTCCAAAGACATGTATGATACTTTGCTGCCTCTTTTTACAGGTGGACAATCTAGTGCTTGTCCTAATGAGGCAACTTCTCAATCTTTGCAGGTTTCATGTGATGATGCAAATCATCTCATATCTGATGTAGATTTACATGATGCATTTCTTGATGAGAGAGCTGACATTGAGGAGGCAAAAACTATGCCAAAATGGTCGGTGCAAACTTTGCATCATAGCAAATTAGATGCACCTTTGTCATATCGTACTCGATCAGGCTCTCATAGTGCCTCTTTTGCATCAGATTGCTATGCTATGGCTGCATCTAGTCTCTGTGATGAGAATGAGCCTGTTTCATTTGACGAAACACAAAATTCAGAAAATTGGATGGCTTCTATGCAATCTGAATATGATGCTATAATGAAGAATAGTACTTGATCTTTATGTGACTTGCCTCCTGGCAAGAAGGCCATTGGCACTAAGTGGGTTTAGAAGCTGAAGCGTAAGCCTGATGGAACAGTTGATAGGTATAAGGCTAGGCTTGTTGCAAAGGGTTATGCATGGGAAAGAGGTATTGATTTTGATGAGACCTTTGCACCTACATGCCGTATGACTATTGTTCGGAGCATCTGTGCACTTGCAGCCCATCATGGTTGGAATGTACATCAGTTGGACACTAAAACTGCATTTTTTAATGGTAACTTACATGAAGAAGTCTATGTTTTTCAGCCCCGTGGATTTGTGTAGAAAGGGCATGAAAACCAGGTGTGTAGGTTAAAGAAGGCATTATATGGTTTAAAGAAAGCACCACGTGCTTGGTATGAGAAGATACATGCTATCTGATTGCACATGGTTTTGAGAACAGTCCAACTGAAAGCACCTTATATGTTAAGCATGCTAATGATATGCTTCTGATCATTGTTGTCTATGTTGAGGACATGCTACTCACTGGTCCTATTGAGAACCATATTGTTGATTCTAAGGCTGATTTGCATGCCTCATTTGAGATGCCTGATTTGGGGCATTTGCATCACTATTTGGGCATTCAGTTTATGCAAGTTGATGGTGGAATGGCTTTGTGTCAAACGAAATATATTGACACATTATTGAAGCATTTTGGCCTTGAAGACTGTAAGCCTATTGCCACTCCTATGGACACAGGTTTACGATTGAGTCTTCATGATGTTGGAGATGCATTTGATGTTCTCCTCTATCAGCAGGCTTTTGGATGCCATGCATTACTCGGACAAATATTCAGTTTCTTGTCTCACAGATGAGCAGGTTTATGCATTGCCCAGGAGTCAAGCATTGGCAGACGGTTAAGCGCATCTTTCACTACTTGAGTGGTACCCGACTACTTGGTTTGTTTTATCCCAAGGGGGGATCACTATCGCCAGATTTGCATGCTTTTTCTGACTCTGATTGGGTTGGTTGCTATGACACTTGTGTGTCCACTAGTGGCTTTTGCTTCATGCTTGGTAGCTCATGTATATCTTGGTTGAGCAAGAAGCAGCCTACTGTAGCCACTTCCAGTTGTGAGTCTGAGTATAGAAAAGCTTTCACAACGACTGTTGAGTGTGTGTGGCTTAGATGCCTTATGGCTGATTTGGGTGTTGGTCAGTCTTCTGCCACCACCATCTTCATTGACAGTCAGAGCGCATTGGGAGTTGTGAGGAACCCTATGTTCCATGCTCGCACTAAGCACATTGAGGTGCATTATCATTATGTCAGGAAGAGGTTCTCTGCTGGGGAGATAAGCTTGGCATATGTGCCCATGCAGGAGAACATTACATACCTTTTCACGAAGGCTCTCCCTAGGGAGAAGTTTGAAGCTTTCCGCAAAGCTTTGGGCTTACTTCCTTTTGTGAAGTGATTTCCACATAGCTTGGCACTTCCTTATACATGAATGCCAACTACTTGTTCACTGCATCACTCCCAGTGGGTATTTGTTGATATATTTAGGTAGTGATGTGTGTGAACACTCTAGGACTGCCAGGGCACTTTTTTCCATCTTTAGGAGGTTTTTTTCCACCGGCTTGTATATATGCCTATTGCCCTAATGGGCTACTTATCTTTGTATATTCTCTAGTAATACATTCAGTATTTTGTGTTGTGCTCCAAGCTTTCTCTTCTTCCTTGTGTTGTTCGCGTGCTTCCGCATACGTCTAACTCCAACAGGTCCTAATGAGGCCACTTCTCAGCCTTTCTAGCTTTCATGTGATGATTTAGATCATTCCATTTCTGATGCACATTTACATGATGCACTTGTTGATGAGAGATTTGATATTGAGCAAGCAAAAACTATGCCAAAATGGCTAGTTCAAACTTTGCATGATAGCAAATTAGCTGCACCTCTATCATATCGTACTCGTTCAGGCTCTCATAATGCCTCTTTTGCATCAAATTGCTATGCTATGGCTGCCTCTAGTCTCTGTGATGAGATTGAACCTATTTGATGAAGCTCAAAATTCAGAACATTGGATGGTTGCAATGCAATCTGAATATGATGATATCATGAAAAATGGTACATGGTCTTTATGTGACTTGCCTCCTCGCAAGAAGGCCATTGGCACTAAGTGGGTATGCAAGCTGAAGCGTAAACTTGATGGAACAATTGATAGGTATAAGGCTAGGCTTGTTGCAAAGGGTTATGCAGAGGAAAGAGGCATTGATTTTTATGAAACCTTTGCTCCTACTTTCCGTATGACCACTGTTTGTAGCATATGTGCACTTGCAACTCATCATGGTTGGAATGTACATCAGTTGGGCATTAAAACAACATTTCTGAATGGTGACTTGCATAAAGAATATGTTTTTCAGCCCCATGGCTTTGTGTAGAAAGGGCATGAAAACCAGGTGTGCAAGTTAAAGAATGCATTATATGGTTCAAAGCAAGCACCACGTACTTGGTATGAAAAGATACATGCCTATCTGATTGCACATGGTTTTGAGAATAGTCCAACTGAAAGCATCTTATATGTTAAGCATGCTAATGATGTGCTTCTGATCATTGTGGTGTATGTCGATGACATGCTGCTCACTGGTCCTCATGACATGCATATTGCTGATTTTAAGGTTGATTTACATGCCTCATTTGAGATGTCTGATTTGGGGCATTTGCATCACTATTTGGGCATTCAATTTATGCAAGTTGATGGTGGAATGGCTTTGTGTCAAACGAAATATATTGACACATTTTTGCAGTGTTTTGGCCTTGAAGATTGTAAGCCTATTGCCACTCCTATGGAGATAGGTTTACGATTGAGTCTTCATGATGTTGGAGATGCATTTAATGTTGTTCTCTATCAGAAGGCTATTGGATGCTTGATTTACTTATGCATTACACGGCCATACATTCAGTTTGCTATCTCACAAATGAGCAAGTTTATGAATTGCCCATGTGTCAAGCATTAGCAAGCGATTAAGCGCATCTTTCGCTACTTGAGTGGTACCCGACAACTTGGATTGTTTTATCCCAAGGGGGGATCACTACCACCATATTTGCATGCTTTTTCTGACAGTGATTGGGTTGTTTGCTATGACACTCGTGTGCACACTAGTGGTTTTTGCTTCATGCTTGGTAGCTCATGTATATCTTGGTTGAGCAAGAAGCAGCCTACTGTGGCCACTTCCAGTTGTGAGGCTGAGTATAGGGCAGCTTTCATAGTGATTATTGAGTGTGTGTGGCTCAGATGCCTTATGGTTGATTTGGGTGTTGGTCAGTCTTCTGCCACCACCATCTTCACTGACAGTCAGAGCGCATTGGTAGTTGCGAGGAACCTTGTGTTCCATGCTCGCACTAAGAACATTGAGGTGCATTATAATTTTGTCAGGGAGAGGTTCTCTGTGAGGGAGATTAGCTTGGCATATGTGCCCACGAAGGAGAACATTGCACACCTTTTTAAGAAGGCTCTACCTAGGGAGAAGTTTGAAGCTTTCTGCAAAGCTTTGGGCTTACTTCCTTTTGTGGATTGATTCCACATAGCTTGGCACTTCATTATACATGAGTGCCAGCTCCTTGTTCACTGCATCACTCTCAGAGCGGATTTGTTGATATATTTAGGTAGTGATGTGTGAAAACAGTCTAGGACCGTCGGGGCACTTTTTTCCCTCTTTAGGAGGTTTTTTCCCCCTGCTTTGTATATATGTCTATTGCCCTAATAGGATACTTATCTTTGTATGTTCTTGTGGTAATACATTCAATATTGTGTGTTGTGCTCCAAGCTTCTTCTTCTTCTTCTTCTTCCTTGTGTTGTTTGCGTGCTTCCGCACACGTCTAACTCCAACAGTTATTGGGGCCAAGTGGATTTACATGGTGAAGTATGAAGTAGATGGATCCATAGAAAAGTATAAATCTCACTTATAGTCTTAGGGATACAAACAAACACAAGGCATCAATGATGAAGAAACATTTGCCCCAACAGTGAGATTTACAACCATTCACATAGTGCTTGCCTTAGTCGTGCACTTCAAGTGGTCAATATATCATTTAGATGTTAAAAGTGTTTTTCTAAATGGTGATCTTCAAGAGGAAGTATATGATGAGTAACTTGAAGGTTTCAAAATCAAAGGCAAAGAATATCATGTGCATCTAGTTCATAAATCACTCTATGGATTAAAGCAAGTACCTCGAGCATGATACACGATGATTGATACTTTCCGTGAAGCTCATGACTTTCATCAAAGTTATTGCTACACTTATGTGTTCCTAGAGTAGCTTTGATGTGAACCTTTTACCTATACATGGGCACTTTTTACTCTAGTGTTGGCTAGAAGTTTTTTCCCCATGTTACCACATACATGATTCACTAATATGTGGTGGTACTTTGTACTTAGGGATATTATTCAACTCTTACTTCAATTCTAATCATCGTCAATAGAGAGAGCTATTCCAGCCATCCGTCTTCTTCGTGTGTCTTGCTTCTTTATGCTCCTTATGTGTGCTTCTCGTGTGTGTCTCGCATTTCTACACACACACACACCCAATAGTGGTATCAGAGTAGGCTCAACTCCTTCTCAAGTTTCAATTTTTTGCATCACAATGCACACACACTTTTAACATTGCAAATCAACTTCAGAGCATAGAACAATGAACTTCAACAGCCAAGAAGCATTTCAACCACTTGCACTAAAATTTTATCCCCATTTTGAAGCCATTCATCTAGTCGAAATCGCCATCAGAGTGATGGTTTGTGAGCTGAAATTTCAGCATCCATTTCAACTTTCATTGACGGAAAGATTTTGTCACATTCTTGTTCTTTAGTGAAATGGCCAACAACAATGACTTGTTTGGGATGCTTCAAGCTAAATATAAGCTTGACGGGACCAACTATCCAATGTGGTCTTACATGATGAAGCATGTTCTTGTTGCAAAACAACTTTGGAACATGATCGCAGATGTAGATCAAAGACCCTGCAAGTTCTTCTACTTCACAATCTACTGTCACAGATGGAGCTTCTTCTTCAAGTACAATGGTTTCCCCTTCTCCACCTATGCAGTAGCAACTTAGATGGGATGGAAAAGATGCTCAAGCTCATGCATTGATTGTACTTTCTGTGAATCGTCATATAGTTCCACACATTCGATCATGTTCTACATCAAAACAGGCATGGGACACTCTTGTTTCTCTGTATGTTGTGCATAATGAAGCACATGTCGCATATTTGAGGAAGTAACTTGAGGATGTATGTACGGCTAAAAATGAGTCTATGGATGTGTATGTGACACACATTAAGGACTTGAAAGAGCAATTGGAAAACATAGATGAGATTATTCTGGATGCATCACTCATCTCTACATTGTTGAAAGGATTGCCAAAATATTTTCAAAGCTTTTCTACTAGACTCTGTTTGTTTGCAAACGGGAATCCCAATATATATGCATTTGATGAGGTTATGTCTCTTCTTTTGCAAGAAGATCAATCTAAAGTGAATAGGAGTGGTTTGATTGAGGGAACACAAGCGCTTGCTATCTCACAAAAGGGGAAAAGCAAGTATCATTTAGCTTTGGGTTCATCAAAACCAAAGCCTCAACCTTCCTCTTCCACTCATTCCTCTAATGATGCTGATTTGAAAAAGAAGAAGAGATGGAAATATTGCCGAAAGGTTGGTCATACTATTGACGAGTGTAGAAATCTTGCTAAGTGCAATGAAAAGAAGAAGGAATCCACATGTCTATTGCTGAAAATTTTGCAAATGCAAAGAATGATGAAGCTAACATGGCTCAAGATTTTTGGGCATGTGTTGTTACATGTCATTATGATGCATCTTTGCATTCTAAATGTATGTTTGTGAGTGAGGCTGATTCGGATTGGTTCTTTGATAGTGTTGCTTCAAAGCACATAACTTCATGCAAAAGGTTCTTTTTCATCTTTGAAAGATGCATCCAAAGGAGAACATGTGGTGTGTGCAAACAATGCCTCTTATCCTATCACTAGAGTAGGAGAAATTGAGATTATGGCTACAAATGGAGGTGCGATTCTCTTGAAAATCAAGAATAACTTAATTTCAGTTCTGTTGATTGCCAAAGCTAGACTTCATCTACACTTTGTTGATGATAAGTGTATAGTTCATGACTTCAGCAATGGTGATATTATCGTGATGTCTAGTACATTTAGTAATGGTTTATATCACATGGATACGAGCTGCCTCAAATGCCTTGGTTGCTCATACTTCTTCCATGGCTGAAATGGAGCTTTTGCATGCTCATTTTGGTCACTTAAACTTCAATAGTTTGCTTTACTTGCAAAAGAAGGACATGGTTATTGGTTTGCCAACACTTGATTCCATTGAAAAGCATGCATATGAAGGTTGCATTCTTGGAAAATTGCATCATGCTTCTTTTCCAAAAGATAGTCATACACACACTACAAGAAAATTGCAGCTTGTTCATAGTGATGTATGTGGTCCCATCAAGACTCTATCTTTTGGAAAGCATGCATATTTTTTTACCTTCATTGATGATGCTAATCATCATACATGGGTGTATCCTATGAAAGCAAAGAATGAGGTATTTTCTGTTAGTATATGATCAATGTCTACCCCTCATGATTGTATGCACATTTTGTAAGGCCCCCTTTATGAGGAGAAGCCAAGCATGCATTACCCAATTGATGGGAATCCCAACTTGAATGTTGGATGAAGGTCATATTGGACCATGTAAGATATTATAAGGAAAGGGAGTTATCAGGGTCCCCAATTGTGGGGTCCGGGGCAGCGGTGAGCAGCCCCGCCTGGGGGGTCCAAGGGGGCCAGCGGGCCCCCTGGCTGGGGGGTCCCAGGGGGCCAGCGGGCCCCCTGGTGGGGGTCCGGGGGCAGCGCCCCCGGCGCGACGGTAAAGGGAATATTCCATGGAATATTCCCTATCGGAGTCAGAAATCATTTATATTTGTTAGGTCGGTTCAACCAGTCTAAGCCGTGTATGGCAATTACGCGGGCGGTGGCCGCCCACGCTCTACCGCCCATGTATAGCCGTCCATGGCAGGCCACCCATGATCCTATATATACATGACTTCTGCACTACCTAAGACACCGAGTTGAGCCAGCATACCTCTACCTTGTATCTCCCTATCTAGAGTTGTCTAGATCACCATTTAAGCTCTACCTTGAGAGCGCACGGGTGGACAACGCCATCATCTTTGTACTTGCTGCTAGTAGAAAATTGTTGAGATTCTCCTATATCTGTTATCTTCTCTGTTATTGCTCCTGTGTTATATTGCGTAACTATTGTCTTACATGGTATCAGAGCTGTAAGGTTCGGATAGCTTGAGAAGTATCATTATTTTAGCCTACTAGTAGACTAGAATATCAGTAGATTATTCGAGTGATTACATGATGGCTTCATCATCGAACAGTAGTCTTGGTGCTTCAGCTAATGTTAATGCTGCACCTATTCGAATTCGTCCACCTGCATTCACTGAAGGGAAGCTGGATGGAACCAACTATACACTCTGGAAGTTCAAAATTTCTGCAATTTTGGACTCCTATGAATTACTTGACACTGTCATGGGACCGATGGGATTGGATCCAGAGCCTATACCAGTTGAAGATCCAGCAAATTCAAGATTGATGATTCAGCCAGATCCAGATCTTCTACGAGCTTGGAAGAGGCGGAATGCTGATGCATTATGTGCGATTGTCACTAGTGTAAGTGATTCTGTGCTTACTTTAGTTCAACATACTACTAAAGCACATGAGGCTTGGGGCATATTGGCTCGACAATATGAGACCAAGAACCACACTAGGATACAGAATTTAGAAAATCAGTTGGCAAATGAAAAACATTCTGATTCTGAAAAGGCTGAAGATTTTATCAAACGGATAAAGCATCTTCAAGATCAATTGGCTGCAGTTGGTGTTGTTATAACACCAGAAGAGCTGGCTCGAAGATCTGTACGTGTTCTTCCAGCAAAGTATGATGGATTAGTAACAGCCCTTAACACTCAGGTAAGGCCAACTCCTCTTACATTTGAAGAGTTTTGTGCCATGCTTTTAGAAGAAGAGATGCGGCTGAAGAATCGGCAAAGTACAACTGATGCTGCATTCTCAGCAAATGCAAAAGGTAAAGGCTCTTCAGAGGGATCAAAGAAGAAGCCAAAGAAGAAAAAGTTCACAGGAAGTTGCTTCTATTGTGAAAAGAAAGGCCATGCCATCAAGGATTGCAGAAAGAAGCAAGCTGATGAACGGAATGGGACTGTAAAATCATCATGGAAGAACAAAGAGTCTGCAAACAACACAGAGCTGGAACTTTGGGTAGCTATTGAAGAGGTATGTTCATCTGCTCAAGCTCGTGTTGATGAGCCATGGATTTTAGATAGTGGAGCTTCTCGCCATATGACTAGTAAAAAGGATTGGTATAGTTCCCTAGTGCCTCTGCGGGAATCCATCAATGTAGTGGTGGGAAATGACTCCAAGTGTCCAGCTGAAGGAACTGGAACCATCTCTTTTATCACTTCTCCAGGTGTTGAGAAAAAGTTATCCGATGTTCTCTATGTACCTACACTCAAAAGAAATTTGTTGTCAGTTTCTGCAATAACAGATCGTGGACTCGAAGTTCACTTCAATAAGAGTGGTGCGGAAATCATGGATTCATCAGGTAATGTTGTAGGTAAAGGCATACGACGGGATAACTTGTATGAGTTAAGTGCTTTAACTGCTACAGAAGATAAAGATGTAAGCAGGTTATGGCACCGACGATTTGGGCATCTCGGATTTGCAGTTTTGAAGGAGATGCAACGAACAGGGATGGTTGCTCATATGCCTGCATTTTCAGAGTTGCAGGAACCTTGTGAAGCTTGTATGATGGGCAAGCAACAACGAAAGGCATTTCCAAGAGAGACCAGCAATCGATCTCAAGCTCCTCTAGAGTTGGTACATGCTGATCTCTGCGGTAAAATGTCTACACCTGCTTTAGGAGGATCTTTCTACTTCTTGCTGTTAGTCGACGATTATAGTAGAAAGATGTGGGTTTATTTCATTCGAGAGAAGGCTGATGCTTTTGAAAAATTTAAAACGTGGCATAAGTATGTAGAAAATGAATCAGGAAGGAAATTGAAGAAATTTAGAACAGATAGAGGAGGTGAATTCTTGTCAACAGAATTCAACAATTACTGTAAGGAGCATGGTGTGAAAAGGCAACTTACCACAGCTCATACACCCCAACAAAATGGCGTTGTTGAGCGCAGGAACAGGACAGTAGTTGAAATGGCTCGTTGTATGTTGAAGGCTCAAGACATGCCTGATTCATTCTGGGCAGAAGCAGTCAATACAGCAGTCTACATCCTCAATCGAAGCTACACAAAAGCACTGAAGGGGATGACTCCTCAAGAAGCATATTCTGGTAAAAAGCCTTCAGTTTTGCATTTCAGAATTTTTGGTTGTTTCTGTTATGCACATATTCCTGATTCAACAAGATCAAAGTTGGATTCAAAAAGCAAAAAGTGTGTCTTCCTAGGATATAGTGAAGAGTCTAAAGCATACAGGTTATGGGATCCTGAGGCAAGGAAGATTTTTGTCAGCCGAGATGTGGTGTTTGATGAACGACCACACTTAGTAGAAGATAAAGGTAAATCTACTATCTCATCAAGCGGAGAAATATCTCACCTTGTGCCTATCAAAAGACAGGTTAAAGTTGAGGAGGAGGAAACATCTGATGGAGAAATTTCCTCAATAAAAAGCCAACCAGTTGTAGCTGCACAGCGTAAGCCACTACCGAAGTGGGCACAACAGCTCTTTGATGATCTTAATCCACATGTAGATGTACCAGAATCATCATCGGATAGATTACGAAGATCAAAGAGAATAGAGGAGCAAAGAAGAGCCTCAGAACACATTGTTAACATGGCTCTAATGGCAGATATCATGGGTTCGATAAAGGAACCTACCACCATTGAAGAAGCCATTGATGATCCAGATTGGAGAGCGGCAATGCAGTCTGAGTATGATAGTATACTCAAAAATGATACATGGGATCTAGTCGACTTGCCGCCAAAGAAGAAGGTAATAGGTACTAAATGGATTTGGAAAGCTAAGTATAAAGCTGATGGAACATTAGAAAAGTATAAGGCACGATTAGTTGCACAGGGTTTTTCACAGATTGAAGGATTTGATGTTCAAGAAACTTTTGCACCAACAGCACGCATGACAACTATTCGGACGGTACTTGCAGTAGCTGCACAAAAGTCTTGGCCTATTTTCCAGATGGATGTCAAATCTGCATTTTTGAATGGTCACCTCAAGGAGGAGGTATATGTATCTCAACCACCAGGTTTTGAGGTGCCCAATTCAGAAAATAAAGTTTGCAGGTTGAAGAAAGCTTTGTATGGACTTAAGCAAGCTCCACGGGCTTGGTACCAACGAATAGATCATTTTTTCAAAAATATGGGTTTTGAAAGAAGTACTTCTGATGCTAACTTGTATGTAACGAAAAGGGATAGCAAGCTAGTTGTTGTCATTGTATATGTAGATGATTTGATCATTACAGGAGATCATCAGGAACTCATCAATCAAACTCGGATCAGCTTGGGAACTGAGTTTGAAATGACAGACTTAGGTCTACTCCATTTTTGTCTGGGAATTGAAGTATGGCAAAGGAAGGATGGCATTTTCATCTCACAACAAAAATATTCCAAAGAAATTCTCAAGGCATTTGGAATGATGGACTGCAAACCAACTAGCACACCTATGGAGGTAAATCATAAGCTATCTATGGATGATAACATGCCTGATGTAGATGCTAAGAAGTATAGGAAGCTCGTTGGAAGTCTTATTTTTCTGTGCAACACTAGACCAGACATTTGCTATGCTGTTGGAGTGTTAAGCAGGTTTTCCAACAAACCTAAGGAGAGTCACTGGAATGCTGGAATGCGAATTCTAAGGTACATTGCAGGAACCTTGGATTTTGGTATTTTGTATACCACAGGTGATACACTCCAAGGATATTGTGATTCAGATTGGGCTGGAGATTGTGATTCTAGAAAATCAGTTTCTGGATATTGTTTCTCACTTGGTTCAGGAATATTTTCTTGGGTAAGTAGGAAGCAACCAACTCTCGCACTCTCCTCCACTGAAGCAGAGTACAAAGCAGCTTGTTTTGCTTCTTGTGAGGCAGTCTGGTTAAGGAGAATTCTTGCAGATCTTGGCTTTCCATCAAATATGCCAACTGTACTCAAGTGTGATAATCAAAGTTGTATGGCTATTGCAAAGAACCCAGTATTTCATGCTCGCACCAAGCACATAGAAGTACAGTACCATTACATTCGTGAGCTAATTGAAGATGAAATTGTGGAGCTAGAATATTGCCCAACAGAGGCAAATTGTGCTGACATATTCACTAAAGCACTTGGAAGAGAGCAGCTCAACAAGCATCTTCAACAGATGGGCATAGGACCGAGACCTACTTGATTTATCATCGGTAAACATTGAGGGGGGGTGTTAGTATATGATCAATGTCTACCCCTCATGATTGTATGCACATTTTGTAAGGCCCCCTTTATGAGGAGAAGCCAAGCATGCATTACCCAATTGATGGGAATCCCAACTTGAATGTTGGATGAAGGTCATATTGGACCATGTAAGATATTATAAGGAAAGGGAGTTATCAGGGTCCCCAATTGTGGGGTCCGGGGCAGCGGTGAGCAGCCCCGGCTGGGGGGTCCAAGGGGGCCAGCGGGCCCCCTGGCTGGGGGGTCCCAGGGGGCCAGCGGGCCCCCTGGTGGGGGTCCGGGGGCAGCGCCCCCGGCGCGACGGTAAAGGGAATATTCCATGGAATATTCCCTGTCGGAGTCAGAAATCATTTATATTTGTTAGGTCGGTTCAACCAGTCTAAGCCGTGTATGGCAATTACGCGGGCGGTGGCCGCCCACGCTCTACCGCCCATGTATAGCCGTCCATGGCAGGCCACCCATGATCCTATATATACATGACTTCTGCACTACCTAAGACACCGAGTTGAGCCAGCATACCTCTACCTTGTATCTCCCTATCTAGAGTTGTCTAGATCACCATTTAAGCTCTACCTTGAGAGCGCACGGGTGGACAACGCCATCATCTTTGTACTTGCTGCTAGTAGAAAATTGTTGAGATTCTCCTATATCTGTTATCTTCTCTGTTATTGCTCCTGTGTTATATTGCGTAACTATTGTCTTACATTTTCTTGCTTCAAAGCATTTTTAGTTATGGCTGAATATTTTTCTTCACAAAAGCTTTTGACTCTATGCACGGATCGTGGTGGTGAATACATGTCACATGACTTTAATGCTTTTCTTTATGAAAGAGGTATTTCATACCAATGTATGGTGTCATATACACCTCAGCAAAATGGTGTTGCCAAGCATAAAAATAGAAATCTTCTTGACATGGCACGATGTATGGTTAAAGGAAAGCACCTTCCTGATAGGTTTTGGATGGAAGCGGTCATGTGTGCAAACTATGTGCTAAATCGCTACCCTACAAAAGCATTGAGAGTCATTACTCCTTATGAGGCTTGGAATGGACATAAGCCTATGGTTAGTCATATGCACGTGTTTGGTTGTTTGGCATATGCTCTTGTGCCATCACAACAATGTCACAAACTTGATGACAAGGAAAAGAAATGCATATTTGTTGGTTATAATGATGAAATTAAGGGATATCATTTGTACCATCCATTGACGAACACTATTATTATGAGTCAAGATGTGGTATTTGCCAGAATTTCAGTTTTCCCTCTTCTTGAATGTAAAAAACAACCAATAGTAGCTCATAAGATGTGTTTGATACACTCATGACTTTGTTCGAAAATGATGCGCTTGAATATGGCCATGTAGGTCAGTCAACTGAGCTTCAAAGGGCTAAAAAATTCCAGCAAAATAGAGCTGAAAATGCAGAGAATTTCCAGTCAAACATTTTCAACCAAAAATTATCAGAACTGCTGGAAATTTCCAACCATATTTGGCTGAACATTTGCGTCAAACTATGGTTGAAAATGAGCATGAAATTCAGCCCACGCATGATATACATGTTGATGATGTATTACATAATGAACACATGTCTATGAAGAGTGCACAAACTATGCCAAAGTGGTTGAAACAAACTTTGCAGGACAGCAAATTGAGTGCACCTTTACTTGGTAGAACAAGATCAAGCCCTCACCATGCATCAACTAATTTTGTGGATTATTCTCTTATTGCTATAGCATGTAATGAAGAGCCACTTACTTTTGAAGATGCATGTGACTATCCTCAATGGATGAGTGCTATGCAATCATAAATGGATTCCATACATAGGAATGCTACTTGGGAGTTATGTGAATTGCCAAAAGGAAAAAATGCCATTGGTACAAAGTGGTTTTATAAGATTAAGAGAAATTCTGATGGTAGAATTGATTGCTACAAAGCTAGACTGGTTGCCAAAGGATATGCACAACAATATGGCATTGATTATGAGGAAACTTTTGCACTTACTTCATGCATGACTACCATTCATGCCATGGTTGCATTGGCTTCCCATCGAAGTTGGAAAATACATCAGTTGGACATAAAAATAGCTTTTTTGAATGGTGATTTGCAAGAAGAGGTTTATGTGAAGCAACCTCCTAGATTTTCCATGAAAAGACAAGAGCATATGGTTTCATGCTTGCATAAATCCTTGTATTGTCTCAAGAAAGCTCCACGTGCATGGTATGACAAAGTACATAAGCACTTGGTTGCTCTTGGCTTCACATGTACTTCAATTGAAAACACACTCTATGTATGCAAAGATGTGGCCAATCGTACAGTGCTTGTTCTTGATGACGTACTCTTGACTGGGTCATGTGATGCAAAACTTGACATTCTTATGGCTGATTTGCAACATACTTTTGATGTCACTTATCTTGGTCTTTTGAGCTACTATCTTGGCATCCAGTTTGTATCGGTTGATGGAGGAGTCGTTATGCATCAAACAAACTATGCTGAAAAACTACTTTAGCATTTTGACTTTGAGGATTGCAAGTCAGTTTCCACATCAGTTGAGACAGGATTTAGGTTCTCAATTGAGGATTCCAGTGATGCATTTGACACTTCTCTTTATCAGCAACCTATGGGATGTCTTATATATGCATGCAACACAAGGCCAGATATATAGTATGCAGTTTCCCAGTTGAGTCGATTCATGCATAGCCCTAGAATTAAGCATTGACAAGTAGTGAAATGTGTGTTAAGATATCTCAAAGGAACTTTGAGCTTATGTCTCTTTCATGGAATGGATATTCAACCATGCTTGCATGCTTTTACAGATAGTAATTGGGCTGGTTGTTACGATACTCGTGTATCCACTAGTGGTACTTGCTTTTTCCTTAGACACTCATGCATATCTTGGTTGAGTAAGAGGCAACCTACGGTGGCGACATCAAGTTGTGAAGCTGAGTACAGGATAGTTTCCACTGGCTGAGACATCTATTGATGGATCTTTGCATGGAGATTGATGATGTTATGCATATTCTCACTGATAGTTAGAGTGCATTGGCTATTTCACAAAACCCAATGTTTCATGCACGGACCAAACATATTGAGGTGCATTATCACTATGTGAGAGAGCACCTTCATGCAAGAGATATTGATTTGGTATATGTGCCTACACAAGATAATGTGGCAGACATATTCAACAAAGCTATTCCATGAGAAAAGTTTGAAGCTTTTCACAAAGGTTCAGGCTTATTACCTTGTGGGGGCTGATCTGTCACTTCCTATATGTGTTCACATCTTTTGCTTTAGGGGGGTTTGTTACACTTATGTGTTCGTCGAGTAGCTTTGATGTGAACCTTTTCCCTATGCATGGGTACTTTTTACTTTAGTGTTGGCTAGAGGTTTTTTTCCCCATGTTACCACGTACATGATTCACTCATATGTGGTGGCACTTTGTATTTAGGGATATTATTCATCTCTTACTTCAGTTTTGATCATTGTCAATAGAGAGCTATTCCAGCTATCCTTCTTCTTCTTGTGTCTTGTTGTGTTTGTGCTCCTTGTGTGTGCTTCTTGTGTGCCTCTTGCACTTCTACACACACCCAACAATTATGTAGATGAAAACTTGTATATCTATCATAAGGATTCAAAATTTGCCATTCTCACACTATATCTAGACCATCTCATCTTGAATGGATATGCTTTAAATCATATATAACATCTTATACTTATCAAGAATATTCAATGAATTATCTTCATCTACTACATTACTTCTTAGGCATAGAGGTTTGACAAATACATGAAGGTATATTTCTTTCACAACAAAAATATTGTTCTGATTTACTTTCAACATATGACATGGATGAGTCTTGCTTCATTTCTATATCTTTGGATCCTAGCACCAAGCTCACATTGGAGGATACTACCCCATTAGTTCATATGCATGATTGCTTATAACTTATTGGCTCTTTAATTTTCTTACCCAACACCATGCTAGCTATGTAGTGGGTGTTCTTAGTAAATCCCCCCATGAGCCTCATTGGACCTATTGATAGTGGTCTTGAGGCTATTACAATATTTAACCCTCAACATCATGGTCTTTGGTGCAAAGGGTGCATCAATCTCAATCTTTGGTACAAAGGGGTCATCAATCTCATTGGTTACTTATATTTGGATTGGGCCGGTGATGCAGATTCTCGATGCTTCACTTCAAGGTAGGTATTCTTGCTTGGCTCAAGACTTATCTCTCGGGCAAGTAAGAAGCAACCAACAATCACTATTTCATCCACCCAGGACAAGTACCAAGTATCATGTTTTGCAGCTTGTGAAGCTGTCTGGCTTTGCCATTTATTATCACCTCCAGTTTCACTCCAAATGTTGGTAGACCTTTGCATCATTCAACATTCCATTGGATTGGGTGTACATCTCTATGAGAGTAATCCTTGAGATTAACTTTGGTCGTGACACTTAAGTGTTGCAAGTACAAAGAATTGGTTCCCCAATCCTGTACCACCCACAATTGCCGCATAAATGGCCTTCCCAAAATCATCTCGTAGGCTTGATTTTTGTTGAAGTCACATATAGCAAAAGTATGTTCAAACTCTATACCACAAGTGGTGAGGGTTATCCCTTCTAGTAGTCTTAAAGGTCTCTCAATGTGACCATTGGCGATCTGCAATTTCATTCTCCTTGGCATGAGTGTTGGCTTGCCCCAATGCTTCCATAGGGAAGTGGTAGCAATTGCAACGCCTGCACATGAGTCCAAAATTGCCTTGGTTGTGTACCCCTGATGGGTAACGGGAAGATAGGTATTCCCTTCTTCTCCTTCGCTCATGTCTCCTATCTTATCCAATGGTATTTCAGGCACTGTTCTATGAGATCCTACCTGAGAACGAGGTTTTGCTAAGTTTGGCACTTGTTTGACTACATGTTTCCACAATTCAGGCTTAACCTTGAGTAGCTCTTCTAAAGTGAGATTGCACTGCACTTTAGTATTTTTCACTACCTCTGCGTTCCTAGGTATGATTGAGTCTTCGTTTCTTATCATGATCGTGGGTGCTCTCATGCAAGTAGACTTAGCTTCCCATGGACCTGTGAAATGGGGTAGTTCTTTTAAGGAATTAGACTCGAATTCTAATCTCTCATGAGATGAGGCACTCTCCTATTCTCCATAAATGGAAGGAATATCTTGTGGGAATTGAGGCACTCTCCTATTCTCCATAAAATGGGGCTCAAGAGGGGGTGTTGAAGAAATGACCTCCTATTTTTCATTATTTCTACCCATTTATCTATTGTAGCTCATTTCCATAAGAGCATCTCCATTTTGTATTTCTTTATTCCTATTTGAGATGCTTGCCATGTAACTTCTAGCTTTGTATGCATTCTTCTTCAAGGAGAATTATCCCACATATGATGTAATTTTGACAGCCTCATATAAGGAGAGCCTCTCCCCACTTTTATACTTGGTTAGAAGCTTGAGAACTCAATTCATGCTCTTGGAAATCTCACTCTAATCCATTGTGAGTTATCCCATTTCATGGTCTATTCACTCTTTTGGGTCCCACACTCATTTCATTTGTGGCTACAAATTCTATTTCGTTTAGCTTTCACATGTCTACTCTAAACAAAAAACTCATGAGTTCTTAAGTTGAAGAGGAAAATGGGACTTAATAGAGTGTTACTTTGATGATGCTTCTTACAACATTATACTAGGTAAGAAATGAGGCTTATGTTACTTAGATCCAAAAACAATTGGAGAGTGAGCATATGAATGCAATAGATTAAATGGAAATTTTTTTGACAAAGATCAAAGACTTGAAAGAGAAGTTGATTTGTGGTTATGAGATCTTGCTAGATAGTTCACTTGTGCATATTGTTCTTAATGGTCTTCCATATTCAGATAAGAGTATTGCTTCTATTTTTTGGTTGGTGATGAAAGATCATCCAAATGCCTTAACCTTTGAGGAGCTAGTCTCTGTTTTGCTGCAAGAAGATTAGTCCAGGGATAATAAATCAGTTATGCATGTTGCATATCATGCTTTATCATCTACTTGTAAGCAAAAATATGCCAATGCTACACAATCAAAGAACGCGGAAAAAGATGTAAAGAAAATGGAAAATTTGAAACAATCTTGCAATTATGTATGGCACATGATCATGTCATAAATAATTGTCCTAAACTGGCTACAAAGGAGGCAAAGAAGAAAGACGCTAGAATAGTTATCACATACTCCTCTACACCTAAAATAGAGTCTATTAATCCTCTTCATAGTGAAAAATGAGCATTTATTAATGTTTGTAGTTATGACCCATCCTCTCATGAGGAATGTATGTTCAGGCAAAGAAGAAAGACGCTAGAATAGTTGTCACATACTCCTCTACACCTAAAATAGAGTCTATTAATCCTCTTCATAGTGAAAAATGAGCATTTATTAATGTTTGTAGTTATGACCCATCCTCTCATGAGGAATGTATGTTCGCATTAGATTCAAATGTTTGGTACTTTGATAGTGGTGCAACCAAACATATTACCTCATAGTGAAATTTCTTCACTTCACTTGAGCTTGCCCCTACAAGAATATTGTCACATGTACCAACAACTCTTATCTTGTAATGGGAGTTGGAAAGATCATTTTGACTACTATTGATCATAGTTCTTTTACATTATCAAATGTCGTATACATGCTAGAGATCAAGAAAATCTATTAGCAATTTACTAGTAGCCAAGTTTAGTTGGTTGTCAAATTTGTTGATGACACATGTATATTTCATGATCTCTAGAATGGTGATGTTATCATCGTTCAATCATTTTATGTTGTGGATTGTATAAACTCATAAACAGTGTGAAATCTATGAATCATTCAGCATGTGTAATTCATGATTCTCAAGCTATCTTAGATGCAAAGCTTTGGCATGCATAATTTGGTCATATGAATTTCGCTAGTTTGGTTTGTCTATAGGATCTGAAATGGTGTCCTCTTTTACAAAACTTTAGGCACCTTCTAAACATATCTACAAAGGCTCTACTTTGGGCAAAATGAACCATTCATCCTTCCAAAAACTTCATTTGGGAATTACTTACTTTGTGAGATTCATTGGTGAATTTTTGAGAAATGCATGGGTTTATCCATTGAAAGCAAATTATGAGGTGTTTATGTGTTTTAAAGAGTTCATGATTATGGCCAAAAAATTGTCAGCATCTAAAATGGACACCCTCCATTTTGATCGAGGGGGGCATATATGTTTCATATATTGATAGGTAGGAGATGGTTGAACCACACCCTTGACATGCACGAGATGGTTAAACTATACCCTAAGAGGGAGGATTAGGTAGTAATCCTCAACCATGGCAATTGGGGAAAGTGTTTAGCCCATCACACTCCTAACCAAGAGGTTGTGAGTTCAAATCTCATATAGATACAACATTGGTATGAGAGCCTAGGAAGTAGGCTTGATCAAGGTGGATGGATGTCATAAATTGATACGTAGGAGATGATTGAACTACACCCTTGACATGCAAGAGATGTTTGAACTACACCTTGTGAGGGAGGATTAGGAAGTAATCATCAACCATGGATTTTGGGGCAAATGGTTAGCCCATCACACTCCTAGTCAGGAGGCTATGAAAATCTCTTATAGATAAAACAATATTTCTTCTCAATTTGATGCATTTCTAGTTGAGCATGATAAAACATTAATGTATAGTGGCATATACACCTCAAAAAAATGGATTTATTAAAAGGAAGAACATGTCTCTCGTGGAAATGGGAAGGAGTATCGTCAAAAATCAAGCTTTACCACATGGATTATGGCTTGAGCTTACTATGTGTGAAGCATATGTACTTAACATTTATCCCACCAAAGAATTGCAATCTATCACTCCATATGAGGTTGGCATGGTTCCAAACCATGTGTTGCTCATCTTTGTTTTTTTGGTTGTTTGACATATGCATTAGTGATTGAATAACGACATAGAAAAATGGATGATAAAGTAGTGAAATATATTTTTGTTGTGTATAGTTTTTAAAGCATAGGCTATCATCTATATCATCCACATATTAAACACATTTTGGTTAGCTATGCTGTTGTTTTTGTGAAAGATGTAATTCAACCCTTACTTTCATGTACTAGGAAGACATCAATTAGCTTAAAAGATGTGTATGACACTTAACTGCCTCTTTTTATAGGTGGACAACAAAGTGTTGGTTCAAGTGAGGCAATTTCTAAACCTTTATAGGTTTTAAACGATGATGCAAAATATTCCATTTCTGATGCAGGTTATATGATGCATTTGTTTATGAGAGGATTGGCACAGAAGAGGCAAAAGTATGTCTAAATGTATGGTGCAAACTTTGAGGGATAGAAAATTATATGCAGTGTTGTTCCATTGTACTCTTTTGGGTTCTCATATGCTTCTATTGCATTAGATTGTTATGCAACTACAATCTCTAGTCTTTGTGATGGGAATGAGCTTCTTTCTTTTGATGAAGCACATAATTCAGAAAATTGGATGCCTACTATGGATGTATAAGCTCAAACACAAGCATGATGGAATAACTGATAGGTATAAGGTCAAGCTTGTTTCCAAAGGCTATGCTCACGAGAAAGGCATTGATTTTTTATGAGAATTTTGCTCCCACATGCCAAATGACAATTGTTCATAGCATGTGTGTGCTTGAAGCTCATCATGGTTGGAATGTACATAATTGGAAATTAAAACTGCATTTGTAAGTGGTGATTTACATGAAGAGATGTATGATTTCAACCCTGTGGTTTTGTGCAAGAAGGGCATGAAAACAAAGTGTGCACATTGAAAAAGGCATTCTATGGTTTGAAGCAAGCACGATATGTTTGGTATGAGAAGATACATGCTACTTGTTGGCACATGGTTCTGAGAAGAGTCCAACTGAGAGCACCTTATATGTTATTTGTGCAGATGATGTACTTTTGATCATGTTTGTATATGTTGATGTTATGCTGCTAATTGGTCCTGATGAGAAGCATATTGCTGAATTCAAGGTCGATGCATGCCTCTTTTGAAATATTAGATTTGGGGCATCTGCATCATTATTTGGGCATCCAGTTTATGCAAATTGATACGGGAGTAGCCTTGTGTCAAAAAAATATATATCGACACATTATTGAATCTTTTTGTCCTTGATGATTGCAAACCTATTGCCACTCCCATGAAAACAAGTTTATAGCTGAGTCTTCATGATGCTTGAGATACATTTGATGTTGTTCTTTATCAGTAGTTTGTTGGATGCTTGATTTGCTTATGCATAATTCAATATTATAACAAATTTTTCTCTCTCAAATGAGCATATTTATGCATTTCCCAGGTGTCAAGCATCGGTAATTGGTTAAGAGCATCTTTCGCTACTTGAGTGGTACCTGGATACTTGGATTGTTTTATCCCAAGGGGGGAATCATTACAACCAAAATTATGTGCCTCTTCTAACTCAAACTAGGATGGTTGTCCGCTAGTGGTCTTTGCTTCATGCTTGGTAGCTCATGCATATATTGATTAAGCAAGAAAAATCCTATTGTGGCCATTTCTAGTTGTGAGGTTGAGTATAGGAAGCTTTCATTCAGTATTGTTTGTTGTTCTCCAAGCTTCTTCTTCTTCCTTGTGTTGTTCGCGTGCTTGTGCAAAAACCTCAAACTCCAATAATTGGTATCAGAGTAGGTTGCCACTTCATCTTGGGTGTCGTCAACACCCCTTCGGTCAGAGTCTCTGAACTCATTTCCGCCTATGAATGCATTATCGCAATGCCTATGTAGGCAATTTTGTCTTTTTGTGCCGAAGATATATACAGGTTTCAATTCGCAAGTATAAGTGCCTCGAAGTCTGCTACAAGTTTAGCAGATCTCAACATGGTAGTTTTGTTCAACTTTATGAGATACAATCATTTTTCTACATCAGGGTATTTAAGTCAGTGGCCATGGGTGAAAGCAGTGATGTATTCTGTGTGTTGGTTATTGAGGATAAGGAGGATAAGTAGGATGTTACCAATTATCCATTATGGGCTTATTATATGTAAGAAAATAACAACATAGCGGAATAGACCTATAGACAAAGTTCAGAGAAAAAACGCAGACAAAGATAGACGTAGACTGAGAGATAGAGAACTCAAATTCTCAGATTGCCAAGCGTAATGCAGTTACAATGATGGTGCTGTCCACCCGTGCGCTCCCAATGTGGAGCTTAGATGGCGATCTAGACAGACTCTAGATGAAGGGCTTACTAGTGCGCAATGCTATGTAAAGCTCAACCTGGGCAGTGCTTATATAGTTTTTACAAGGTGGTTCGGTATGGATAAATGTAGTCGGAAGATACAAAATAGTCGGTAAAATATACGATCTGACAATATCTCCACGGCCAGAAGTCCTACCGTCTTGGCCCTACGGGCGAGGGGACAGGCCCCCCGGACCCCACAAAAGGGGGCAAGCCCCCCTCTATACTCCCCCCCATTAAGGTACTATGGGGAAACCACGCGATGCCATAGGGCCTTTATTTTCACCTTAAATGGCAACCCAGTGGCCTGGAAGCTTATGCCCTACCTAACCTAATGGCTACGCTCACAAAGATCATCTACATCCATCAATGGTCACACATAGAACTCATCTAACTTGGAAGTTAGGGTTCCACAAATGTCTGGGCTCTCATAATGGCTTCTCCTCATAATGGGGGCCTTACAACTTAGAGCACCATGGATCATTTGTGGTCACATGAGGGTGGAGTATTGAGCATATCTAACAGCCTTGAAGTCTGCTACAGGTTTAGCAGATCTCAATAGGGTAGTTTTGTTCAACTTTATGAGATACAATCATTTTTCTGCATCCGGGTATTTTAGTCAGTGGCCATGGGTGAAAGCAGTGATGTATTCTGTGTGTTGGCTATTGAGGATAAGTAAGATGGTACCAATTATCCATTATGGGCTTATATGATGCATCATGTATTGGTTACAAAAGGAATGTGGAATATTGTGTAGGGTGTTAAAACATGTCCTATTTCACCGACAAACACAATTGTTTAAGGTGATGCAGATGGCATTGAAGATGGTGATATTCTTCAGGTTCCTGTTCGTGTTGCAGTTCCTACTACACCTATTGTAGAGCAAATTTGTTGGGATGGCATAGATGCTCATGCACATGCATTGATAGCCTTGTCTATCAAATGTACATTATTCTTCACATTCGCTCTTGCAGAACAACAAAGGATGCTTGGAATACACTTATCGCTTTATATTAGGCAAGGAATGAGGCTCATGTTGCTTACCTCCGAAAACACTTGGAGAATGAGCACATGAATGAAGGAGGTTCCATGAATAATTTTTTGACAAAGATCAAAGATTTGAAGGAGCAATTGATTTTTGCTGAAAGTCTTGCCTGATAGTTCACTTGTGGAGACTCATCTGAATGATATTCAAGATTCATATCAGAGTTTTGCTTCTATTGTTCACTTGATGATGAAAGGAAATTCGAATGCCTTAACATTTGAGGATTTAGTATTTGTTATGTTGCACGAAGATCAGTCTAGGCAGAACAAGTCCATTATGCGTGTTGCAAGCTAAGCTTTCTTAGCTACTCAAAAGGGCAAAGGTAAATGGAGCTCTTCTACTAGTAAGCAGAAATCTACTAATTCTACACAATCAAAGAAGGAAGACAGAGACGAGAAGAAAACAAAAAAGCAGAAATTGATTTGCAAATATTGTAAAGGAAATGATCATGTCATAAAGAGTTTTCCAAAACTAGCTACAAAAAAAAGAGGCAAAGAAGAAAGAGGTTGGAATGGTTGTTGCAGAGGCCTCTATACCCAAAACAGATTCTACTAATCTTGTGCAGAATGAAGAATGGGCATTTAATATTGTTTGGAGTTATGAACCACCTTCACATGGACAATGTATGTCTACAATAGACTCAGATGTTTGGTACTTTGATAGTGGGGCAACCAAACATATTACCTCGCAATGCAGTTTCTTCACTTCACTTGAGCATGCTCCTATAGGGAATACTATCACTTGCACCAAAAACTCCTCTTATTGTGTTATGGGAGTTGGTAAGATCATTATGACTAGTGTTGATGGTAGTTCTTTTACATTGTCAGATGCTTTATTTGTGCCAAGGATCAAGAAAAATCTGTTATCAGTTCCAGCATTATTAGCCAAGATTGGCTTGGTCATGAAATTTGTTGATGACAAATGTACAATTCATGATCTGTCAAATGGTGACATCATTATTGCTTCTGGCATTTTATATCATGGGTTGTATAAGCTCATAGATTATGCAAAATCTATGAATGATTCAACATGTGTAGTTCAAGATTCTTAAGCTATGTCAGATGCACACTTTGGTCATATGAATTTTGCTAGTTTGCTATGCCTGTAGAAATTTGAAATGGTGTCCTCTTTGCCCAAACTTGAGGCACCTAGTAAACATGTATGTAAAGGCTCAAAATGCAGTGTTCCTTCTTCCCAAAAGATGGTTTAATTTGAGCTACTTAGAAATTGTAGCTTGTTTGTAGTGATGTCTTTGTTCTTATGCAGAAACCTTCTTTTGGGAACTATCTTTAGTTCGTGATTTTCATCAATGATGTTTCTAGGCATGCATGGGTATATGTGCCTATGTGCTTTTCATGGATGATTTTTCCAGTCTGAAGTGTTTATGTGCTTCAAACAGTTTTTGGTTTTGGTTGAAAATTTGTTAGCATGTAAAATAGGCACCCTCCATTTTGCTCAAGGGGGGAATCTATGTCTTCTAATTTTAATGCATTTCTAGCTGAATGTGGGATAAAACATCAGTGTATAGTATCGTATACACCTCAACAGAATGGAGTTGCTGAAAGGAAGAATAGGTCACTCATGGAGATGGCGAGGTGTATGGTCAAGAATCACACTTTACCACATAGTTTTTGGCTTGAGGCTTTTATGTGTGCATCATATGTACTTAACAGGTATCTTGCTAAAACATTATAGTCTATCACTCCATATGAGGCTTGGCATGGTTGTAAGACTTCTGTTGCTCACCTGTGTGTTTTTGGTTGTCTAGCATATGTACTAGTGACTGAATAACAACGTAGGAAATTGGATGATAAAGCAGTGAAATGTATTTTGTTGGGTACAATTCTAAGAGCAAAGGCTATTGTCTATATCATCCACAAATTAAACACATTTTGGTTAGCCATGATGTTGTTTTTGTGGAAGATGCTATTCAACCATTATTTTCATGTACTAAGGAGACATCAATTAGCTTGAAAGACATGTATGACACTTTGCTGCCTCTTTTTACAGGTGGACAATCTAGTGCTTGTCCTAATGAGGCAACTTCTCAGCCTTTACAAGTTTCATGTGATGATGCAGATCATTCAATTTCTGATGCAGATTTACATGATGCCCTTGTTGATGAGAGAATTGATATTGAGGAGGCAAAAGCTATGCCAAAATGGTTGGCGTAGACTTTGCGTGATAGCAAATTAGATGCACCTCTATCATATTGTACTCGTTCAGACTCTCATAGTGCTTTTTTGCATCAATTGCTATGCTATGCTCGAGTCTTTGTGATGAGAATGAGCCAGTTTCGTTTGATGAAGCACAAAATTCTAAAAGTTGGATGGCTGCTATGCAATCAGAATATGATGCTATCATGAAAAATGGTACCTAGTCCTTATGTGACTTTTCTCATGGCAAGAAGGCCATTGGCACTAAGTGGGTATACAAGCTAAAGTGTAAGCATGATGGAATAGTTGAGAGGTATAAGGCTAGGCTTGTTGCAAAGGGTTATGCTTAGGAAAGAGGCATTGATTTTGATGAGACCTTTGCTTCTACATACCGAATGACTACTGTTCGTAGCATGTGTGCACTTGCCGCTCATCATGGTTGGAATGTACATTAGTTGGACATTAAAACGGCATTTTTGAATGGTGACTTACGAAGAAGTGTATGTTTTTCAATCCCGTGGCTTTGTGAAGAAAGGGCATGAAAACAAAGTGTGCAGGTTGAAAAAATGCATTATATGGTTTGAAACAAGCACCACGTGCTTGGTATGAAAAGATACATGCCTATTTGATTACACATGGTTTTGAGAACATTCCAACTGAGAGCATCTTATATGTTAAATGTGCAAATGATGTGCTTCTGATCATTGTTGTCTATGTTGATGACATGCTGCTCATTGGTCCTCATGAGAAGCATATTGCTAATTTTAAGGCTGATTTGAATGCCTCATTTGAGATGTCAGATTTGGGGCATTTGCATCATTATTTGGGCATTCAATTTATGCAAGTTGATGGAGGAATAACTTTGTGTCAAACCAAATATATTGACACATTGTTGCAGTGTTTTGGCCTTGAAGACTGCAAACCTATTGCCACTCCTATGGAGACATGTTTATGATTGAGTCTTCATGATGCTCGAGATGCATTTGATGCTATTCTCTATCAGCATGCTATTGGATGCTTGATTTACTTATGCATTACTTGGCAAGATATTCAATTTGTTGTCTCACATATGAGCATGTTTATGCATTCCCCAGGTGTCAAGCATTGGTAGGCAGTCAAGCACATCTTTTGCTACTTAAGTGGTACTTGGCTACTTGGACTGTTTTATCCCAAGGGGGATCACTACCACCATATTTGCATGCTTTTTTTGACTCTGACTGGGCTAGTTGCTATGAAACTCATGTGTCCACTAGTGGCTTTTGCTTCATGCTTGGTAGCTCATGTATACATTGGTTGAGCAAGAAGTAGCCTATTGTGGCCACTTCCAGTTGTGAGGCTTAGTATAGGGCAGCTTTCACAACGACTGTTCAGTGCGTGTGGCTCAAATGCCTTATGGCTGATTTGGGTGTTGGTCAGTTTTCTGCCACCACCATCTTCACAAACACTTAGAGCACATTGGCAGCTGCGAGGAACCTTGTGTTCCATGCTCGCACTAAGCACATTGAGGTGCACTATCATTATGTCAGGGAGAGGTTCTCTGTTGGAGAGATCAGTTTGACATATGTGCCCACACATGAGAACATTACAAACCTTTTCACAAAGGCTCTGCCTAGGGAGAAGTCTTTTTGCAAAGCTTTGGGCTTACTTCCTTTAGATTGATTCCACATAGTTTGACACTTCCTTATACATGAGTGCAAGCTCCTTGTTCACCGCATCACTCCTAGAGGGGATTTGTTGATATAGTTAGGTAGTGATGTGTGTGAACACACTAGGACCACCAGGGTACTTTTTTCCCTCTTTAGGAGGTTTTTTTTCCCCAGCTTGTATATATGTCTATAGCCCTAACAAGTTACTTATCTTTGTACATGCTAGTGGTAATACATTCAGTATTGTGTGTTGTGCTCCAAGCTTCTTCTTCTTCCTTGTGTTGTTCACATGCTTTCGCAGACCTCAAACTCCAACAAAATATTAATGGGTTCTTAAGCTCAAGGGGAAAACGGACCAAGAAGAAAAGCCATCTCACGAATAGAATGAAATCTCCATGATTATGAGAATGATCATCCTTGTAAGAAGTAGTTGAACACCAGATTGGGAACATGTGTTCTTCACCTCCCATTCTATCTCTTATGTAGTTCCAAGATAGAGGGTTCAATCTTAAGCATGTGTGCTACTTGTCCTCCATGTTATGAAAGTGCACAAACGTGTGCCACACTAGATACTTCTATAGTAAGTGCAACATGTGTGCCATGTGTCCAACTGAAGCTTTTAAAAGTCTCTAGAAGTCTTGTGGTAAAATACTCTCCCATGTGGTTGACGGGGATTTGAACCCAAGACCTATTCCTTCCCACACCTTGGAATTAACCATCGGACTGAGAGCTTGTTCCTATTCAAGACTTTAAAAGGCCTAGATAAGGTACTTTCTAACATAGAATATGGACAATACGATGGACTCCTTATATACTCGAAGGTATATTCTCATTTCTTATCTCAAAATTCAATGGTGTGATAATGCGTTCTTCAACAAGACCATTTGTGTCCGCATTTGCTAGCTCATTCATTTAAACAACTCTATGTGAAATGGCTCTAAACACCTTTTTTTTTGGAGAGTACAATGAATTGGAAACACACTCACACACCCATCCTCGTAAGGTAGAGGCACCCATCTTTGAAGAACTCATAGATATATCCAACCAAGACTTGAACTCAGGACTTCCTCTCGGAAACTCAAGACATCAAACCACTAGGTTACATGAGCTTGGACTCTAAACACCTTTTTATATGGCGGGATGCCTTGGAGAGTTCTCCATCATCTAGCAATCATCATATATGGAAACTACATCATTGTATTCACACTCCAGGTCAAATTTGCAATGGTGTGTTGCTCATTCTATTCCACCATCTATGCGAATACATGGGTGGCAATGCTCTTTCAAAATCTACAACATTCCACTCCTAGCAATGCTCTTTCCCCCTTAGCTCCGGAACCCAGTTTGGAATCACTTTAAGAGCTAAATTGATTCATGGAGCTGGATATGAAGTTTACAAGATTGTAGCTTTTCTTCTGTGAGCCGTGATTTTCTTTCAAGAAAGAAAGCCCACCTCAATTCGTGGATTGGAACAAAAACTAAAGCTCTTTAGTTGCTGATGAGGTGGCTGCCACGTGTAGAACTCATCTAAATTCTCCAGAAATTAAAAGATCAGACAAAACGCCAGAAAACGCAGGCAGAGAGAGAAAAACGCAGGCAGAGAGAGATAGACCCGAATAACGGCTGAGTACTCTGGCGATGAGAGGAAGCTATTAGAGTCTGCGTTCACCTAGAGGAGAGTCTGCGATCGTAGCAAGGCAAGAGATTTTGCTAAGACGAAGCAGCTATAGCGAAATCAAACGATAAAGATTATATGCAATGGAACTTGGAAGTACGAGAGAGGGAGAAAACCTCTATATTTATGTATGCGCCGTGGAACGCGATTGCTAGAAAACGTTTTTTCTCTCTCTAGAGTGTAACTGAAAAAGCTTCGGAGCTTATATCAATTCGCGCCTTCGAGTCCCATGTTCATTGTAAGTAATATTAGGGTGGCAACTGGCAATGACTAGAACTTAGCGCGGTGGTCAGTCCTTCTAGCTGGATGAGCAGGAGCAGCTATGGGTAGCCGCTGCAGTCTATCAACGAGGGTAACATTCATAATCTTGCTTTTACTTTGAGCTTCTCACAGAGATTCTTTCACGGGGCCTTCTAGATGGCGCCTCAGCGAGCTCCAGGCTATTCTGCCCCCAACGGTGCTCAACCTGTCTATGGGCAACAGGGTGCTTATTCCTCTCTTAACCAGGGCTTGAATGTGCCGGTGGGTATTCCAGCCGGGGTAGCCGCAGGGTATGGCCCTTCGGCTCACTCTGGCAATACGATTCCAGCAGGAGCACCGCCTTTTCATGTCGGTAATGGTTTGCCTGGCAGTTTGCATGGTCCCATGGGAAGCATGGGAGGGGGAAATCCTCAAATGGGCGCTTTTCCCGGCTTTCCTACGCAAGTTGCGTATCCCCACTTTGTCCAAGCTCAGCAACAGAACAGCATTATCCAGCCTCCACCATCGAATCATGGCTATGAAAATCCGGCGGTCTTAAACATTCCTGGTCAGTGGCAGGGGAATCCTATTCGGTCTCCTCACTCTTCCTGTCCTCCGGGTTTTGAACCACATCATAACAACAGCATTGCCATGGGGATTCCAACACAAACAAATCTTGTCAATGGTGCTACAGGAACTGGTGCTGTTAATGGAAATCAGCATCAGGTGCAACAGCAACATCAGAATCAAGTTCAACATTTTCAAGCTCATCCCCCTCAACAACAGGTACAGAGTCCATCTCTGCATCAACAGCAGCAATTTCAGAATCTACATCTCCATCAACACCATCATAATAATAATCAACGTCAGCATGTCTTACATCATCAGTCCCAAAATCAACATCGACAATTTCAACAAGAGCAGAATCAACATCAGAAGCGCTATTGTCAATTTAACCATCGTCATCGACAGCGTGATGTGCAGCATGAATATCAACAGAAACACCAGGACCAACATGAATCTAATCAACAATCGTATATACAAAATGGATGTCAACAGAAACAGCAGGGCCAACATGAAAGACAACATTCTTGGCAGCTGCACTCACAATCACATGTTCAATCACAGGCTCAACCTCAATTTCAGTTACACTCGCACCATAAACCCCAATGCCAACCTCAGTCCCAGTCCCATCTCAGTTGTCAACAAGTACAACCATCACCAGCATTTCAAGCTTGCATCACAAATGGAGTTGCTCTTGGTGTCCCTGTAATGCCCACTCACAACAGTACAAATGCTATTTCTGTTAAAGATTCTGCTCAAAATCAGCAGCATGCACCATCTTGGAAGCATACAATCCAATCAGAAAATTCCCAGGTAGGGTCGACCTCTTTTGGGTAAAAAATGATGAACTTTTTGTTTAAATCATCTCATCTCCCAAAATTCTGTTTACTTTTTTGTATTGGGCAGATTAACGTGAAATTTTTAGCTACAAATAACATTGAACAACAAAAATGCTCATTAGCAAATTATTCCCAAGAAATTCCCCGCATGTATGCAGAGGAATCTACCAATTTTCATAGAGACGGTGCATTACATTCAAAAGACCCCTCTTGTGAAGAAGTCCAGTCAAGGTCTTCATCCATGGCAAACTCACATTCTGGTATGGAAGACATGGGGCCTGGTAATGCTGTAAGAAATGGCCACACGAAGATGAAAATCATGTCAGGCACAAATCATCACAATTTTATTGACGGTGAAAGCAGGAAGTTGCAGTCACCTCAGAAAATGCAATTTCATTCAGGACCTAGTTCAAGAAATCGTCCAAATGATCGCAGGAACAATCAACATCGTTTCAATGGGCAATTTAAGGCACACAACAAGCCCTTTCAAGTATCTCGTCAAAATAGTCATAATCATTTCGGGCCACAACGGCAGACACTTGATAGCCAAGGCAATTCTTTCAGCAAAGGTCCTGGAAAAAGGTTGGTTTCTGTTACATTGATTTTCAGAAAATTTCCACAATTTTAATGACACAATTATATATGAATGAATGCTGATTGAGATGATATGGTACAGGTCAGACCTCTGCACATTTAGGTGTGAGCCTTGCGATCGCACATTTACTACCTCAGAGTTTTTGAGTAGTCATATAAAATCTCATGTGAAATGTGGTGAGAACGGGTGCTCATTTGAAGCTGCAGGTACATAACTACTGTATTTTATGTTGCTTGTGAAATTTCCATTCCAGCATTGTGGTGATGGTTCTTGACAAATATTTGGTGTGAAATGAGGCCGATCAGGTTGTTCTCTATACATGGAATGGTCTGCAGTAGACGTGTTATCTATTTGGACCTGCCTTGTCGTTTTGTTCCCAACTTCATCACGAGGGAGCAGGGACAGAGAGCTTGCCTTTGCTTATGTAGAATCTGCCAGTATTGAAATAATCCAAATTACAAACCCTGAATCTGGTTATTGATGTAGCACTATCAAATAGCGTATCTAAGACCTAACTCGACATTGTTTCATATAGAGTAGAAATCTTTTTTGAATATTTGACATGGAAGAGAGGGAGGATGGAAAACAACATTGGATAGACGATGGAGGAAATAGGAAAGGCTTCTAGAGTGTCCCCTTCATATGCTTGCATCCAGACTGATATTCTTGTAGTTTAGCGGTATCATCACTTGAATTGTCTATCCAAGGTGAATATCCAAAGAGTGTAGTCAATGGAATTTGGAAGATGAGATGAGCTGCACAACAATTAAGTGACCATCAATAATTGACCTCTAATACAAAGTTGCAAACGTGAATTATATCTAGGCATGAAAACAACCATAACCTTGTATTTCTTTCATCAAACTCTATCGCATTTGGTATAATTGCGAAGCTTTTGACAAGTTTTATTGCTGCATTGACCCAAATCCTCATATTTGAATTTTGAAGCTATTTTTGATTGATAGGTATTAACAAGACAATGACATCCATTTAAAACAGATGGAAATAAGTTTGATCATTGCAAAATAGTATGAGCCGACATACTTAAAGGGAAAAACCATGCATAACGCTCATATTCAAGGCTACATTCGTGACAAGATCATTGAAGCATCAAGTAAAGTGTAGAAATAAAGTAAACTATCATGGATATCAAAGGAAACCACCTTGAACCTTAGATTTCTTGTGGCTTTCTATATCTCATGGTTGGTTCAGAATTTGGAGAAACTAATGTTACCATTGTGTCCTAAGATCAAATGTCTATTCGGTTGATTATGGTATCAGGATGTCTTGTTTCAAGTGGATGATATCATTGATGACATCATCAATTCGTAACTTCCCTTCAATAACTATATAAGGAGGGCTTGGCCATTCATATCCTAAGTCTTGCCAATACTAGTCTTGGGAGCTCAGGGAGTCTTGATCTCCAAGTAAGTACTTTCCAAATTCAAGTTCCGGTTCTAGTCTTGTTCCTTGTTCTAGTTTTGTCTCGTCTAATATTTTGGGCATCTCATCTTGTCCTCTTGTAATCTCATAGTACAAGACCTGGGTTGTGGGGTCTCTTGTATCTTGTCTAGTTAAGTTATCCACACCTAACCTGGGTTGCGGGACTTCGTGTAACAATTCCATGTATTTGTATTATTTCCCATACGTGGGTGATCTTGTAATCAAAAGCATATTTTTGAAATCTTGTTCAAGTCTAGACTAATTCATTAAAATGAGAAGATATTTTGTGTATTATTGTGCTAGATTCAAATAAAGGGAATGTTGGAGTTTGAGGTCTACAAAAGCACACAAACAACAGAAGGAAGAAGAAAAAGCTTGGAGAAAACCACAATACAAAATGTATTACCAAGTGAATGTACAAAGATAAATGACCCAATAGGGTTATAGGTGTATATACAAGCTGAGGCAAAAACCTCCTAAAGAGTTAAAAAAGTTCCCCGACGGTCCTAAGTATGCTCACACACCACTACCGAAATATATCAACAAATTCCGCTTGGGAGTGATGTGGTGAACAAAGAGCTAGTGATGTGGTTGCACTCATGTCCAAGGAAGTGCCAAGCAATGTGAAGAGAAACCAATCCACAAAAGGAAGTAGGCAAAAAGCTTTGTGAAAAGCTTGAAGCTTCTCCCTAGGTAGAGCCTATGTGAAAGGTCTCCAACATTATCTTGTGTAGGCACATGAGCCAAACTGATCTCTCCAACGGAGAGTCTCTCCCTGTCATAATGATAGTGCACCTCAATGTGCTTTGTCCGAGCATGGAACATAAGGTTCCTCACAACTACCAATGCGCTTTACCATTAGTAAAGATGGTGGTAGAAAACTCACCAACATCCAAATCAGCCAAAAGCCGTATGAGCAAACAGACTCTCAACATTTGCTGCAAAAACTTCTCTATCCCTAGTCTCATAACTACACAATTAGAAGTGGCCACAATACGATTCTTCTCGCTCAACCAAGATATGCACTACCAAGCATGAAGCAAAAACCACTGTGAACACATGAGTGTCGGAGAATCCAGCGAATCCGAGTCAAAAAAAGCATGTAGATTCGGGGGTAATGATTCCCCCCTTCGGATAAGACAATCCAAATAGTTAGGTACCACTCAAGTAGTGAAAGATGCACTTATTCGCTTGCCAATGCTCGACACTTGGGGCAATGCATAAGCGTGCTCATCTATGAGACAACAAACTTAATATCAAGTTGAGTTATGCATAAGTAAATCAAGTATCTAACGTCATATTGATAGAGAACAACAACAAATGCCTCTTCGATATCATGAAGACTCAATTGTAAACTTGTCTCCATGGGAACGACAATATAGGTTTGCAATCTTCAAAGTCAAAACGTTGCAATAATGTGTTAATGGGTTATATTTGACACAAAGCTATTCCCCATCAACTTGCATAAATTGAATGCCCAAATAATGATGCAAATGCTCCAAATTTGACATCTAAAAAGAGGCATGCAAATTTAGTAGTATCCTTCTTATAAGGAAAGTGAGGAGCATATAATCAACATATACAACAATGATCAAAAGTACATGATTTGCACACTTAACATATAAGGTGCTCTCAGTTGGATTGTTTTCAAATCCATGTGCTAGCTGGAAGCATGTATGAGCATGTATCTTTTCATACCAAGCACGTGGTTGTTGTTTCAATCTACATTGACTTTTTCAACCTTGCACACTTTGTTCACTTTGTTTTTGCTCCCTTTGTGCACAAAACCATGGGGCTGAAATACATACACTTCTTCATGTAAATCACATTTCTGATGTGCAATTGATGTACATTCTAGCCATGGACTACAAATGCAAAGATGCTACTAACAATAGTCATTCGGCATGTGGAGGCAAAAGTCTCATAAAAATCAATGCCCTTTTCTTGAGCATAACCTCTGGCAACAAGCCTAGCCTTATACATATCGATTGTTCCATGATGCTTATGTTTTAGCTTGTGTAACCATTTAGTGCCATTGGCCTTTTCGCCTAGAGGCAAATCAGGCTTGTGTATCCATTGCATAGCTCTGATGCAAAAGAATCATTATGAGAGCTGAAAGAGTATGATATGACAAAGGTGTATTTAAGTTGTTCTGTCTCAAAGTTTGCACCATCAATTTTGGCATAGTGTTTGCCTCTTCTTTGTCAGCCCTCTCATCAATAAGTGCATCATGTAAATTTGCATAAGAAATGGAATGATATGCATCATCATTTGAAACCTCTAAAGGTTGAGAAATCGCCTCTAGGACAACATTTTATTGTCCACTTGTAAAAAGAGGAAACTAAGTGTCATACGCATCCTTTGAGCTAACTCATGTACATGAAAGTAAGGATTGAATTGAATCCTCCACAAAAACATCACGACTAATCAGAATGCGTTTAGTATGTGGATGATACAAATTGCTTTTGCTTTCAGAACTGTATTCAACAAAAATACATTTCACTTCTTAAGTTCTTTAACATCCATTTTTCTACGTTGTTGTTTCGGCGTTAATGCATTTCCCAGATAACCAAAAACTCGAAGATTAGCAACAAATGGCTTGCGACCGTGCCAAGCCTCATATGGAGTGATAGACTACAACACTTTGGTGGACACCTACGAAGTACATATGTTGCACATATAACAACCTCAACCCTAGAAGCTATGTGGTAAAGCTTGACTTTTGACCATACACTTCGCCATTTCCATGAGAGACCTGTTCTTCCTATGAGCAACTCCATTTTGTTCACGTGTACACGATATTGTGCATTGATGTTTTATCCCTCACTAAACCAAAGATGCATTAAACTCGGAAGACATATATTCCTCCCCTTGATTAGAATGAAGGGTGCTCATTTTACACGTTGACAAATTTTCAGCTATAACCAAGAACTGTTTAAAGCATATAAACACCTCGGACTTTGCTTTCAATGGATAAACCCCATGCATGCCTAGAAAAGTCATCAATAGAAGTCATGAAGTATAGGTAATTCCCAAATGAAGGTGTCTGCATAAGACCACATAGATCACTATAAACAAGCTGCAATTTATATGCAGCTCTAATTGAACCATTTTTGGGAAGGAAGAATGCTTCATTGTGCCCAAAATACAGCCTTCACATACATGTTTAGAAAGTGCCTCAAGTTTGGGCAAAGAGGACACCATTTCAGAATTGTGACGATGAAGCAAACGAGCAAAATTCAGATGACCAAAGAGTGCATGCGAAAGCTTTGCATATGAGATAGCGTAGGAATAATGAACTCCACATGCTGAATCATTCTCAGATTTTGCATAATCTAAGAGCTTATACAACGCACTACATAAAATTCGAGAAGCAATGATAACATCACCATTCGAAAGATCATGAATTGTGTATCTATTGTCAATAAATTTGGCAACCATGCACCTGCCATTTGTAGAGCCAATACAGGCTCATCCATGAGCTTGGTAGCCTGTAGGTAAGTAGGCAGCCACCTCCAAGGGATTGACGTCCCATATTACCGCTCCCCTCCCCCAACCAATACGGGTGACAAGGCTCTGCCAAAGGGCCAAGAGTCCAAGTGCATCACGCATGGAAATATCTCACAAATGAGCCCATGGGTCCTATTTATAGGCTCAAATAAGGAGATGGCCCAGTTTCACATTGGCAGTGAATTCATATTTGGTCGGATACTTTTAACTAGAGGTGCCATCCATATGTCCTCTAATTTTTGGGTCGTAACACTTCCCCCGTTATTTCTAATTGCTGTCCTCAACAATTTCTTGGCTAAAACCAAGAGTCCAATCCGTCGACAATCTAACTGACTCCCAAGCCAAAATGGACTCGGGTTGGTGCCTCCACTAATCAAATACTCAAGATAAGAAGCCCCTCGAGGCTTCCTCTCCTTCTTGTCCCAAACCAAGCTGGGTTCTAGTGGAACATGTCGGATAATATCTTTCAAGCTGAGATTTCTTTCGAAAGTATCACATAAAATCATCATGTCCAAGTTGAGAGGCAAGGCAACTATCATGGAACCAAGATTCCTATCTAAGCGACCAAATGGGCAATTGTAGTGGGATCAAGATACTTGTCCAAGTCAACCACCACGAAACTAGGATGTCACTCATTCCTAAAGATAGATCCGACTTGTAAGGTACACTAGCGATCAATGATCAATTATGGATCACTATCGAGAAGATAACATCATGCACGTGTCACTTTGAATTGTCTCATGATCCAGGGTTACCCTGAGGTACATCCTCCTACCCCACCAAGACCATGAGGTGCACACATATTGGGTGAATAGTATGGAGAACAATGAAGTGCAAGGAAGGCAACGTAATGCTAGGCTTTCTTCATTGTGTTCTCCTCCTCCCTATGTAACGATTCCTTCCTTCGAGGAGGAGTCTCTGTTGGAGACTAGGGATCCACGCCTCTAGGTCTCGTGGTTGAGAAAGAGATTAGCTGATGATTAAATATCAACATCAACGGGCTATACATAAGCCGATGTTGAAAACTATCATGAGCATACAACAAGCGGGGAAGGTCACTCACCCAATCACAGATGCATCAGGTCTTTTAGATACAAAGTAAGTGGTCTATTTCATGAATCATTATTCATATTATAATTGATATTTATATATATCATGATTCAAATTTCATGTATGTCACATGTGACACTATAATTTATACATAATAGATATATCATATATCATATATATAATATGAATCATCATAAATGTTTTTTTAAGTTGTTAAAACTTTTGCAGGCGTCGTGACTCGTGTGAAGTAGTGCGTAGGAGATGGGATTGGTTTCACAAATCAATCCACGCAAGTGCTCACATACTCCATCCTTTATGGAGATCTGAGGCTCAGGATACAACATCACTTTAGAGGACAGTTGGATAGAGTACTTGGGACGATAGATTGAAGGAGATATGGCATTGTGTTCACAATTGCAGAAAGAGCGTTTGCAATTTTCGTCCATGGAGAGGTATTTTGGACAGCCCACTGTGAGATTGAGAGAGAACCAGGTTTCCCCTATCACTTGGTGGGAAATATATGGTGTTGGTACTCCTCTGTCGGTATGTTTCAACTTTCTCCAAAGATATGATTTCTTTTTTATTATTATTATAATTTATGATGGAATCATTATACTTATCTATATCAATTGTCATGAATGATAACTCATATAATATATTTCTCTTCACAGAGGAAATTAGCACTACAGATTTTTTCTCAAGATTGTAGTATTGGCCTAGCAAAAAGGCAGTGGAGCACGTGGGCATTGATTCACAAAAAAAAGAGAAACATATTCAGTCCACAACAACTTGAGAAACTAGTATACACCCATTGTAATCTCAGGTTGTTGGAGAGCAAAGTAACCCACATTGTACCACTACAGGTATTTGTGATTTGTTATAATTTGTTAGCTTAAATTCTTGACCATTGACTCACAACTTGTAATCATAAATGATTAAATATATATTTTATTCGATTTTTAGGTGAATGTGGATTCTATTGATCTTTCCAAAGTGAAAGATATCCCTCGAATCCTCGTAGAAGAGAAGGATATCTTTTCCATGCTATTTAGAGAGTCTCAATTGTTTGTGAGACAAACACGAAGAAGAACAAGAGGGAACACAGTCGGTATATTCTAAATTCTATAGATTATAGTCTATGACCTATGTTAGGTCTTAAGGTTTAAGTTTTGATATTATTTTTTAAGTATGATTTATGAACTTTATACTTATAATTATAATTTATTGCATGCTCAATAGATCTTGATGCACCATCTACTAGTTGAAAACCTAGGAAGATGGTTTCCCATCGAGGTGGGAGAGTACGTCGGAGAAGAGGAGGCTGCACCATCCGTCCAAATCAAGACACTAGTCTACCAGAGGATTGGGAGCAGAGATCATCATCATCTAGCAGTGATGATGATGATGATTCACTTGTAGACATAGAGAGTGTCATGGATCTTCATAGTGATAGTGGATGCATCTCCTCATGGGCTAGTTCATTCGATGAGGATGTTGAGATTGATGATACTTTAGATGAAGAATTCGAGCCTTTGACTTTCGTTGCTTGACTCTTTACATTTTATTGTTATTGTTCATGACTCATGATGTATTTAGATTCCACTATCGAGATTCCATATTACTCTTGACTCTTTATGCTCACTGCTATGTTTGTAGTTTTGGATACTTATATACATGCAATTTTATTCATTCATGGATTATGTTTCCTATCTCTTGTAAGTTGTTCAAACTTGTGGTAATTGGTATGGTGTACTTAAAAGTTTCGAGTTTCACATCTTTGAAGTTTGCAGTTTAAATGAATCGTGATGAAATGATGAATGTTTTTCATTTGATTCACTAGTATGTATTGTCTAATTGTCTATGCTTGAAGCTTCATACAATTATGTATGTATATCTATACTTTTTGTGAAAAAAATAAAATCTCTTTGAGTGGATAAAATTATTTTGAGTATGAACGATTTAAATGATTTAAACGATTAAATCTCGATTTAAATCTTACGATTTGAATCTCTCTGTCACACTATGCTAGTGACATGGAACCTTGCACCACTAGCATAAATGGCTTGTAGGAAATATGTGCCAAGACAACTAGATACCAATATATTAATGATGTGGAGTCTCCTAGTGTCACTCCATCTATCAGATATAATAGAGCAACCATAGGTCTTCCACCCTAATCGAATGGGTTCTAGTTGTACTTCTATCCAATCCTTCTCTTCATCTAAGATGGGTCCACGAAGTCTATTATAGTCCACCCCATGCCAATCATCATAAGGATCGACATGTGCTATTGCTTTTACTATTCTTCTTCGAGCATATGCCCTCACTACATTGAATGACAAGTTGCATTCAAGAATGCATCGTTCAATCTCTATTATTTTAGAATCTTTTCATCGTTGCTTTTGCAATGCAGAAGACAACATAGAAGAATGTAAGCTCCCTTGCCTAGGTCTATGTGTAGGAGGAGTATGACAAGAAGAGGATATGAGACATCTTATTGATCTCATTGATTACTAAACGAACTCTTTGTGTTCCTTGACAAGGAGAAGAATCCACATCATCCATGAGCTCAACATATGTGGCCGACATCTCACGATGACGTGCTTTCTTTCCTTGTTGAGCAAGAAAATGCTCATTTTTTTATAGCCTTTGTTATTTCAGAAGGCACCTTCTCACATGCACAGATACCTCCTTCTCCTACAGTAGATACATGACTTATAAGGCGTGTTGTGGTTGTAGAGAAATTTCTACCACAATACTTGCATGTCCATCTCTTGTACCAGCCCCGGATGAACTTGAACCACTAGCAAAGCATGGCTAATGGTGTGCATGATGCATCTTTCATCATGCATTAATTACAAATTACAATTCATTGATTTTAGAATCGACTATGGATTTTTCAAATTACAATTTACAGATTATGAATTATGACTATGGATTTGATCTCAATTTTTATGGTATTGCCTTTGCGGATGCCGAGAAAAACTAGGTGAATGGGAATATGTGGAGAAAGTAAAATCTTTGCTAAAAGAGAATTGGACAATAAAATGCAGATTTTGCTCTCATTCTTGGGATGCGAGAGCTAACCATATTAGAGCTCACATACTTGGTTTGTTGGCAAATGTAATAGTGCACTAGAGTATGTTAGAGATGCATGCAAAAGATGCAAGGTAAAAGGAGTCAAGAAAGTGGCTCTCCTTTTGGGATGCATTCACAAGAAGAATCACATGCATACACTCCAATGGAAAGCATTGGAAAGATATGTGATATTGATAATGAAGGACATGCATTTATTTGGGGAGAATCATCGAGTATGCATGGAATGAAAAGAAAGAAAGATTCACAAGGACCTTTGCATAAGGCTTGGGAGTCCTAAGCAAGAGATGATGCAACGAAAACCTTGAGAAGCTTTTTTTATGTAGAAGACATTCCTTTTTTGAAAAGCAAGTAGTCCATACTTTTCTTGATATGGCAAATGCGATTGGGCATGTAGGCCCTTCTTTCAAACCTCCCTCGTATCATCTTTGAACAAAAGAGCTATATGATGAGGTGAGGTGCATAAAAAGTGATTTGCGTCAAATGTGTGAGCACTGAGAAGTGAAAGCAATTTGGATGTAGCATATTATATGATGGATGGTTTTTAATACTAGGAATAGACTAATCATAAACATAATGATCTCATGCATTTATGGCACAATGTTTTTATAATCCATTGACACTTCATTCGAAATTAAATATGGGGAGTATGTCTTTGAAATTTCGAAAGATGCAATTATGGAAGTTGGACCTAGTAATGTGGTTCAAGTATGTATGGACAATGCATTCAATTGTGTAAGGGAAGTTTACTTGATTGAGCAAGAATGACCCCACAATTTACACGAGATGCACATGCCATTGTCTTGATCTTCTCTTTGAAAACATTAGTGCTCTAGCATGGATGAAGCATGTTTTGGTTCAAGCAATGAAGATTGTAACTTTTGTGACGATGAAGCTATCTATACTTGCACACTTTGGGAAATTTAGTGTTAAGATTCGATAAAGCATGCATAAACTAGATATATGGTTGTGTCTCTTGAATACACTAGGAAGAAAATATCCAAGACACAAAAAGCAAAAGATGTTCCTTCCATAGTGTTAAATGTTTTTTTTTTTTTTTTTGGGTTTTTGAAGGAGTGCATATGAAATTGTTAATATAGGTGCACCTATATTGAATGTTTTGCGCTTGTTTGATCAAGAAGGATTCACCATGGAACTCGTATATGAGCTTATTGATATAATGATAGAGAAAATTGAAAAATTAGATGGTATTGATAGTATAGAACTTGAGGAAGTCAAAGCATTGTGCATTGAGATGGAATATGCTATGCTCTTTCCTTCACACTCTAGCATATATTTTGCATCCTATTTGGAGAAAGAGAAGTAAATGATGTTTGGATGGATGTAATTGAAAGATGTACACATAATGATGTTGATAAAGAAGGTAAATTATTGGATGAGTTACATATTTTTAAGACTATGTCCTGCACATTCAGAAGAAAACTTTCCATAGATCCAAAAAGAATGCATCACGGCGTGATGATGTGGGAGTCGTTTGGGGCACATACACCCAATTTGTAGGCATTGGCTTTTCGTATTTTCTCACAAGGTATTGGTGCTCCCACTTGTGGGAGAAATTGGAGCACATTTTCTTTGATTCTTATTAAAAGAAGGAATAAACTTCTCTCAAGAAACACTGAAAAATTGGTTTGTGTGCATACCAATCTTCAACTTGCAATGAAGATAAAAGAAAAGGATTTTGAAATGCAAGAAATTACTTTGGAGATGATTGAAAAAGAGCATGATGATGAAAGGTCGCTTGCAATGCAAAAGTGTATAGAGGGTGAGGAAATTCCTCTCAATTCTATCACCTTCATTACTCATAGGGTAGATGGAGATGAGGGTCCATCTACACATGATGATGATGATGAGGTGGTGGTGGTTGATCATTGATCACTTTTATGTTTTCATATCTAGTTCTAACTCCATTTTCAAGGTCTGATAGTACGCAACACACTTTACATAATGTGAAATAGTATTTTGGAGTTTGCATTTATTTTCATATTCCAGTGACTATGTTTTTGTTGAGTTTTATGTTTATGTTGAAGTACTGATTGATATGTATGTATTTCATACTTTAAAAAAGAATCACGTCAGAAAAAAGTCAGAAATGTTTTTGTTTATTCGTCATAAGTTGGATTCCCGTTAGATGCCAGAATCCCATCAGTAACTGCTAAGGTAGTCCGGTGCGTTTGGTGCATTCAGTTTGGTGTGCGTAAGGTGCCAGGATTGAATGGGATCCGAAGGTAAGGTTCATAAGATGTGTCGTTACAAATACACATATACTCATAAGAATCTCAGATATAGTATATACATATTAGATATATATTTTGCATGCTAAAACCTACAAATAACAAATTACAACTATTGATGAACCATGTAGCATAAAACACTATGGTCGAGGAAGAAAATTATGAACTCTAATAAATATGAAGTCAGAAACATACATATATACTGGAATCTGGATACATAAAAAATGAGTATGTATCCTGCATACTATCGAGTGTCCAATGTTAAAAAGTATGAATCCAAAAAGTAACACGATACATCGTACTTTGACATCAATGATTATACATGGTAAGATAAACATCTGCAAAAAAGTCTGAATCATCATATGTAATGTCATATATACATCATAGTGGGCAATGGGCATGACTCATGAGTCTATATCTACTCTAGATCATCTATGCCAAAGGAATTCTTTGACGATGAAAGAGAAATATCATCTCTCGGAATGACATTCCCTTCACATCATACTTTGGTTCCACAATAGGAACCATCTCTGCAAACTCATGATCCTCTGGTCCATCCTCTACAATGTACTCGAGCTGTGCCTCTAAGACAATGGGCTGGCCTCTGCGTCGAGGACGCATCTTGCGTCTCCTGGTATAAACTTGTGCCACACTCGTAGATGGGCCCTCTTCCTTAAGTGGATCTCTTTGAGGCCTGGCAGAAGCACGTGATCGCGATCTCATAACCCTCCTATCGATGCTTTCAAGCTCTGCATGAAGCATCGTGTAAATTTGATATTGCTCATCATGATATTAAGAATATTATAATTTATCATTCATCATATTAAAAGTCGTTAAGATTAAAGAAATATTTACAAAAATTATAATAATCAATATTTTTATATGCTTCGAACCCTTTAGAGATCGTAATGTATGTAATAGTCGTAAATTGGCCTTACAAAAGACCACACGATGCAACTGCTCCACACTCAAACGATTGCGGAGCTTATGCAAGAGAACAAGGATTACGATCACCACATACTTAAGAGATGACTCTCCTCCCAACCTTATGCCTGTATATATAGCTTCTTGAATCAATGAGGACCACAAATGTAACTAGAGTCCACAAGCGCATGTGCGATCTCCACCACTCCTTTCATACCTTCCACTAGAGTCCACTAGTGGTTGGTGTACTCGCCTCTTGAGTTAAGTCCACTGGACTCAAGTTAACTCACGTTAACTTGAGTTAGAAGGCTCTAGAGCTCTTTGGGCAAAACTCTCTCCCCATGCTCCCTATGGGAGTTGAACCCAAGACCTCCTCCTTCACAACCATGAGACTTAGCCACTAGGCTAAGTGGATTACTTGAATATGAGAGCACATGAACTTATCCTTGAGTCTATTCTTGAGATCTTTGGTCCTACAGACAAGTGACCAAACGGTATCCGATTTCAGATCTGTCTGAAGGAGTCGGATCCCTAGACCATAGACTTACTTTATTACATTCTTCCCCCTTGGGAAAGATTTTCGTCCTCGAAAATAAAGCTATATATAGTAACTATAGGCAACCCTCGAGCCTCATGTTCTAAAACTGAAAGAACATGGTCATGTTCTAAAACTGGAAGAACATTTCTCATCTCTGTGGTGGCGTCCCTGCCCAAATGATTCAAAACACTGTCTGGCTTTGCACTTTGATAAACTAGGCAAAGTACAAAGTAGTGAATGAATAATAATGGTGGATCTAAACACATCCCTGGCTAATTCACAATTTTTGGATGTGCGATCTAGGCACAAACATGTGAACTAGGTGGATTCAAATTACTAGTCCATTTCTAGGCATAACTGATGCATGAACTTAGTAATGAAGGTGGGATTCTTATCCCTTGCAAGACTTTTAAGAATTCTTGATTCACTTGAATTTGTTTTGGAGAACTTGAAGTTTGGTTGTCCCATACATCTAACTTAGATGTTTGTACAATGGTTTACTTTGATCCAACAGTTACTTGATTGTTTTACCCGGCTAGAGGACTACTTTATCCAAATGGGTTACAAAATCTTATGTAAACGGTAGGAGAAAGTTTACCATTTCGGTGGAGTCAACCATACCAACTTGACCAATACAACTTCAAAATGAAAATTGTCCAACTTAAGACATTTTCTTCAAAGACTTGAGCTAAAAGTTCTTGGGAATTGTCAATCTGCTGAGCAATTCCTAACTTCTCTATTCTAGAGTATACTGGACTTTAGGAAATTATTTATGTTATAACTTGAAGCAAACTCAAATGAATAAGTCCACTTAGACTTATCATCTTTTGAAGATTGAAAAGGTTCTTGTACATAACATCTATCTAGGATGTTCAAGTTAGTTATTTTATTCTAACCGGCTAACCTTGGTCTTTTGCAAAAGGAATCAGATACCATGTCTGAGCCAATTCCAAAAGATTTGGAAAGCAAAAAGAAATAACTAAAACTCTATACAACCAATTCAAACTTCGAACATACATAAACTTGTTATGAGTCAAAGTCTAGTTGACTCAGGACTTTAACTTCTCAACGATCTATTTCAACAAGGTATTGAAGCATTGTCTTTATCTTTAAGAGAAATAAGCTGGTTTCTCAAAAAGATTCAAAGCAAATCAAGAACATCATCCAACCACAAGATACTAGTGTGGTAACCAACATTAGTGTGTCGACCCACTGAGGTTCTGTCGATGAGTTTCATATTCAAATAATGCTTCACTTGAGACTAAGTTCAGGTCACATTCAATCTTTTTGACTCCTAATCGTGAATGCAATTCTTGTGCATTTCTTTGAGTCAGAAGAGTGAATTTACCAAGTTACACTAGAAACTTGATGCTTGACTTAGTCAATTAAATCCTTCGTTGAAAAGATCAACTCAAAGTCAAAGTTCAACTTTTTTCAAAAATTTATCAAATATTTCTGATCAATAACACTTAAGCTTGAAGTGTTCTAAGAAGATATTGGAAGTTACTTACTTCATAACTTCAGTTTCCTTGATTTTGAAGTCATCTTGAAGTATCGTAAGATACTACTTTCATCCTTTACGAATTAAACTTTCCTTGAAGTCTTAATTCCCTTGAGGATGAATCCTAACTTCAAAATCCAAACTGGGACTAAAAGATAATTAACATCCCACGGTCCGATGTCCCATACCATCTTTCCTACATCAATCTGAGTATAAAATCTGGTGTCCCATACCACCCTATTTTATATTCACATTAATGTGTGGGTGATTCTTATCCTAAAGTCTAAACATCTCTAGATAGAGAACCTTCTAGCTTTAATTCTTGACAAGAATTTAGGCACTATCTCTATCTTGATATTCTAGGTTTTAATCCCTTGACATGATTGTTTCACGATCTTGTGCTTAACCTTGGGAACTTGAAAACTTTTAATAGAATATCTCCAATCTTTTTGCTTAGGTTTTCAAATGAAAACCAATCAGAATTCCAAGTTCTTGAATCAAATTCAAGTTCAATTAGTTATTCTTGACCAATTTTGTAGCGACAAGAGCTTTTAACTTCTTGTCTTTAGATTCCTTTCTACTAATGCTTTTAGGTACCTATCCTGGCCAGGACTTTATAAGAATCTCTCTACTGCATGAGTCTGAGCATCCGCTCATGCTCTCAGGATTTGTACCAAAATCCTTTTAAGGATAGGCAAACACTTATGTTTTACCTTCCACAGACTTAAGTACCGTTTGCACGATTGCAGACTACATTCTTGGAATTACTTCACTCTGTTCAGACTTGGAACAACTTACTTTTTTTTCACAATTTTCCATTCAATAAATGGAACTTGAGTGAATCATTCCTAACGGAATTTTATTGCCAATACTTGGGCAATCTATAGAGTAGTTCTAGTCGCACATTCTTTGGACAATCATGGCCAAGTTTGATCAAGTTTGGTTGATACTTGCGACAAAATAAAGACTTTTAGTCTTTATCTTTAAGATCTCTTAAACTATCTTAAGCTTCTTTGCTTACCTGCAGGATTTTAGAGATCTTTCCCTCAACTTAAGTCCAAGCATTTTCTAATGCTTTTCAGATTCCAAAACTAAGAATCTTTGATATACCGTTAGGTTATATCACTTATTTGGACTTAGATACCAAAACTGGTGGTTAGGGATTTGCTGGGAACTACTTGCTGCAAAAGTTCTCTTGAAAGATGCTAGTCTCACATCTGGGGAGATTTTTCTTTCAAGAACTTTTTGATTCCTACCAAGGAATCAAGTAATACTAAGCTATAACTTGAAGCAAATGATTCATCTTGGAATCTTTTGCTTTCAAGTCCAATGATTCATCTTGGAATCTTCTCTTTATTGGAAAGATCTTCAAAAGGAATTCTAGACTTTTGGATAAGACCAAGACTTAAGGCTTTGCTTGTCCAAAAGATATTCTCATTTAACTAATGAAATAGTTAATTGGACTCTTTCATTAGCTTATCTTTAGGAAATAGCTTAATCTCCAAAGATTACTTTGCTTGGGTCTCTTCAAGGCCTTACCACTTGAAGCTAATCTTTTAGGAAAGAACTTGTTTCCTAAATTGTCTTTAGGAAATATTGTGATTTCCTAAGATATATCTGTTTCAAAGATAATTTGAATCATTTCATTAATTGTCATGACTTTAGGAAATTACTTGATTCCTAAAGATCAATTAATATGGTTTCTTTTTTAAGCCTTGAGTTAGCTTAAATAGAATCAAGCAAGTTTCCTTCAAAAATTTTCGAGTCAATTGAAGACCTTGCATCATGCCTCGAGATGCATTTCTGGAAACTACCATCTATGAACACTAGAGTTCCAAGGATTCTAGAAGTTCAATACTTCTACTTATTTTCATCGATATTTGATGAATAATAAAGTATTAAACCTTCCAAAATTTATTGAATTTACAAGTTCAATTGGTTTGTGTTTCAACAGAAACTTCCCTACTTGGGTGCATGAACATGAACATCCAAAAACAACTAAATCCTCGTTAGTTGCTAAGAATGTCTAGGTTTCTTCCCAAACTTAGACTGAGCATGCATATTGGAAAGTAGCTCTATGAATACTTACCTTCAATATGCTTTCTTTTCCTCAAAAAGACTCCTACTAAGTGGTACCTATGTATCACTTTTTGGGAAAAAATAGACTAGATACTTAGTTGCATGATGGTCAAGATCCTTGCAACTAGGTAATTTTCTATTTTTTTCCACCTAGCTAAGTCAAGTTAGAAAAAGAAAGGAATGAAAGTATACGTGTTCAGCTACTTACCAAAAGATCATGCGTATGCACATGCATCTAATTGCATGCAAATATATGTTCATGTATGCAAATGCCCATTCTTGGGTGCAAATGCATGTGAGTTCATGCAAGTGTAATGAACTTAAGCAAATCTCAAGCTTATTAGGTATGCAAACAAGCATCCATGCAAAAACAACCTGCTTGCTATTTTGGCAAAAGGTAACTATTCAAGTGCATGAACTGGAGAATTAACTACCTTTCCCAAGCAAGTGCAAACTTGATGTGCATAAAACATTCTTTTATGCACAAATAATCTTCTCATTTTCTGTGCATGAATGGAAATAGAAATTTCAACTTCATGCCTAAAACTGAAAAAGTACTTTGTATACTTTTGTGTCATTTCAATACCGTTTAGTTCTCTAATTAGCTTTCATCTTGAGATAACCATAATTGGACTATGCTTTTAGTCCTAATTAATGCATCCTAAATGAAAGCATTCGAGCAAACAAATATCAAAATTCAAACATAATTTGGAAAATACTTAGCTCCACATAGAGCTACGTCCTTCCCTTGATCCTTTGGAAGAGTGATTCATCCTCTTGATCCTTGCCAGGAGCTATTCACCATTCTTGAAGCTTCCTCATCAAGAAATAGTCCCGGATGATTTGGTCCGTCAAGGTCGACGAAGTTAGGTCTTCGGATCTTCACTCCACAGCTCCACTTCTTTCATACTTCGCTCAAAACTTTAACTTTCTTTGGTGCTTGCTTCTTTGACTAAGGAAGAGAGCTCCCAAGACTCAATAGATCTCGGGTCAAACACCGAATAGAGTGATCTGCAGGAATTGTGCTTCGGGTTGCAACGGTTGTGCTCCAATCTTCAGCGTAGATTACAAACTAACTTTGTATTCTGCCAAGGCCCAAGAGCAAATACATAGAGGCATTGAGCGGCTTCGCTACTTCAAGAAGTTCTCAGAACAGTCACCCGAGTTCAAATCTCGGATGGCGCAGGCTTGAGGATCTTCACTTTCGTTTTGCTCTGTGCTCTAGTCTGCTACAGTAGTAATCTCACGATAATTAATACTCCGGATCACGAACAGCCGTCTGCGTCGTGGATAGGAGAGTGCCTTCTTCTATGGGAGACGAGGGATCAAATCTCTGCTCCTCACAGCAGCGTTCAGATTTTGGTACTTTTAGCTCTGTGCGAATTCGTCTTCAGCGCGGATCTACTGCCAAGATAAATATGCCTCCGAATACACATTAAGAACGCCGGTGGCATTCATAGATAGGCCAGCGCTCCCTAAACGGGAGGATGAGAGTTCGAATTCCCGCGTGCTCATAACAGAGATAGCCTCTTCATGTTTTGCTTCTGCCCACGCAGATCTGTATCAAATATAACTCGCGCCTCGAGAAAGTCATCGTGAGCGCGTTGTCATGTTGGGTAAGGTGCTGACTTCTATCAGCGTAGCACAGGTTCGATTCTTGTGCGCGGCAAACATGATGAATGGCTTTTCCAGGATAAAGCTTTTCAAGCTTTTGCATCCACATACGGGCTTGGGTTGCGATTCCGCCTCTCCACTAAGATAGATCTTTGCTCGTCGTCTCCCGCCAGAAAACTCCATGCACGAGATTGAAAGAAGAAAGAATGGTGACGCTACTAGAAGGTAATTAGAGAGGATACTTCAAATGGAAGCTAATGAAGAAGATGATGAGCCATAAAGGTCACCATGGGAGCTTGCCTAGAGCTCTGATACCAATGCAAGAGAACAAGGATTACAACCACCACATACTTGAGAGATGACTCTCCTCCCAACCTTATGCCTGTATATATAGCTGCTTGAATCAATGAGGACCACAAATGTAACTAGAGTCCACAAGTGCATGTGCGATCTCCACCACTCCTTTCATACTTTCCACTAGAGTCCACTAGTGGTTGGTGTACTCGCCTCTTGAGTTAAGTCCACTGGACTCAAGTTAACTCACGTTAACTTGAGTTAGAAGGCTCTAGAGCTCTTTGGGCAAAACTCTCTCCCCATGCTCCCCATGGGAGTTGAACCCAAGACCTCCTCCTTCACAACCATGAGACTTAACCACTAGGCTAAGTGGATTACTTGAATATGAGAGCACATGAACTTATCCTTGAGTCTATTCTTGAGATCTTTGGTCCTACAGACAAGTGACCAAACGGTATCCGATTTCAGATCTGTCTGAAGCAGTCGGATCCCAGACCATAGACTTACTTTATTACAGTGTGCACCAAGGAGAATGCACTCCAATTCCGCTCACATGGGTTGGAAGAGCAATCCTACAGTTATCATTGATTATTAAACATTATTATCCATGAACATTGGATTATAATTATGTAATAAATCACAAATGATAAATCAAGGTTCAATATATGGTATACGTGTGACAAGACCTTGAGCGCATATGGTGCAATGGAAGGGTGACCATAACCATAATGATTCCACCACTCAATAGGTCGAGGTGTGACATCTGACGTCAATGAGGTGGATCTAGCATAGGCAATACCAACATTGCTCATATAGGCTGGAAGCTCACTATCAAATGTCACGTGCTGATGAGGACTCATAATGCGGTCCATGTATAAGTCTTGCATATGTCGCATGTGAGGTTGTGACCATAGACGTGGACCCTTAAAGTAAGGGTGGAAAAGTGCTGCAAAACTATGAATCGGTCGTGATAAGAATTGCCATCACGACTCCACTAGCTCCATCACATCACGTAGTCTACATTAAAATTCATAAAAACAAGAAGCAATTACACAATCATCAATGTAGTCACAAATAATTATTAATTAAGAAATTAGAATCGAAATGTACCTGGAAGTCAATAGAGTAGTCACAGATGAAATAGCCTCTTGCATCCGTGTGTACATATGATACAAAAGATCAAGTGTAGAACCCTCCATATCCGCGAATCGTAGTACTATATGAATCGATTGCAAGATAGGCATAATGCGCTCTATCTCTGCCCAAAAATCCACGTCGAATATCTTATTTGCTTTTTTTGTGCATCCTCTTGCCATGCTCCACCATCGAGGGTCTACAACCATCATGGGTAATGCATCCATGCATACATGTAGTTTAGCAAAGACATGGTAGACGTAGCCGAATCGGGTCTCTACTGGACGAATCAACTCATTCTTACTATAAGCTCGAAAAATAGCTAACTCTTGGTGATTCTTATGTATGAAAGAAATCACCTTTCTTGCATCATTGACCACAAGAGATAGCCAAGGGAGCTTCCCTATATCCACGATCAACAAATCTAAGCAATGTGCAGTGCATGGACTCCACACAATGCTAGGAAAATCAGTCTCTACCAACTCTCCCATTCTCTTACAATTTGAGCCTTGAGGCATTATCGATGATAACTTGTACAGCATTTTGCACACCAATTTCCTCAATGGAAGCTTTAATGTGCTCAAATATAAACTCTCCAGTGATGTGTGTGCCAGCACGACTACGATTAATTGCCTTAAGAAAATAAGTTCCCAAACAACTAGAGACCATTATGTTTATGATATGACGATATCGAATGTCACTCCATCCATCGGATTAACTTAATGGACTCTAGAAGATTCTCAGTTCTCTCTTTCTCTTTTGTGAGCATGGAGGTACGCAACCTCTTATAATTAACTCCGTGCCAATCATCAGAAGGGCCTGCTTGAGCTATTGCTTTTACCATTCTCTTCCATGCATATATGCGAACAACATTGAAGGGAATGTTGCACTTAAGTATGCAACACTCTATCTCTATGTCAGCTGTTTTCTGGCGTTGCAACTTGCTTCTCCAAGCCAGTGGATAAATAAGTGGAATGAAGAGAGGAATGTGATGCTTTAAATCTTTGAGATGAATGTTCATCCAATGGATTAGAACCTTCATTTTCATCACGTTGAGAAGCGGTGCCATTTTTCAATGTGGTAGCACTATGTCTTATCTCCTCAACTTCCTCTAATATATAATGAGTAGCTGCAAGAAACTCACGATGACGAGCCATTGCAACATCTCTGCAATGTCTTGTGGAACTTTTGTGCACCCACTAGTGCCTGATCCTCCTAATCCTGATACATGTCGAATAAAACGTGTAGTCATGATAGAAAATTGCTTGCCACAATACTTACATGTCCATCTCCTTGTACCAGAGTCGGATGAAGTATTATTCACCAACTCATTATGAGTGGTATGAATACCCCATAATCATGAAATTCCACGAGGCATGGTGTCAAAGATAAGTTATAACTCTCTCTCCCCCGCCCCCCTCTCTCTTGATCTCGGTTGGGTCTGATGTCACACTGTGTGTTCGGAGTCCGGACTCGGGGGCTGAGGGCTGACTCGCTGAGGTCACAAGTAGTTACGTGTACGGTGTTTGAACTTGGGGGGGAGGAGGGCTGACTTGCTAAGGGCCAAGGCTGAGGCTGAGGCTAAGTTAGAAGTCGGAGGTCGTGTCGCATCTGCAGTCGCTCGATAGGGCAAAAGATCAATAGCTCAAGGTACTTCATCACTCAATGTCGAACGAATCTCGGCCAAATGTAACGACGAACCGGATGTTCAAAACGCACCGAATGGCACTGCACCGAATGAACCGGAAAAAGTATAAATTCGTCGCACCGAATCTACACTGGTAACAGCTATGGTGGATGTGTGATTGGTTAATCCACTTCAGCCAATAGTGATATTCGCCCCGTATCTTGCTTGAAACATGTCTTGAATATCTCTCATGCTTCTTTTGATATAGGACAAGAACAAATACTTGGAATGACTGACCGCAGAAAGAATGATGAGCAAAAGCTCTTGAGGATCTCTGGAATCCAAATGCTTTTGCTTGTGGCTTGGAAGACCATGTGCAACAACTTATGAATTAGATATCATAGGCTCCTTAGCTGAAGGTTGCTCTCTTCTCACAGGCTATCTGGTTGGATGAGGTAAATTGTATTCAGCATTGAGCTTACATGATGCTCTCAAGCTCTCTGTATCTTTAATTCAAGGAGAAATCAAGGGAATCATATCTCCTGTTCTTTTGTTTGATATATTTACAATCACAAAGCAGAAACATTGAAATAGGTTTCATTAATATGGCTGTTTATGACCTTGAACACTTTGTCTGCTTTAGTGAAGGTTATTGAAAAGAAATTATTGTTTTTGAAGCTGCTAAAGAAGAATTCTTTTGTGGTTGATTCAAAAGGAAAAGTTGTAAAGGAGCATAGAGTTGTTGAGCACAGAAAGGTTGATTTTCAGTCAACAAGCCGTGGACGCAGGTAATACTTACCAAGCCTATGTATTGAATTCATCAATATAGATGCTTGGGCAATTGTTTTATGTTTTAGACTTTAGTAACCTTTCATTTATTTCATTTTGATTTTAGAGCCTTAGCTATGCGCCTAAGAGAGGACCAAGAAGAAATCAGGCGATGGAGAGAGGAGCGAAAAAGGAGCTATCCAACATCTCAAAACATTTTAAGAAAGGTTTGCTTTCAAGTCAATATTGAGCGGAACTTTTTGGCAACAGTGATTCATTATTCAGAGGTGCTTACAGGCTGAGGCGAAGAGAAAGAGAGAAGCAGAGGGAGAGTCTATTGATGAAGAGTCACAACTTCGCCGGCAGGTGAATTTCATTTTATATTAGATTATCTGATTTCAGATGATACATACTAATCTGGGGCTTCTTGTAGTGCAATTATTTATATGCTTCTTTGATGACATAGTCTATTTTTGCTGTCTCCTTTTTTTTATAAAAAAAGCAATTGCTTGACATTATTAAAAAGCAAAGGCAGCTTGGGTTTGAACCTGCTGAGATACCATCCTTCTACTTCCGCACTCAATCATCAAAAAAGAGGAAAAAGGACAACAAAGGTCTAACTGTAACTAAACAAGAGTCTGCAATTGAGGAAACATTAGATAGGAAGTCTGGAGATGAATGGAATGGAGATGCTACAAAAGTACAAGAAGATAGATTACCTGTACAGAAGAAGCTGGAGCAAGAGAATGGTTTGAAGGACATGGATCACAACGAAAATCATAGCAAGGATCATCAGAGAAATGACCATTTAAAGAAAGGTCATCATAAGAAGTTCACATCATGGAAGGACCACAAAAGATCACAGCGAAATTCTCATCTTGAGGGTTCACAGTTTAAGCGGCCTTCACTTCTATCAAAACTCCTAAGAAAAGATATAGAATCAGAGAAAAGTCAACTTCTGCAGTGCTGCAGATTCATTGTCAACAATGCATTCTTGCAGAATTGTCCCCCTACGTCTTTGAAACACTTTCCTTGGACAGAGAGAGTGGTTTGTGGTAGTGGTAGTGCCCCTTTGGAGGATTTGTCAAAGGAGGCGGCACAATTAATGCTGGATGTAAAAGATGCTTGCCATTCTTCTGATTCGAAACATTCTGCATGCCCAAGAAATTCCTATCAGTCAGGAGAGACTACTAAGAATATAAGTGAAAGTGATGTATCAGATTCTGAAGACGATGTGATTGCTGTGAAATCAGAGGACGGATCAGACACATCTTTTGCGTTTGCAGGACACCTTGTGGAGCGAACCAAGCATCAAGATTTGGTTGATGCAAAGAGTACGGTTCAGTCTACAGAAGGTATTTGGCCGTTGCAGAGTGGAGTGTCAGGTACTCTAAGAGATGCTAAAGATTATCATACCATCACTGATAAAATGACTCAAATGCAAGCATCCTCATGTTGGAAAAGTATGTTGCCACCGTCTCAAAATGTGGGGGCAGGAATAAGGATTTCTGGAAATATTGAAAATGCTATAGAAGATGATGACATATCTCAGTACATGAATCTTGATTTGTGTGGGGCATAATCTGGATGCCGTTAGGATTGATGCCGGATGTGCATATGCATATTCAGTGGATGCTACTAGGATTAAAGCCTGATGTGCATATGCATATTTGGTTTTGTCCTCGTTTATACCCTGTGCCCATACATAAGCACAAATATTTATTTGAATTGCAGATACATGGTTTGGGATTATCAGCTTGAATTGAGGTATTGGCATCACTGAATTCTTCCTCCCTTTGAGTTATTAGGGTTGAAACCTACACAGGATGAAAGATCTTGGCACTGGATCCTGCACAGGTAGGGCTATTTGCTTTGATAAACAATGATTTACCAAAGACAGCTAGATATCATTGGTGTTTTGAAGAATATCACTCTTGTATATATCCTCGGAGTCTTGAAGGACATGTCAGGCACTTGAATGGTGTATTCTCTACTTCAGTTTTGAAGAGTATAGTCCATTGATGGAAGAAATAGTTGAGGCTTGGATTGTTACTCTAAGCAACATCCTAATAAGATTATTACTTCCTGAGTTACGCAAGCAGCTTTGATTGAATTGGGAACCATTCTTCTATATTTTCAGTAGAACTTGGTCTTTAATATCGATCTTGCGAACAGCATGATGCAGCAGTCATTTCCACTATATATAGTGACTGTTCCAAATGAAGTTTGCTTGCTGTGCGCTTGAGGTTTCATACTTTGAAGTTTGCCTAATTAAAAGGACAAAAAGCGTCCATGCATTTTTGGACACTTTCATCTCTGATGGTAGCACATGGATGTAGTCACTAGCATTCGATGTACAAAGCTTGTCTTTTTGTAATACTTCAGACCAGGACTCTTCACCTGTTTATAGAGTTCGTATAGAGCTCTCCACTTTCTAAAGCTTTGGTTATGATAGCCACGTAAATGTTTAATATGGGGGATGAACATCAATATCTCCTGTGCAAAACTTAATGGGTGTCCCAGTATCAATGTGGTGTCATTGCCATCCTTTTCATCTGGTAAAGCTATGCTGCGTGTATGTAGTCTCTTTATGGTAAGTGACCCCAAATAGAAAGCAGAAGCTTATAAATGGGGGTAGGAACATGGGTCTACAGTAGCGTACGTTTGAGACTGAATATCTTTCCAAAATGCATTGCCCTTATTTTTGCAATTATTCTCTGTGTTTTTGTATCAGCTGGCCCATCTGGAATAGCAAATGTTACAAGTAGAGAAGGAAGATGGTGAAAATAAAACCAACACGCATTGTCTTCCCTCTTGTGAGCAGTCACCTTAAACTAAAATGAAAATCCGAAGGTAAATGATTGAGGCCATATAAAGTATGAAATAAAAAATCTGCCACATTCTTCTGCTGTATCGTGTCGGTGTGGATTGTTTATTTCATTTTCAATGGCATGTTTATCCCGAAGTATGTTCTTGATATATGAACTATCCTTGTTGACACAGTCCAGAGAAACGAAGCACATAGTGAAAATAACAGGGGTAAATATACAGAACTAAAACTTCTAAGCAAGACCGCGATTTTTGCTGTGTGTCTATGTATGTATGTTTGAAATGTCCGTAGGTACGTATCCATGGACACTTAAGATGCCCATGCGTGCTTACATGCAAACCTACATCCGTGCGTGTTCATACAAAGGAATATCCGTGAGTGCGAAAAACACATCCCTGTCTTGAAAGATAGATACAAACATTTGTGCATGCATAGATGCAAACATTCATCCATGCATGCATACATTTTGAACAGATGTGCACGCAGGTAGATGGAAATGTATGCTGGAGATTATAGACATAATATCTTTCCCATTTTAATTCATGAAGGTATCAATGGTGGCGAAATCTCTTTGATCTCTATTAAGTTCGAAAACGAAACTCGGATTTTGTTTCGAGGTTGACAAGGACTATGATGGATTCTAACTCCTTAACGATCTCAGAAATTTCATGTGTTTGGGATGTATAAAACATCATAATAATAAGGATGATTTGTTGAAGACAACTAAATAAGACGTACATTGAAGGTTCTATACCTTTTATATGTGAATGTTAAACCTTTTAGGGCCTCTCCTATGAAGAGAATGGATGTCGATATTTTATAGGATCATTAGCTTAGATATTTGATGGGGTTCAACTTGTAGGCCTTGATGATTATGGGATGCTATGGATGGAAGTATGAAAAGGAAATGTTCCTATAATATGGACTATTGTATACATGGTTATTGCAAGGCATGCATTGGGATAAGCCATATTTGCAATCCAAAAATCTTTCAAACTAGGTTCATGCAACAACAATAAGGAACTTAACAAGACAATGAGGGCATAATATAGTAAACTATATGGTTAGATAAGTCTGCAGGCGTTAAGTGGGATTGTTGGGTGATTCGTCTCCAGGGTGGGGGGCGAGGGTTCGATTCCCTTAGCCATTGTGAATACTCCCCAACCTTCAGTAAACTCAGATGTATGCCTTCAATCAAATGATCGGTTGGCCTTCAGGAAGTCTTCCATGGGTATTGGCTTTGGGGCCCATTGAACTATGTATTCTCGTCTCGCCTTAGGGCCTTGGCTTCCCAAGCTCTACTTTAGTGGGTCTTTGGGGTATCTTGGCAGTGCCAAACATCTAAACCCTACTTTGTGGGATACAAGGGGTTCCCATGGATGCTATGCCCGCCTTCACTTGTACCTTTCAGTTAATGCAAGCAAAATCTAGGCGATTACATCTCAAACCAAAGAAATGGTTAGACTGAACAAGTGCCATCACATATTTTCATGCTTTAAGGTAGATTCTCTACCTAAGTGAATGAACACATCCATTTGTTTGAACATATAGAAAGGAAGTTTTAACCCCCAAATCTAAGAAGCTAGAAATTCATTCTCAAGTTGATACTTGAAAGATAAAAGTTTATAAAATCATGATACATGTTTCTTCTTTCCACTAATTGAGAATTGGGAAGGTCGTTGCTCCTTCTCGGTTATGTAGACCCAATAAACCAAGTGTTGTTCAAATGTATAGAGGGATAATGATATTTGCAAATACGAAATGATTCTCTTCAGAAATCCACGTTTTATGTTTCTAAGATAATAGAAAACTCCAAGATTTTAGCCTTGAAAGAGAAGGAAATGAGAGTGCACAGGTATAAAACAATCAATTATGCTACACATGGATCCAATGGCATCTCATAGCACTACCAATGAAGAAAGTTGCCCCTTTGCATCAAATCTTTCCGAAGTGAAAGTGAAAATCAGTTTGTTTATTCATTTGTTGAGATAGTTATATTGGATCAAACTCATTCTCTCTATCCACATTAGGATACACAAGATTATTTCCCTTTGAAGAGGATTCTAGATAAGAAGAAACAAACATTTCTTGAACATTCTTGTAAAGAAAACACACCCATAAACTTAGGGATCACATTAAAAATGTTTGATTATCTTTTTGAATGTTTTGATAACAATAACTAGCCTTTACAAATCTAATTCATAACATGGTTATGCCAAAAGTGGAAGGAAGGAGGAGGAGGAGGAGGAGGAAAGGAAGATGAGGAGGACTAAGAAGAAGAAGAAGAAGAAGAAGAAGAAGAAGAAGAAGAAGAAGAAGAAGAAGAAGAAGAAGAAGAAGAAGAAGGAGAAGGAGAAGGAGGAGGGGAGGAGGAGGAGGAGGAGGAGAAGAAGAAGAAGAAGAAGAAGAAGCTGTTTTCATATATCTTCAAACGGACTCCATTTATGCTCATGATATTCATGTTCACTTTTTGCCATACTTATTTTACATTATAACGTCTACAGATTAAGTTCATGATATCCTTGTAGCATTCATGATCTCACATGCACACTTACCATTTCTACATAGAAATATCCACCCTCATGCATGGTAAATCAACCTACATACATGCATACTATTAATCACTCAATATCATTCATTTGTATCTCATGATTCATGTATTTAATGTTTTATGCTGATGCTTCTCGACATAATCATATACCCGCATGTATCACTTGAGTACATGCATGCCGATAAGCTTGCACATACTTGAGCATTACACACACATGTAAATACATACATGAGTGCACATACATATATACCCATGGAAATATATGCAAGTTGTCCCTTAGGCATCAATACATGTGAACATGACGATATAGACATAAACAAATTAATACATGTATGTAATAAAATGCTCACAAACATTAACATACAAAATCCTATGTCTCAATCTAGCATAGGTTACGTACACATCATACAACAAGTGTTCCCAATATAAGGTCCTTACAAGAGGGTCTCTTAATCCTATCAATTAGTAGGTTTATGTATTGATGATGATGATGTTAAAAAGTAGGTAAGTCACTCATCCTCTTCTTCGTAAGACTTAATTTTTTTAGTAAAATGGATCTTGTTTTGATACCAAGTGATTCCAAGTTGTATAGCTAATCCTTCTATTTTAGATTCTTTGGTAAATTTCATCTAGAATATTAAATAATTAGTGATTTTATCTACTGAACTGTTAGTTTGGATATGGATAAAGTACAAATTTAATTGTGGACTTTAAATATTTTCTACAATGTTATGTTGATTGACTTGTAAGTTACCTAAACAAGGGGCCATTGTTTTCTTCATTGTGACGATCATAAGTTTGTATATGTGATCTTCATGTTCTTGTTCTTGCTTGGAATATCTAAAGACATTATTGAAGAGTATCAGAATGAAATAGTCAATATAAGAAAGATCCCAATTAGCTACCTGCCACTCTCCTCCCAACCTTAAATAGCCCTTGCCCTTGGCACATCTAGAATCTTCTCTAAGGTCCAAACACTCCTCATATGGCCACTCTGAGGAGATAGAATAACCTCGAAGATTCATGCTAGAACCATGGCTCCCCCGAGCTCTGGTCCTTGACCAAATGCAGGTAGACCAATGGTAGACCATGAAGGTCTAAATAAATCTAACACTCTCTCCCCCTTCTAGAGATCACTGTCCTCAGTGATCAAGGAAGGAAAGTGTTTGCGAATCATGGCTTTTGATTCCCAAGTAGCATTTGTTGTGGACGGCTAGTCCATGCTACTAAATACTTTGGTATGGAGTGATTGATCCCTCTTATCAAGAAGTTGAAATGGAACATCTGGCTGAGATGCTCTATTTTCTAAAGCAACTAAACCATCTACACAATTCTCATCTCAAGAAATGTATGGTCTCAACGTGCTAAGATGGAAAACTGGGTGAACTTTGCAATTATCTGGCAAATGCAATTTATATGCGACATCACTAATCTTCTTGATTACTATCCAAGGTCCACAAAATCTAGGGGATGACTTGGGTTTCTGACCCACTGTTAATGATGAACCAAGTGGAACCTATAAAAAACACACGATCACCCTTTTGAAACATTTGTGGTGTACGATGTCGATCTATAATTGCTTTTATCCTTCAACAACTTGCTAGAGATTGAACTGAGCTATTTTTAAGTTAGCTTGCATATCTGTCAAAGACTGTGAAGCACTCGGAGATTTCCTAGGTAACCCAATGGTAGCTGGACTATGTGGAATAAATCCATAAATCACCTCAAAATGTGCCAGCCTAGTAGTCTTGTGCTTCCAACTATTATAAGCAAATTCAACTAATGGGAGAAAACTATCCCAATCTGTTTGCTTTTCTGAAACATATGCCCGTAGCATATCTTCCAGTATCTGATTAACTCTTTTGGTCTGACCATCTGTCTGTGGATGCTCTCCACTACTCATCTTGAGTTGAACTTGAAGCTTATTGAACACGTGTTTCCAAAAATTTCTTGTAAATTTGGTTCCCTATCTGAAACTATTGATTTTGGTAGACCATGTAGTCTAAAAATATTTTGAATAAATAGTTCCATGACTTGCGAAGCCTCCACTGATTCCTTTGTAGGAATAAAGTATGCCATTTTGCTCAAACGATCAACTACGACAAGAATAGCATTCTTCTGTCGTGGTGTCCTAGGTAAACCCACTATGAAGTCCATGGAAATACTATCCCAACAATACTGTGGTATCTCCAATGGCTGCAACAGACCTGGAGGACGAATCCTCTCTGCTTTATTCACCTGACATTTAAAACACTCACATAATTGTTTACATCTCTGGCCATCTTTGGCCACCAAAAAGTGCGTTTGATCAACTGCAAAGTTTTCTCAATACCAGGATGTCTTGCACAAGGTACATCGTGGTTCTCGAAAATAACTTCTTTTCTAAACTTCCCTTCTTGGGAATTAGGCACACAAATCTTTCCCTTTCTTTTGAGCAAACCTTGCTCCACTTGAAAATTAGAAAATGCTTTATCTTTATCATTTTGGGATAACTTATTGATTATAGAATGACAATAATCATCTTCAATCTGTGAATCTTTGTTCTCTTGAATTAAATCACTATCAAGAACTGTGAAGCTAATCTGATGCAAAATACATGATAATGCATCTGCAATTGTATTCATTTTTCCTTTTCTATATAGAATTTCCATATGAAATTCTTGCATTAATTCAGCCCATCTAGCTTGTCTCCCTCGAAGATCAGGCTGGGAATAGAAATACTTCAATGTGTGATTATCTGTGTACACTTTAAAAGTTATAGCATATAGATAATGTCTCCAAATCTTCAAAGCATGAACTATTGCATATAATTCTTGTTCATGGATAGGCCAGTTTCTCTGAGTTGGAGAAAGTTTCTTACTTTCAAAAGCTACTGGTCTGCCATCTTGAATCAAAACTGCACCAACTACGATGCCACTAGCATCAATTTCTATTTCAAAAGGTTTTTGGGGATCTACCACCAATAAAATTGGGGCAGTTGAAACTGCTTGTTTCAATGTGTCAAAAGCTTTCTGTTTTGCAATAGTCCATACAAACTTTTGATTATTCTGTAACAGACATTTCAATGGGGATGCTATGTGCGAATAGCTAGCAATGAATTTCCTATAGAGTAGTTCTTAAAAGTCGACTTTGACACCTGCAACTTCTAAAGCTTGGTTCTCCCAAATTGGAACCCGTTTATGCAAATGCTTTTAGCCATAGATGGCTTACCTTCCAACTTAGATTTTGACTCCTCAGTTGTGCAAAACTTTACACTGTGCATTGAGAACTGACCATTTCTTTGACCATCGGGATTGCGCCCGTTTCAGAAGACACTGAATACTTCCTCACATATGAATGTTCCTACTCATAATTCTCACAGCCTGTTTACAACTAGGATCTCAAACTTTAACCATAGACTCATTAATTAGGGAATTAGACACCTACAAAAGGGTTCTTGAAATGATCAAGCATAGAAGGAGAACACACAGAAATATCAGGTGCAACTTTTCTTCATTACTGAAAAGTTTTACATCTGGATGAGAGAGCTATCTTACTCACTTTACAAGTGTCTAATGACATCTAATTCTCCTCAATTCTTATTCTCTCACACTCTCTCATCTTTGCCCCGACATTTTTACTTGAATATATAGGAAAATATGTACAACCTCATAACCATACAAAAGTATAAGTGAGCTAACTCTAAGTTAATGTACATATGTATACATATCTTCATTCTCTGAACATATACGTTCTTCATGCTTCATGACTTGATCTTTTCTTCAATCCTTGACTTCAAAACTTCATCAAACCTTCAATTGTTGATTGCCTTGCACCAACAACTCCCCCTCAATCATCAATTGAGGTTTTCTCTATCTTCTTTATACCTGCCATTCGTTGAATCTCTGTAGCTTTGGTCCATCCAAGCTTTTGGTTAGCATATCAGCTATCTGATCTTTTGTTGAAGTATGTATGACTTCAATCTCCTTGTCCATCACCTTCTCTCTTAGAAAATCTCCATGAATAGTGGGTATACTCTGAATGATGTCAAAACTCTTCATAAGAGTCTTAAGCCATATCACTTCCTTTGCAGCTTCAACCATACCTTTGTACTCAACCTCTATGGATGATAAAGAAATTGTATATTGCTTCTTTGAACACCATGAAATTAACTTATCTCCCACATATTACAAGTATCCATAAGTTGATCTCCTATCATCAGGATTACCTGCCCAATCTATATCACTATATATCTTGATGTTTGTATCTGATGTAAAACCATAACACAAACCTTCTTTGAGTGTACCCTTAATGTACTTCAACACTCTTTGTTCTGCAACCCAATGTTCTTTCCTAGGACAATGCATGAATTGAGATAATACTCCAACTGCATATGACAAGTCATGCCTAGTTAATGTAGCATAGATCAGACTACGAACTAAACTTTGATATAGCTTCATGTCCTTGAATTCTTCTCCTCCATATCTGCTCAATTTGTGATTCACCTCCATTGGAGTAGGTGCTGCCCTGCAATCATCCATTTTAAACTTGATCGACAAGTTTTTCAAATACCTTTCTTGAGTTACATACACTCCATGTTGAGTGTATGAGATCTCCATGCCCAAGAAATATGACAAATCTCCCAAGTCACTAATCTTGAACTCTTTCTCCATTTGCTTCTTTAGGCTTTGAATTCCTTTCTCATCTATACCTGTAAGAATTATATCATCAACATATATGCACATGTAAATGAACCCATCATCACTTGCTTTAACAAGCAAGCTACTATCTGCTTTAGATACTTGAAAACCAAGTTCCTTCAATAACCTCACAAGTCTATAATTCCATGCCCTTGGGGCCTGCTTCAAACCATACAAAGCTCTCTTGAGCTTACATACATGATCTGGATACCTTTCATTTCTGAACCCTTGTGGTTGCTCCATGAAAACATCATCTGAAATATAACCATTTAGAAAAGCATTCTTCATATCTAATTGACATAATTTCCAACCTTTACATGCTGCAATAGCTATGAGTGTCCTGATAGTTGTCATCTTTTCCACAGGACTATAAGTCTCATCATAATCTATACCATATGTCTGAGCAAAACCTTTCACAACAAGTCTAGCTTTATACCTAGACACACTTCCATCTGCAAACCTCTTTTTCTTGTAGACCCATTTGCATCCAATGATCTTCTGACTATTTGGTTTAGGAACCAAATCCCATGTGTCATTCTCCATCAATGCATCATACTCTTCCTGCATAGCTTTCTCCCAATTTTCCTTACCTTTTGCCTCTTCATATGTAGAAGGGTCTTCATCTGGCTTTATCATATAAGCATAATCTTTAGTAGCCAAAAAAGAAGTGTCATAGCTATACCTTGTAGGTTGCCATTTGTTTCTTGATGACCTTTTGAGTTCTCCACTCCTTGAGGTTTCTGGTTCATCACATTCTGGATAAAAAATTGGCACTTCTTCAACTTCAACCTGTACTTCATTATTCTCTTCTTCATCAAATATTTGAACCTTTGATTTACCTTTCTTTTGAGTCACAACTTCTTCATCACCTGCATAAATATTGATTGTACTTGCATACCAAGTGCTTTGCTCATCAAATGTAACATCCTTTGATACAAGGAATTGTTTTGTGGATGGACTCCACAACCTATATCCCATCTGTTTATCATCATATCCAATGAACACATACTTTTCAGCTTTAGGTTCCAATTTGTGCCTCAATTGAGATGGCACATATGCATATGCTAAACATCCAGATACTTTGCAATGATCTAGGGTAGGTCTCTTACCCCACCATGCCTCATATGGTGTCATACCCTGCAAAGCTTTACATGGTAATCTATTGACCAAATATGTAGCTGTATTTACAGCCTCAACCCACAAATAATTGGGACAATTTTTCTCCTTCATCATGGATCTTGCAAACTCAACAAGAGTTCTATTCCTCCTTTCTGCTACACCATTTTTTTGAGGAGAGTACCTACAAGTTATTTCCCTTTTTATACCTGCATTCCACAAGTAATCACTGAACTCATTAGAGAAATATTCTCCCCCTCCATTTGACCTTAGTCTCTTCAACTTTTGACCTGTAATTCTTTCTACATACACATGATAATGCTTGAATGTATTGAATACCTCTGACTTATCTTTGATCACATAGATCTGTGTGTACCAACTCAAGCTTCTCTGAATACATAAAACCATGCTTGGAATAAGATTGCTTATGAGCCTTACCTAATTGACAAGCCTCACATCTGTATGTCATATGTTGACCTGCACCATTAGGCAATCCAAGCACTGAACCATTGTTAACCATATCTTTAATACCTTTTTCATTAAAATGTCCAAGCCTTTTGTGCCAAAGATCTAACTCAAAGATCTTATGTCCTCCATAGGTGAACAAGGCATGACCAATATTACCTTGAATCTTCAATGTGAACAATCTTCCTTCTTTCTTCCCTGAAACAATTTTTTTATACCCATTGCTAGGGTTTTCCACAAAAACTCCTTCATTAGTGAACCTAACTTCATAACCTTTTTCAACAATTTGTCCTACACTTATCAGATTCTTTGGAATTGTAGGAACATACAAAACCTTAATCAAGAGAGTACTTCCATCCTTGGCCTTCATTGATCCAATTGACTTCACATTGTGCTTTGTATTATCACCTATTTGAACTACATGATTAGTTATCTAATTTTCCAAATCAGTCATCAATGCTATGTTGCCACTCAGGTGATTACTACACCCTGAGTCAATGTAGAAGACTCTTTGGTCTTCACTTTGCCTTTCACAAGTTGCATTCATAATCAATGTTGAATCCTCCTTCTGATTTGAAGCATAATTGTAGTAGATATTGTTGTATTGTTGGCTTTGGAATCCTCTACCTGCATTTCTTCCAAAATAACCTCTACTACCTCTACCTCTGAAATTACCTCTTTGATTTTTGCCACCTCTTCCTCTTGAATTAAAGTTCTGATTATATCCACCATTATTCTGAGTTTTATGCCAACAATCATGAGCTAAGTGATTTGTCTTACCACAAATCCAGCAAGCTTTGACTCCATCTTTATTACTTCTGCATCTTCCTCTACCTTTGCCACCTCCTCTTCCTCTTAGGAAGTTAGCTTGGCTAGTTGTACCTTCATCTTCATTTGCTTGTTGCTTCCCTTTGCTATTCTTCTTCTTATCCTTTGAATACATTGCTTGACCTGCACTCTTATCACTTTCACCTTTGACATCCTGCTCAAAGGTTAGCATGTGTCCTAGCAACTAATTCAAATCAGGAGTAAAATGATATAGTGATAATTCAGTAGACAAAATGAATGGTTTCCATTTGTCATCACCTCTCAAACCTGTGAGGATTTGACTTACCAATTTATCCTCCTCAATATCTTGATCAACTGCTCCTAATGCATCTGCAATGTCTTTCATCCTTGTTACATAATCTGAGATGGATTGAGAGGCCTTCTTCTTGAATGTGCTAAACTCTGCCCACAAGGATGCCTTCCTTGACTTTGTGGTGTTTTGGAAATGCTCCTCTAAAGCATTCCATATATCACTTGCACTTTCAAGACCACTAATGTGAGGTAGCAAGTAGTCATTAACTCCCATATATATAATGCTCCTAGCTTGAGCATCTCTCTTCATCCAAGTCTTCAAATCTGACAATTCATCCCTAGTTGGAACACTAGGATCTCTGAACTGAGGCTTTTCTTCTTCGCCTGTGATATAACCTATCAATTCTTTGCTCATAAGATGAGCTTCCATCCTCATTGATCATGCTGGATAGTTCTCTCTATCCAATTTCTCTATATGAAGAGAATCTCCCATCCTTTCTTCACCTGTGTATTAAATCCTTCAAGCTTTATGAGGAATAATGTTATCTTTGCTTCGAATGAAGTTCCTTTTGTCTTCCTTGATATCTTCTGACCTCCTTCTCAAGATTTGCTTTCAAGCTTTCACCTTTTGTATCTTCAAATGTTAAATTCTTTATAACTACAGCAGTCGGGGTCCTCCTTTCTTCAATTTTGATGCTTCCTGCTCTGATACCACTGATGGCGAGTGTTAATATCCAAAAGAACAAGTTATTCTTGAAGTTAGAGCACCTCTATATCAAGAATAACTTAAAACCTTCACCAATTTGGAGGATCAATGCTCAATTATCAAAATCTTGAACAAACTCTGAAGAAGATGACTACACAGAAAGTCTGCTGCACATAACTCATTCATTGACTTATCAAATGTGTAAAGTTTTTGATAAAACTTTGTACAATGTATCATCTAAAGTTTGGGCACCTCCTCCAAGTTAAACCATTCCAAAAGACTCAGTAGATCTTGAGAAATGATCTCAACAAGTCACCTATGTCTAAAACTGTAGTTCTTAATAGTCGACTTTGACACCTCCAACTTCTAAAGCTTGGTTCTCCCAAACTAGAACCCGTTTATGCAAATGCTTTTAGCCATAGATGGCTTACCTTCCAAGTTAGATTTTTACTCCTTAGTTGTGCAAAACTTTACACTGTGCATTGAGAACTGACCATTTCTTTGACCATCGAGATTGTGCCAGTTTCAGAAGACACTCAACACTTCCTCACATATGAATGATCCTACTCATAATTCTCACAACGTGGTTACAATTAAGCTCACAAACTTCAACCATAGACTCATTAACTATTGAGTTACACACCTACAAAATGATTCTTGAAATGATCAAGCACAGAAGGAGAACACACAATAATATCCGGCGCAACTTTTCTTCATTACTGAAAAGTTTTACATCTAGATGAGAGAGCTATCTTACTCACTTTACAAGTGTCTAATGACATCTAATTCTCCTCAAATCTTATTCTCTCACACTCTCTCATCTTTGCCCCGACATTTTTACTTGTATATAAAGGCAAATATGTACAAGCTCATAACCATAAAAAAGTATAAGAGAGCTAACTCTAAGTTAATGTACATATGTATAGACATCTTCATTCTCTGAACATATACTTTCTTCATGCTTCATGACTTGATCTTTTCTTCAATCCTTGACTTCAAAACTTCATCAAACCTTCAATTGTTGATTTCCTTGCACCAATAATATACATACATACATATATATATATATATATATATATATATATATATATATATATATATATATATATATATATATATATATATATATATATATATATATACATATACATATACATATACATATACATATACATATACATATACATATACATATACATATACATATACATATACATATACATATACATATACATATACATATACATATACATATACATATACATATACATATACATATACATATACATATACATATACATATACATATACATATACATATACATATACATATACATATACATATACATATACATATACATATACATATACATATACATATACATATACATATACATATACATATACATATACATATACATATACATATACATATACATATACATATACATATACATATACATATACATATACATATACATATACATATACATATACATATACATATACATATACATATACATATACATATACATATACATATACATATACATATACATATACATATACATATACATATACATACACATATACATATACATACACATATACAT